>JZKD02S0665014.1:150995-161768 GCA_000966675.3 Picea glauca | reverse complement strand
GGGAGATTGTTGGTTGTGGAGCCTGATTATGTTCCTGATTCAGAGGTCCTTGCTTTCAGCCATGTTTATACCCCATGAAGACTTTACACCCCAGAAGTATGTACACTCTTCCATGAAGGGGAGTGCAGAGGGGGGGTACCCCCTCTGTGGGGTCTGGGGGCAAGCAGGCCCCGAGCGGGGGTTCGGGGGCAGCGTCCCCCGATAGGGGTTCGGGGGCGAAGCCCCCGAAGGAAAATTTTCCTTGTAAAAGTATATTATAATTTCATTGTAAATCTGGACCGTTCATTATAAGGTCGCAGATCTAACGATAGAGATTATGTTAGGGTTTTTTTCCCTAGAAGGAAACCCTCTTTTATGAGGGAAATGTATTGCGGCTATGATTGATGGTGAATATTGTATTCTGAGATAGGAGACTGTGAGAGAAAGAAGAGGAAGTTACAGCGAGTTTGTTGTAGGTTGTATCCCTTCATATGTTGGATAATAATAAAGGAAGGACCAGGCAATTTCTCTGGTGGACGTAGCCCACACTGGGTGAACCACGTAAATCTGTGTCTCTCTTGTATTATGTATCTTATGTGTTTTGTTTCCGCATTTGTTTTATTTTATTGCTCCGCGGTCCTGTTTTTACAACAGTTTGGCATGTTATTGTCAAGATCTTAGATAAAAAGGCTTGGGGGAACCTTGCAAATGGACCTCACCTATGACACTATCCTTGTGTTTGGGGGGGATCATAGAAGACTTTATAGAGAGGCTCAATTATCCTATATCATTAGTGATGAAATGAACCCCACCAACCATCCTATCTTTGTGCTTGACACTGATTTGGGATCTAGTTTACTATACCTCACTGATACCCCAGAACCCCCTCTTGAAATCATAAAACAGACCACTGCTTTTCAGAAATATTCTTCCCCCACCACCTCTGTTTGGAAGATTTTCTTTGATGGAGCCTCCTCCAAGGAAGGTGATGGTGCCGAAGTGATCTTTGTTTCACCAACTCAAGAGACCATACCTTTGTCCTACAAGTTAGAATTTGAAACCACCAATAACGTGGCAAAGTATGAAGCTCTTGTGTTGGGTTTGAGGGCTACAAAAGACATGGGAATCTAAGAGATATATGTGGTTGGGGATGCCAAGTTGGTTGTAAATCAGGTCATAAATCTTTACCAAGCCAAGAACCCCAGGCTGATATCATATAGGAATGAAGTGTGGGATTTAATTGACAGTTTTTTCTTGGCCTTCAACATTTCATTCATTCCTAGAGAGGAGAATGCATTGGTCGATTCTTCGGTTGTTTCGGCAAGCATTTTTAGAGTTCCCCTGCCACCCAAACTCAGGTATGATATAGAAGTAAAATATAGACCCTCTATACCGGACAATGTCAAACACTGGAAGGTATTTGAGGATGATCTTGAGATCAAGAAGTTTTTGTAAATTGTTGATGAATTTTCTTCTTTACACATAGATCAAGATCATGACTCTAAAAGTAACCCACATGCCGATGTATTTTTAAAGAAAATTTATAATCATCACATTGTGCAACTGCCTAGCAATCATATCCCAAAGGCACTAGTCCCTTTGGAAAGGATATTTGATAGTAATGATGTGGCATCAAAAGCTAACCGTCTGATTGATGATGTTGACATATCCGAGTGCAACATTGGCACATAGGAGAATACTAAATTTGTCAAGTTGTCAAGTAGCTTTCCAAAGGAGCAGAGGGCCTAATATGTTGAGCTGCTGAGAGAATTTGTTGATGTGTTCGCCTAGACCTACGAAGACCTCAGAACATATGACACGAGTGTCATTGAGCACAATATTCCACTGAGGGAGGAAGCCAAACCTTTTAGACAAAAATTGAGACAAAAAAATACTATGTTGCTACCTGTTATGGAGAAAGAAGTAAAGAAGTTGTTGGAAGCCCAAATCATTGTCTCATTGAGGTATTCCGAGAGGGTGGCCAACCTGGTCCCAGTGAGGAAGAAGAATGGAGAAATCAGACTGTGTGTCAATTTCAAAAACCTGAACATGAGCTCAAAGAAGGATAATTACCCACTACCAAAGATGGAACATATATTACAGAGGGTGACAAGCGCGTCCAGGATATCCATGATTGAAGGATTTTCAGGCTACAATCATATCTTTGTCCTACCTGAAGACAGAGAAAATACAACTTTCACCACTCCTTGGGGCACATTCATGTATGCCAAAATGCCCTTTGGGTTAATGAATGCAGTAGCAACCTTTCAGCGAGCCATGGACATAGCCTTCATTGGGGAAAAAGATAATTTTTTGGTCATCTACCTGGATGACATCACAGGTTTCTCCAGATCTAATAAAGAACATCCCTATCATCTTAGGAGAGTCTTCTTGGAATGCAGAAGGTTTGGTCTTTCCCTAAATCCTAAGAAATCATTGTTTGCCATGAAGGAGGGAAAATTGTTGGGACACATTGTGTCAGCTGAGGGGGTCAGGATTGATCCGATCAGGGTCGAAGATATTCAAACTTTGTCACTTCCCAGATCCAAGAAACAAGTCCATTCCTTCCTGGAAAAATCAATTTTCTAAGAAGGTTTGTTTCAAATTTTGTTGAATTGGTGAAGCATATCATAGCCATGCTCAGGAAGCAGAACGAAGTAACATGGACTATTGAGGCCAGGGAATCCTTCAACCAAATCAAGAAAGCACTGACTGGAGAACTTGTGCTTATTAGTCCTAATTATTCCAAGGATTTTTTTATTTTCTCTTTTGCTTCATTTGACACAGTGGCAGTTGTTTTACTACAAAAGAATGGTGCAAGGCTGGAACAACCTATTTCCTTGTTCAGCAAAGCCTTGAGGGATGCAGAGATCAGATATAACATCATGGAGATCAAATACGCCTATTCCCTAGTGAAAGCTCTCAAATATTTCAGAGTCTATGTTCTGCATTCAAAAATCATTGTGTATGTTACTTTAGCTTTTGTGAAGGACATTCTCATTCAGCCTGACATAGACGGGAGAAGGAGCAAGTGGATTGCCAAAATCCTCGAATTTGAGCTGGAAATAAAACCCACCAAGCTAGTTAAAGGCCAATGTTTAGCCAAGTTTTTGGATAAATCTAATTGTAAATCTTTGGGGGTTAACTTCATCAACACTTGCTCAAAAAACCTTCAGGTTGAAGCATCTTATAAAATTCCTTGGGACAACCTGTTATTAGCAGAATGCACCTGGTACAAAGATATTATATTTTTTCTACAGGATTTAAGGCCCCCTGATGGTATGGGAAGGAGAAAGGAAAGAGATTTAAAGCTCAAAGTAATCAAATATTGCTTTATCGACCAGGTTTTGTATTGGAAAGACCCTCTAGGAGTGCTTCTGAGATGTCTAGACCCACAAGAGGCCCAGAAAATTATATTTGATTTCCATGACAGCCTTTGTGGGGGACATCACTTCTAGAAAACCACTGCCTACAAAATTCTTAGGGCTGGGCACTACTAGCCTTCTCTATTCACTGATGTCTATGCAAAAATCAAGGCATGCATCAAATGTTAGAAATTCTCTGGAAAGCAGCAACTCAAGTCTCTACCATTGAAGCCTGTACTAGCTTCAGTACCCTTTCAATAGTGGGGTCTGGATTTTATCGGGGAGATTCATCCTCCTTCAAGTGGTTAGCACAGGTGGATCCTAACTGCAATAGATTATTTCACCAAATGGATAGAGGCTATCCCCACAAGGAACACTCTCATAAGGTGATCATTGGTTTTCTGGAGGATATTATAGTAAGGTTTGGTTTCCCAACCAGAATCATCACTGATAATGTTTCATCCTTCAAGGTTGAATCGTTGATCCAGTTTTGTGGGAAATTCAGAATTGCATTGATTCGCTCTACCCCCTACTATCTGCAAGGCAATGGATTGGCAAAGTCCTCTAACAAAATCCTGATAAAAATCATCAAAACATTGTTAGAGGACAACAAGAAAGCATGGGATTCGAAGCTCAAATTTGCTCTGTGGGTTGATAGAGTGACAAAAAAGAGGTCCCTGGGTATCTCTCCTTTCCAACTTGTATATGGGACTGAAGCATTTTTTCCTCCCCAGCTTTCCCTGCCTGTGGAAAAATTCTTCCAAGACTACCATGAAGAGCTTGTTGACATGATCAAAAGAATTCATCAGTTGGTAGAATTGAAGCAGGCAAGAGAGCATCTTTTGGATAGAGTGCATGATCATCAACAGAAAATCAAGAAAACCTTTGACAGAAAGGCGAGAAAAGAGGATTTCCAACTGGGATATTTAGTACTAAAATGGGATGCTCCCAAATAGGACAAGTGAAAGCATGGAAAATTTGAAGCCCTCTGGATCGGCCCCTTCAAAATATCTGAGAAGTTTCCAAATAACACTTACAGGTTGCAGAGTTTGGAGGGGGACAAAGTTTTTGGTGGCCTAGTAAATGGGCACTTCCTAAAAAAAAATTAGTTTGAAGTCGCAATCGACATCCCACCATTGTAAATACCATCTCTTCTTATGTATATGTTTTAATAGAAGAATCCACAACCCAACACTAAGGCACTGAAGCCGCGGAAGGAGTTCTTAGAGCCTCGGAGGGAGGACTCTATCCCCCATGGAGCCTAATGTTATCACATAAACTTTTCAAAACATTAAGGGTTTGTGGTTTCTACCTAAGTCTGCAAATTTTGCCTATATATCCTCCTTTTTCAGACTCGATCGTAAGTTTTTCCTCTTGGCTTGTAATTTTCTTTTTGTTTGCCTTCATCCAATCAATCGATCTATTTTCCTTAACAGCTTGCCTGAGAAATATCGACCCTAAGCCTGTTTGTTTTCCCCTAAAATTAAACACTTCTCTCTTTACCTATGTCATTGATACTTTTGCTTTCTTGAGCGTTTAGCGAGTCATCCAAGCAATTGTTCACAGGCCGCAATAATGAGCACCAAGCACAACACTTAGAGTGGTCAAATATGGATTCAGATCAAGCAAGCGACCAAGATCAGTGTTGAATGGCAGAGATCCATCAAATGGAGCGGATCGATGGTCATCGGGTGATCGGAGCCATACAGTTACGAAAAGAATAACGCCAAGCAAAGTTTTAGAACCGCAATGCCATCCTAGTCATTGGTATCGAGAAGGAGGTGTGGCGCAAGATTAGCATTTTTTGGTTTCACAAGATGGAGCGGTCAAGGCGCAAAGTCATCAGAACTCGCGAAGTGCGAAACCCCGAAAAGATCGCGGCCATTGATAAAAAGGGAGGCCCAGACTGTTGGATCACCTTTTCGTGATTTCATGAGTCGGGAAAGAAGGAGGGTGACTCTTGAAGACTCGTGACATGCGAAGTTCCAAAATGATCTCGGTCATCCATTCCGTGAGGAAACGTGGTGCAGGATCAGCATGGAGAAATTCATTTCGGGGATTAAAGGTGAGAAGTGTCGATGTGATCTGGGTCGTCCGATCAAAGGACGCGTGGCACTCGATCTGAGGGATCATGATTTCGTGACTCAAAGATATGATCATGGAGAGCAACATGAGTTCGTGAAACATGAAATCGTGACGCACCTAAGAATTAAGCCAATGGTCACGACCCTGGGTCATATCGAAAGTGGGTCTCAGAGAAATATAAGCGCCCATTCAATCAGCGGGAGGCTAAAGTTGTCTAAGGATATGATCATAGCCATCGGATTCAAGGTGAATCTGAATGTTGATCCAGTTGGGTCGTTTCACAATTTCGGGCATCGAGATATTTGAATTCAAGGGGAATGTGGACTCCCAAAATGTGAAATCCTGATATTTCATATGGGATAAGCGTGAGGTCATGGCTCGAGGTCATGTAGGCATTGAAAAGGAGATGCACAAAGGATCAAAGCGCCCAAGTTAGTCACAGAGAAGGATCTGCATGGCCTTGAGGCATCAGAGTTAACTCACAGGAATTATGAGCATCGCCTGGAGTATTCATGGGCGTCGGGCTTTGCCCTGATCCCAATAAAAGTAGTTAATGAAATTGGGGAAGGTGGTTGAAACCTTGTTTCACCACATAAATGGAAAGTATGGAAAATTTGGTCATGGAGGGTAGATTGTCAGTTGAAAGTTCCCCTTTCATGGATTTCTTGTGTAGCCCATACTGATCTGATCTTGCGTCTGACATAAGAATACCAGTGCAGGCTCACAGAAGAAGGTTCAGACGCAAAGATTTGATTGTCGTGGTCGGGTCACGTTTCTGGCAGTGGAAATCTCTTTGAGTATAAAAACTCAGTTTTGATTTTTTGTAAGGGGTCGATGGTTGAGCTAAGCTCCCGATTGTAAAAATTTAGTAAAGCCTCTGGCTTCTAGTTATGCATCTGTATTTGAGACTTCTTGTTTAATAACAATCATTTTTCCTTACTACATCTTGTTTGCCTCTGATACTGAAAGAGTTCATGATTGACTGATTCACTTGAATTATTGTGACTATATTATGATGAATGTTCAATTATAGTGCTATCATAATTCCTTTCAGTTTCTTTGAGATTTAAATTCAAGAAGATCTTATGTTTAATTTTTTCCCTCCTTGGGCTGCTGAAGGACCTGATGTCCTCGGAAGACCTCTACATTTTCTCACCAAAGTCTTCCTTCTACTCACCCTTACTACAACTTACTGACTGGAGTTAAACCAATACATCACCTTCTCGTGCATATCAATCCAGTCATTTGAGTTAAGACGATATTTTCTTGAGACTACGCCCATTTGACCCCTTTATAACCAACCTGTGACATAAAATTCTGATGGGTATCGGACTTACCTCTGCCGCAATCCAGAGGTGACTTCTGGTGCTAACAGAATGCACAATTATAAAGGATTATAGCCTTGTAAAAAATGAAGGAATGAAAATTGAAATCTTTTTAAGGGGACTTGCAAATGATAATTGGGTATCAAAAGGAAATTAAGGGGTTCATAATGCAAAAAGTACAAAGGAAAGGGTATCTCAAGCAGCAAGCACTCCCTCTACAAAGGTGCTCATAGAAATCGGTTTAATGACACCATGAGCCATGAAGTAAGCCCTAATTTATATCACTATGACACTTGCTCTTGAAGGGTTTCTTTCTAGCTTTCTTTCCCTTGGGACCTATCCCTGTACCTGGGTCTTTTATTTCCTGTCTAGATTGGCACACCTAATAGGGTTGGATGAAGGCCCTCCCATATTAAAACTTATCAACTCACATAAGGCCTGAGCTGGTGTGATGCTTGAAGGGGATACTAAGGTGAATTGTTTAAATAACTTATATCTTAAGTAATAGCTTACTTTGCATGATTTAAGGACTAATATTTCTTATGAACATTGGCTTACCTTGTTTTATACTCTGTTGTGTTTTGGATGGCCCTGACATGGTTCTTTGAGGGACATATTGGACTTGTACACAAGGAATTGTTCCTTTATTACAGCAATTTGGCACATGTTATGCGGAGTAGTGACCCACCCAATGATTCACCACCTTCAAACATCATATCTCATATCCTTAGAACCTTAGACGATGGACAGATGGGCTCGGTTTTAGCATAATTGACCATGATGGCATACAGATGGACTTGAAGCCTACATTCTGGGAAGGGTGCCCTGGGATTATCATTCATTGGAGTAGGTACATTGTGGAAATAAATAGCCATATGTCATTCAGAGAATAGATGCATCCTCCTTTACCCTGGATGCAACACCCTAGATCATGGACATCGACCCTTTCTCGATGATAATGTCACCTTCTAGGGTTTCATGATGTTGGGGTTTGATATATAGTTGGGATACCAATGATGATTTGGCATCGCCCATGGTGAGGAGATACGTTGTTACCATTTACTCCACCATGTGATACTGCCATAGGGCCTTTGGAGGCATCCTCCTAGCCTAGGAGGGATTGACATCACACATGTGTAACCATAATAATGTACCTTTTAGCATTTTTACATTGTGTAAATGTTAAATGACGGGTCAACCCCCCTTGAATTAAATGTTATGTTATATTTGCAGAAAAATTCGTTAGGCTAGCCTCATATAAGAAGGTTAGCGCTATCCTTTCATTATTCATGATCACTCCTCACCTTTGTGGGGTAACACTTCTAGTATTTTTTCTATTTCATCCATTCTTGGTCTCTTCTCTTATGCACTATGCTTGAAGGAGGTTCTCTTATGGATTATTTCCTCATTTTGGATGGATATTCCTGCAATTAGGGTTTTATGCTCTTGGTTTCTTGGATAAAGTAATTTTCTACAATTCTATGGTATTTTGTTGATGTAAATGGTGAAATTGTTATTTTGTTGCAAGAAGTTTTGTTTTGTTGAAACCCTAAGAGGGGAACATAAGTTCTTCTTCCCCTTATAAATTCTTATGTTTCCAAGTTGGTGAAACATCCTTGCTAGGGTTAGAATCCTAAAGCCCAAAAGTTCTTGCACTTTAGGATTTTAGCCCTAGAAAATTGATCATTAACCTAAGTGAAGCTACAAGAAAGGAAAAACGAAATCTAGGTCCCAAACATGCTTTCACCCTAGATATATTTTTCCTCAAATTTTAAAGCCTAAGACCCAAATGTGCTTGCACCTTAGGTTTAGACTCTACCTCTTGGTTTCAATCAGATCAATCTTCAAGTTTAATGCATTCGAGACTCCATAGGCCATGGAATGACAATGACACTGATTTAGAAGTAATCTTATGGTGAAAGTAGCTTCTAAAATCACTTTTCTAAATCTCTCAAGTGTCCTACTAACTCTATAACCCTAACTCTAGCAAACTTCAACTATTTATTGTTGTTGTTACAAAAAAATTCTACAGCCACTGAAAATTGTCTTAATTTGTTGCATAAACCTAATTACAAGTGGCTTAACTTGTTCAGAAATCACCTCTAACAAATGGATAATATTTTATTGGTTTAATGCTTACTTTACATGGTCAATTGTGGTGTTTCTAAGCATTATTTCTTATTGTTGTTGCAAGTCATTTATTGTTGTTATAAAGTTGTTTACTGCTATAATTTGCAACAACCAATGCAAAATTTACTTGTCTAGTGTCTGAAGAGGTCATTGTTGCATGCTTTAGCTTGGTAATGGTAAATACATGATGCAAATTGTTTTTGTTTCGGGCAGGTACAACAATCAATTTACAACTTCTCCTTCTCCTTCTTTCCTGGACCTAGACCTAATTGACATGTGACCAATATAGGGGGTGGTAGGTTTGGTTATTTCTTTGTATTTGATCACTTGATGTCATGAGGGAAACCTCCCTTGTCGTGGACCTCCTCCATCACTAAAAAGAGGGAAGATCCTACTTAGGTAACAGTGGTAGTTTCTTCCATAATTATGCAAGATTTGGGGATCTTGTGGTGGGATTTGCACAATTACAAATACTGCAATAGCATGCCCAATATGGAAATGTTGTTACAATAGGCTACTAGTTTTAGAGCAATAGCCATGCTCGATGGATTTTCTGGATACAATCAAGTCTTGGTGGCAGATGAAGACTAGTATAAAAAGGCCTTTACAACACCTTGGGGAACATATGATTATATCAAAATTCTCTTTGGGTTAATGAACATTGGAGAAACATTTCAAAGAGCAATGGATCATGCATTGAAGGAGATGATAGGAAAAATCTTAGCAGATTATCAAGATGATTTAATAGTTTACTCAAAGCTAAGGGAACAACATTTCTTACATCTTCGACAAGTTTTTGAACGATGTAAATTATATAGAATATCCATTAATCCTAAGAAATGCATGTTTGTAGTCTCATAAGGGAAATTGTTGAGTCACATTGTGAGAAAATATGGAATATATATAGAACTAGAAAGGATTGAAGCAATAGCAGAATTGAAACCTCCCATGAACCGTAAGGTGGTCCAATCATTTTCGGGGAAAATAAATTTTGTTAGAAGATTTGTGCCTAATTATGCAACCATTGTCAAACCACTAAATAAGTTTCTTAAAAAGGATCAAGTTTTTAAATGGTCTGAAGAAGCTCGTAGAGATTTCTTGGACATAAAATTCAATCTCCATGGATCCAGTGCTTATTAGTCCCAACTTTTAAAAAGATTTCATCATTTACTCTTCTTATTTGGAAGAAACTATTGTTTCCATACTAACTCGGGAGAAGAATTTGAAGGAAGAGTACCCTATTTCATTCATGAGAAAATGCTTGCAAGAGTATGAATTGGAGTATTCCCCCTTGGAGAAACAAGTGTTTTCCCTAATCAAAGTTGTCTCTTATTTCATAAATTATATTTTTTCATCACATGTGATTGCTTATGTATCATATCCTCCTATCAAGATGATGTTGTCTCAACATATTAGAGAATGGAGATAAGCCAATTGGTTGGCCAAATTACAAGAGTATGATATCAAGATAAAACCACTAAAATTGTAAAGGGATAAGGGTTATGCAAGCATATTGGTGGTATTGAAGTATTAAAAAATGATTTATCTAATGATAGAAATATTGTCACATAAGATGAGATGATAGCAAGAACTGAATGGTACAAGAACAATGTCTTTTATTTGAAATCGGGACAATTTCCAGTAGGCATGACATCAAAAGAAAGGAGATCACAGAAGATGAAATCAAATGCTTGTGCATTAATTTATGGGATATTATTTCAGAAAACATTTTGATGGTATGTTGTTAAGATGCCTGAACCACTTCAAGTCCATTGAAATTATGAAGGAAATGCATGAAGGCATATGTGGTGGACATTTTTCTCCAATGCTATCTCACAAAATCATTTGAGATGGTTTTTATTGGCCAACACTATTCAAAGATATAAATG
>JZKD02S0665014.1:131816-143212 GCA_000966675.3 Picea glauca | reverse complement strand
AAATTAATATCCTCAAGGAAATGGATTGGATGAATCAACTAATAAATCTTTTGTGTAAATTCTCAAGAAAATATTTACCACAAACCAAAAGGACCAGCATAAGAAACTTCTAAATGCATTATGGGTCGGCAACATAACACCAAAAAATTGTATTGGACATTCTCCATTCTCATTAGTAAATGGAAAAGATGCTTGATTAGGTATACATCTAGAGTTAAATGATTTAGCTATTTCCAATAAGATCGAGGATGAATAAGGGACTTCACCAATGCAGTCTCAATATTATCAATTGATACAATTGGAGGAACATAGAGAACAAGCATTGATAAATATTCAGTAGAGGCAGGAAGTAGTGAAGAGATATTTTGATCGAGGTGCCACAGTCAAAGACTTCTGCAAAGATCAATTTTGTCTTATTGTGGAATAATACCAAAGAAAAACCTTCATTACACTCAAAGTTCGATGCCCTATGGATTGGACCTTATCAAATTGAAAAGATTTGTGGTTTCAACTCATACTTGTTAAAAGGACTTGATGGCCAAGTCTTAAAAATGTCTATCAATGGGCAACATTTGAAACATTTATTCTCACAATCTTCATTGTTGTACTGAAACAGTGTATTATAGTCCACCCTATATCATTTCTATGTATAGTCACCATGTGTAAATACCTTCTTGACTGCCTGCCCAATGGACTAGGGCCTTCTGAGATCTCAGCAACCTGCACGAGGTCAATGTCCCACAGTTGGAGCCGATATGTTGATCCATTTTCTTGTAGCACCTTTTTAAGTTTACTATATGTGGAATTGTTTCCATTTCATTTGTTTTATGTTCCACCATGCTCCTACATATGGAAATTTTTCACTATACTTAGTCATTTTTCTTACTTGTACGAGATTCCTTACCTTGTGTGAAGATTCCATTTTTCATAATCATCCTACAGCATCCCACATAAGATTTCTCTCCCATACTAGCCATGTTCCACACATTACAACACTTAGTTCATTTCCTATAGTGCATAGAACATAACCTTAACTTCCCCTCCGCACAAAATTCCCCTCTACAGAAATAGAACCTCTGCGCATTTGCACTTCCGCACAACTATTGTTCAAAGAATTCCATATAGCCCACCCTCTACACATTCCATGCCTCTGCACTTACCATATTTTTGCACTCCATATCACCGCACACTTACATTTCCCATACAAGTACACTTCCACACAACTATTTTCTAAAGCTGGATTGATCTCTCTTATATACTTAGTGAAATCCTCATCCATATCTTACGCTTTGCACACTACTCGAGTGTCATTTATAATCCATTAATTGGTTCTGATTTGTGAGGTAAAGGGAAGTGATCTAGGGTTAATGTGGATTGATTGTCCCTTTTTCCATGAACCACTTGCTTTTCAAAGTAACTTCCATTTATGATTTCATGCATTTCGAAGGAAAAATTTACTTGCTAAAGGGATGTTTTAGTAAATGTTACTCATTTACTTAACCTTTAAGTAGTTTAAGCTCCATAATTCACTGTCACATATATCAAATTTCCTTGGAAGAATAAGAAATATGGAAGCTAGAAGGAAAAAAGATCGTTTTTGTGGGGATACAGTTAACTCTCTTGCAAACCAAGATAAAGGCTTTCATTGGTCTATGGCACATCAATGGTTTCAAATTCTATCTCTTGAACAGAAGAAGAATTACAAAATCTGGATGAATGGTTTAGTTAATTCATGTTGCATGCCCAAATTATTCAACTTCCGGGAGCTCATTTCTTAGTGTGCTCGCATATTTGATTAGAAAAGAAGAACAATCTGAGTAGTTGTAGAAGGTAAGAACCATGTTCCTATAGCTCCCAAGATATTTAAAAGAGGTCTTCGACTACCTGCATCCAACTAAAGTCTTAATCTTCTTGATGCTGACTCTTTTATGGATTCCCAGGGTGGCGGGATTGACTTGTTAAAGGATTTCATGGTTCCCTCTGCAAAAATGCCAATTGGCATAACTCTATTAACATATTTGTATTGGTATTTTTCATGGTTATTTGCATGATTAATGGGACAAGAATCCACTTCTCATATTCCCAGGTCAGTTTTGTATGTATTGCATTTTTCTTTTCAAAAAGAAGTAATGTTTGACTGGGTCTAGGTAATCTCAAATGAGATTTCCTTTCAACTAGCCAATTATTTAAAGACACAAAGATTCTTCATGACTATGTATCTGGTCTTAACAATTGCCTATTGTAATGTGTTTGATTGGTTACCCCCGAGAATTAATTTGGATGTTGAGAATGAACCGGTTCAATTTTGGTGCCCTGTGCTTTGGAAGCACAAGGCACCATTCCATTTTTGTCTTATTCAAGATATATTTCTGAAATAATTTAGATATGTGTTGACTGGAGAAGCACCAACAAGGATAACCCAAGAATTAGAAGATTTTCTAAAAGGAAAGGGATTTTGTGTACATCAAGAAGATCATACCTACATCGGGTTATATGGTTATGATGGAAGCCCTTTTCTACTCTCGATATTTGTTTGTGATAGATATTCTTTTGTAGAGGTCTATAGAAAGTATAAATAATGGCATATCCTTTCTGACAGAAAAAGAATCAGGAAATTTATCTCATTTCCCTTTATTGTCTCCAATGTAATAGTAAGAAACGCCTCCCATTTGTTAGAAGGTTTTGAAATGTTAAACGCATTTAATATGAAGGAAGGACAAACTCTCCAAGGTTTTGATCCAAAGGGGTTGTTTTCACAACATTTGGCATCCATGAGATATAGAAACATTTTTACAAGAATTATTGAAGGAAATGGTGATAACAACCCAAATACCCCAAAGAAAAAGGGAAAACAAGCATGTAATGATGATTTTGGTCACCGAGCTTAGTTCCAACACTGAGCAGCAACAAAATAGAATAAGGAAAAGAGGCAAATATGCAACCAATGTTCAATCTTCTTTTTCCCCCCATACACATAGGAGTTCCTCCTTTGCACAAAAGAAACAAGAATCAAATATAAGCAAAGAAGAGAATAATGAAGGATGTGATGGAGGAGACAATGAGGATGACCCACCCCTTGTTAATACTGAAAGAAATCATATAGTATCTCAACAAAAAAGGAAGAGAAGCTTAAGCAAGAAGGATTCACAAAATTCAGAAATCCCAAGAGATGTATCCAACATGGAAATTGATAGTACCATTGTATCTGATTGGTAGCCCTTCAAATTGTTAAAAAACAATGAATTATAGAGGAGTTGGCTCAAGAAGAGTTAACAATTTAGAAGAGAAATCATTGGCATTGCACAATGCACAATATAATAAAGAAGATAAAAAGATACAAATGGAAATAGTCCAAGTTAAAAATAAGAAAGTAACTCAGAAGTGGGAATTATGAGATTGAAGTCTCAGGAGTTGGACCCTCAGGACCCTTAAAATTTCACATCACTATCGGAGATGCTCTTTCCCATTCCATTTCATATTAGGAGTTGGAAAATATCATATTGAAAAGAATAATAAATGAACTTAAGGACGCATTTAATCCCAACCATTGTTTGGAGAACAACTGACTATTATGTCTCTAGATCAGATGCCACCAAGTACACCCGAGACATCAACAAAGGTGAGAAAAGCCACCAAATTTCTCAATGGAGTTAGATTGTATGTCGCAAATTAATAAGCGACTTAATATTATTTCACAACCATAAGAAGTTAGCTCGAGTATAAGAAATTTGTCACAAAGGATCACCAGCTTCATGAAATATTTGAAAAGGGACTTGGAACATGATTAAGATTTTTATAAGAATGCTTTAAGTACCTTTATTGCATGGGTGTTTAGTTTAAGTGATTATCATAGAAACCAACAACAATTACCTTCAAATCATAAGATAAAACAATTAAAAGCAGGTTGGCTAGCAAGGATACAAATGTTACAAGATTCAATTGTTTCCTGTACAAAAATAAATGACAAAAGAAGCAGTGCATTCTTTAAAGCATTAGAAATTGTTAAAGACCTTGAAGGCCCACAACTTATAAAAGATTATATGGTTATAACTAAAGAACAACTAGACATGTAGTTGGGTGTGATTAAAGCATCATGAGAAAGTGAGTTCGACGATCTCAATGTATTTCTGGAGGATAAAATTAAGCAATGGCTTGTTACCTTTGTAAACAATAATGAAGACCACATGGCATCAGTCGAACAGCTGCATTCCAAATGCGAAGAAATTGAGGAATAAATATTCTCACTCGAGGTTAAACAATATATCGCCATCCTTCCAATGAAGGAATATATTGAACAATGGCTTGAGAAATCATTGGCACAAGTAGTTAACCCATAATAACTTCCAAGAAGGATCGAAGCCAAGGTATAAATACATGAATACCCTGACACTGAGGACATTTTCAAGAGAGAGAAAGATACATCCACCTATCTACCATTTCTCTGTTATTTTGTTAGTGCATTTTCTTTTAAAGCATTTTGCTTCTTTTCGTCCCAGTTTGTGAATCATCCAGCTTTACTAGTTGACTATTTACTCATAAAGTTGATCCATGACTGCATTTCTCCTCATCTTCCAGGTTACTGATACTATTTTATTTGGTCTGCGGGAGCCCCATCCCAGTCCATTTGGATGAATGCATTTCCTTTTATTGTTTAAGTGTTAGGAACATTGTGTTTTGTGATAGGTAAACACTTTATTTGATTGAACATATGTGCATAAATATTTTTTAACTCTCGTATAGATCTATTTCAGGAGTTCATAACATTTGTGGTTTCAAACCTTTTATAAATCAATGAGATCTTGTGTGTGTTTTTCTTATGCATCTTATGATTTTAAATGACAGAAATCATTCAAAGCTCTCTGATTTCTAGGCCATCGGTCTTATTTTATGTCTATGATTCTTACTTCAAAATATTTTTCTCAATACCTGAAATAATGGATGCGATGGAATGGATGTACCTTTCATGTTATTACATGCGAGATTATTGCCTTTCTATTGTAATTTATCTATCTAGTTATTTTACCACCTGGTCCAGTTAGAGGTGTTGATGTTGTGAATGAATGAAGCTATGTGTTGAGTAAGTATATTGAATATTTGACTAACAAAGAGGAGTACCACCTCTATAAAAACATAGAGGGGATATTGATTAGTATTTTGAGGATACCCTAGGATATTGACTCTTGTCTCTAAAAGGAAAATAGATTAATGAGTAGCTCCCAAGAAACCCATCAAAGTGTAATTATAAGTGAATGAGATGGTGTGGGGTTTACTTCATGATCATGGTGTCATTGACATGCAAGGCCACGTGTGGGTTCATCTCCATGAGTGCCTTTATACAGATAGTGCTTGGTGCCTGAGTTACCCTTTCCTCTGCAATGTATGTATTCCAAACTCCTTTCTTGCATTTTGATATTATTTTATTACTTTATAAGTCCCCTCTTCAAGTTCATGTGTTTGTTTTCTATTGGGATTAAGTCCTTTTAATTTGATATGCATTCAGTGCATTAGGACTAGGGGTGATTGCCTCATAGTGAGTGGCTAGAGCTCAAGTTGACCTTTAGATTTTCATTTGGTCATTTGTATCCCATTTTTTCTTCTTTCTTTTATAACATGATTTATTTTATTGTTTTTATCAGCTGCATCAACCTCAACATTCTATCCCTTCTTCTCATAGGAGGATGAAGGCATAAAAAAATTTAGTGTACATGTAACAACGATTCCCAAGATATAGGACAACGAAAGGAAAATAGATGGAATGTGTTCAGTATGGAAGGGAGTGATGTCTTACCCTTATCAAGGCCTCCTAGTAGTACCCATGTTCCTCAAGAGTGACAACATTGGACTAGGACACATATGATGGCCACCAAGGTGAAAAAAGGAAATAATCATAACTTCCAAGAAAACATGATCCAATATATGATTTCAACCCATGATCCTCACCTAAATTCCCAATGTATTAGATGTAACACTTTATATGAAACAATGACTAATGTACCTCATGTGTGTTGGACCACCATCATTGGATGAACCATGTTGATCAAGTGAATGAATTGAGAAATGATGAAGGGGGAGGTGTCTGAGCTGTTGTTGTCTGTGGAGAATGTTGATCAATCATGTCAATGGGATCATTGTCTTCATTGTGGACCTTGAGACACGATCTTCTCTATTTACCCCTAGGTGAGACGGGGTAACAAGGACCAAGTAAATATCTAAGACTTTCATGTGCATGTCAATTATTCTCGGGCCTGCCCACTCATTTAGAGTGAAAAGGGATCTAATTTACTGTATGAAAACTATTATATATTCAAATGTATCTGTTAGCAACATTTCTTGTCTTCGTCATAGAGATACACAGGTCTGCAGGTTTCTCGAGGAGCGCACAAGCGCAGCGCATAAAAGAAGTCCTTTTCGGACTAAAAATCAAGCGAGCGGGCATTTTATTCTCCAACAGAAAGGATTCAGCGACAAAGCAGACCAGCGATTGATGGGTAATTGCAGAATAACCGAGTCGCGTCAAGTATAGCGCTTAAAGTTTTTAGGAAGTCAATGGTCGGAATCCTTCAGGAGGCACTCGCGAAGTTACGAGGGTCGTTGATCGCAAGCAGTTCAAGCGCAGTGTTATTTCTCAAGCTCGGGGTTCGTGAGTTCGAAGGGCGGACCCTATCCTTTTGATTGCGTGAGATTACGAGTTACGAAACGTGTCCGGAGGAGGTCAACCGTCGCTAACCATTGCGTCTCGGGACTTCGCAAAGGGAGAACGCCAAAATCTGATACTCCAACTCGCGAGGTCCCGAGTAGCGAGAGGCGCGAGTACTGGGGCCCTAGCCAAAGGTTACATGTGGAGAGCGCTGACCAGAAAGGGATCCCTACCTGTATCGTCGTCTCGGGAAGCGGGAGTTGAAGAAGAGAAACTAAGGGTCTCCGACTCGCGAATCGCGAAATGAAAAGCACTTTTAATGACGGGCCCACAGTATCCCCGAAAGTGTTCCGGGTCGTCCGATCAAAAGGGGGGTACGTGATGCGCGATTAAGTTCTCTCTCCCCTTCGCCCATCGCAACTTCGAAATGAAAGAAGCAGCTCCATCTTTCCCTGATGCACGAAATAACGAGAGCGTCTAGGACCTGGGGCCCACAGCATTTTTGGGAGAGTTCAGGACTGTCAGATCCAGAGGGCGCATGGCGCCAGATTAAGCTGTCTCGGTGTTTCGCTCATCGTGATTTCAAGAAGAAAGGATTAACTCCTTCTATTCGCGAACACCGAAAGTGCTTTGGGAATAAACATGGGGTCACAGCCCGTGGTCACTTGGGAAATAAAGGAACTGTGTTAAAAGGGGCCAAAGGCGCCGAATCCAGTCGCCGAAAGGATCGTCTCAATCTTTAGGTACCATCGGATACGATCCCGCTCCCGGCCTTCGCTTGGAGTAAATAAAGGAGAGAAGGGGTGGGTGAAACCTCTCCTCATGCATTAAGTGTAAAGTATGGAAGGTTTGGCAAGTGGTCCGCTCGAGAGGGTCCTGTGTACCCAGTTCTTCAAAGACGCCATGCCGAAGTCTTCGAAGAGACAGAGCAGTCTGCACACGCTAGCTTGGCACTTAATGGCTCAGCTACCCTCCTTATAGGAGCCATGCGCAGTTAAGGTGGCGCGTGAAGAAGGATTTCAGTATGAGTTTGACTGAAAAGACACCGTGCCCTGGGTAACTGGGCACGCCTCTGTTAGACGAATTTTCCTGAGTATATAGGCTCAGTTTTTGTATTTTGTAGCTATCGATGGTAGAGCGAAGCTCCCGATTGTAAAGTTTTAGCACAGACTCTAGTTCTCTGGTTATGTATTGGTATGTAATATTTCTTGCTCAATAACAGACAGTCTTCTCACTCCATCAGGTTTTCATCTTATGCTAAGAGAGTTCGTCATCGACTGATTCGAACGAATTATGGCAATTATGTTATGGTAAAGGATTTATTGTGGCATTATTGTTTTCTCTGGTTTTCTGTGTTTGAATGTAAGAAGATCTTGCGTTTAGATGCTTTCCTCTACAGTCTGTTAGAGACCTGATGTTTACGATAGACCCTTGCATCTCTCTGATACAAGTCTTCCCCCTACTCACCCTTACTACGACTTACTGTCTGAAGTTTATCTAAGACCTTGTTTGCCCATACATGCCCGGCCTAGTTTCTGAGATAGAGCTGCATCATCTTGAGTTAACCTCCATTTGATCACCCCATTAAACAAATCGTGACATAAACTGATGGGCGTTGGGCTCTGCTCCTGCTGCAATCCAGGGGTGACTTCCGACGCTAACATTTCTGGCATCGTTGCCGGGGACGAAATTCAAAATTTTCCCTGGGATTGAACGACATTGAGCCTCTGATTCTGAAGGTGCATCAGGTATCAGAGCCTTTGAAGATTTATACTGTGCACCTGGCGACTCCATTGTGACGACTCCACTGGAGCGAACCTACTATTTTAGTTGTGGCTTCCAGAGGCAGACACACGCGGTCACATCCACAGCTGCCCCTAGCTACACCCGTAGCTGATCCGGAGGTGATTTTCAGAAAAGGAAAGGCCTCTGAAGGAGAAACTTCCACCGTTGAACTAGGTAATCCGCTATCTCCTTCTGTAGAAACTCCATTTTCTTCTCCTCGGCTTCCCAGCAGACCATTTTCTGAAGTTTCTCGTTTCCTAAATTTTGGGAGTGTTCATGCTGAGTTTTCCCCTCCTGGTCTGGGATTGGAGGGATAAATCCTTGTCACTCCCCTCTCCTCTGAAGTTGTACCCTGGCATAGACCCAGGACTACAGAAGATTTCCCCACTCCTGCACAAAGAGAAGCACCTGCTGACTTGAGCTCGTTAACCTTCTCCTTAAACCCCCTCTTGTTTCCCACTCCACTTCGGGACTCATTCCCAGTAGCCCCTTCGCAAACTCCTTCTCCTCCCAGTTCTCCTCCGCCTAATATTCCTATGGTTGGTGCTAATCCCCCTATGAATAGAATGGATTCCATAGTCACTGCCAGATATGCTCCCTTAATCATACCACCTCCTATGAATCTTCTCCCTGCTGGAGACTACTTGAAGTATATGCCCAAGTTCACTGGGGAAGGGGACATAACTGCAGAAGAGCACCTGGATGCTTTCTACAGCTATGCAGACAACCTCAATATTGAAAATGAAGATGTCTGGATGAGAGTCTTCATCCAGAGCCTGGATGGTGAGGTGAGGAAGTGGTTTAGAGGATTGGCTCCAGGGTCTATTGCTGGAATTGAAGCTCTAGATAGTGCTTTCCTGAGGCAGTGGGGAGATAGGAAGGATTTCATGTATTACATGACAGAGTTCGGGTCTTTGAAGAAGATGGAGGGAGAATCTGTCCCTGACTTCTCCAAAAGATTCAATAAGATGTATAATAAAATTCCTGCCGAAATAAAGCCCTCAGAAGCCTCAGCCAAAATTTCTTATGCCAGTGCGTTTGGTCCTGATTTTTGTCCTTTATTAAGAGAAATAAGAGCCACCTCCTTAGCTCAAATGCAATATGCGGCCATAGAGGTGGAATCTAATGTATTAGCAGCTGACAGACTGAGGAACAAGGCCGACGCATACAGGAGAAAGGGAAGATCGGAAACCTCAACATCTGGCCCATTGATGCCCCACCCTCAAGTGGATGAGTTGACCAAGATGGTGAAGTCTTTGTCTACAGAGATGGAGAGAATGAAAGTGGAAGGGAGGCAAGCATACAACTCCCCCCAAAACGCCAAAAACAAAGGAGGTTTCAGAAGGCCAAACAATTTTTCTCCCCCGACTACGCAAAGAGAGAAGGGAAGAGACAGAGAAGACCAGAAGATTCAGGCCCCTTTTCAAAACAATTTTGTGACCGAGGGGGAAGAAGAGGAGACAAATGAGCTTGATCCTAAAATCCATTGCTTCAGAGACACTCCTCCTTTTCCTCATCTCACTCAATCTGCATACGAGGAGTCTCTCATGGACAGTCAGCTAAATGAACTGAGCAAGGGAGACAAGACTAGTGGTGGCCCAGGCAGGTATGATTTGCGTTCCAAGAAAAAGACAGTAGCGCCTGATGTCCCTGAGCAGCCTACTATAATAGAGAAACCTGCTAATGAAGTAGTGTACAGTCGCAGAGGTAAGAGGCCCTAACCCCTCTCTCCCATAATCCAGAGTCATGTTCCCGAAATAAGAGAAATTCTAAAGCTTACATCTTCTTTCAATTTCGAGCATGAAATTCAAAAGATTAGAATCCTTGTACCCCTCATCGAGTTGATTAAGCATGAAGGGTTCAAGAGATGCTTCTCTGAGATTTTACAGTCTGAGGTCTCAAGCCTTCCCATAGACTCCGTCAATTTGCAAGATGAAAATCCTGCGGTTATTCTAGGTCCTATGGTAGAAGACAGGAATGACTCATCCCCTCCCTTCTACACTTCCTTGAACATACATGACAAGGTACTGCATAACTTCTTGATGGATTCAGGGGCTTCTCACAACCTCATGCCCAAAACTGTCATGGAAGAACTAGGACTAGAAGTCACCCAAGCCTATCATGACCTCTATTCCTTTGACTCCAGGAAAGTTCAATGTCTCGGGGTTATCAAAGACCTGGTCGTGACTTTGTTTCAGTTGCCTATGAAAAGCGTGGTCATGGATATTGTAGTGGTTGATGTCCCCCCCAAGTTCGGTATGTTGTTGTCAAGACCTTGGATAAAAAGACTAGGGCAAACCTTGCATATGGACCTTCTATATTCTACTATCCCAGTGTTTGGAGGAGAGCATAGAAGACTATACAGAGAAGCCCAACTGGTCTATATAATCAGTGATGAAGCCAATCCTACCAACCATCCCATTTTCGCCTTGGACACTGATTTAGGTTCCAGTTTACTGCAACTCACTCATGCCCCCGAGCCTCCTCTCGAACTCAGAAAGTAGCCCACCACTCTTTATGAACTTCCTCCCTCCATCACCCTTGTTTGGAAAATGTTCTTTGATGGAGCTTGTTCTAGGGAAGGCGCATTGTTGTCACCTGAGGAAAGTCTTCTCAAAATGTCGAAGATTCGGCCTTTCCCTGAACCCCAAGAAATCTTGGTTTGCTATGGAGGAGGGGAAGCTACTAGGCCATATAGTATCAGCAGAAGGAGTGAGAATTGATCCTAGCAGGGTAGAGGCCATTCAGGCCCTGTCACTTCCCAGATCTAAAAAGGAAGTCCAGGCCTTTTTGGGAAAGATTAATTTTCTGAGGAGATTCATCTCAAATTTTGCTAAGATGGTGAAACACATCACAGCCATGCTCAGGAAGGGAAATGAAGTGAAATGGACCGATGAACCCAGGGAATCTTTTGTCCAAATAAAAAAGGCATTGACTGAGGCACCAGTGTTGATCAGTCCTAACTATTCGAAAG
>JZKD02S0665014.1:97151-117165 GCA_000966675.3 Picea glauca | reverse complement strand
ATTTATGATTCTCTTCATTTGTCCTGCACTAACAAGTGTTGTGTTTACCCTCATGATGTGGGCTCTAACAATATATTCCACTCCCCCTTTAGTAAGGTGATATTTGTTCTCATGATGAAAGAAGAATGCTTTTATATCATGTTAATGCTCTATAAATTCCCATAGGTTGTTAGGGGGTAGAAGAAATTTATCAAAGTTAACTTTATCCAACCACTTCAAAACTGGGATCTAGCCCTGCTAGTTTCAGAGAGGGATCTCTCTGTAAGATTTAGAGTTGTTTTACGTTTCATGTATTAGGCTAGTTAAATAAATAGGACTGTGTTGCTTTGTTTTAATATAGAGGGATGAAATATATTTACGCTTCCATTGGGCTATGGGTTATGTGTTAAGGTTTGAGATTAAACACAGGTCTAAAAGGTAGATTCACAGGGCAAGGTAATGCGGACGTTGGATCATTTAGAAAAATAATGACGTGGAGTAGAAATAGACTAGAAATATCAGAGGAAAACATTTAGATTTTCAAAAGTGTTGCACAGAGTACCAGAGATAAATTATGCATCAAATATCCTTTTGAAAATTAGAAAGAAAGAAACATAATGATAACAGAGCAGAAACACATTCAACAAAGAAAGAAAAACTTCACCAATCGTCTACATGTAGGAATCCTGTGAAAGTCCCTTTTATTTCTGGTAAATCTCTCGAAAGTTTACAGATTACAGTTTACTTGGGCGTAAAGATCAACCCTCAATACTTCAAATTTTGAAGTATATATAGAGAAGATTACAATCGATCCTGTCGTTAATTATTAGGACGTGGTAAAATCCAAAGCTAACTAACTAGATAACAAGATACAAAATTGTAGGAATTGTTAATGACCTATCGGATTCTTTGTGCTGATTTTGGGGAAGGTTGTTGGTGAGTCATCAACTTGACTTTGAATTCTCTGCATGCTTACTTGGATTGTACACCTCATCACTTACTCGATCAGAGTGCACAGATCTTCCTATCTCTTTTGACTGGGAATGGTGACATTTAGTAACCTTCGGTAGACTTCATCCATCTCTCTATATTTGGCGAAAGTTGGCTTGGTGATGAAAATATACTTGATTTCATGCTAGATACTACGGTCCAACCGTAAGTTCTCTAAAAATGCTTTGCTTATTATGCTACCCTATATTCCTGAAAAATTAGAGCTACCATTTGACACCGTGGTGATCCTTTGCTTGTAGTCGGAAAGAGTCATCATCTTATCATTAAGAACCAGTAAACTGGGAAGACCTTTCTTTTGCAAAGCTTCAATCTTATTGAAGAATACTTGAACTCTGTTATCCATACTTTGGGCTCTCTCCTCCAATTGTAATATTATTCCTCTCTTGGTTAGAACTTTCTTAACCTCGAGGATAGTCTCTATCCTATCCTCAATTTCCAGGCTTTCCAGCTCCTCCTTAGTCTTCGAATTTAGAAACCTGATGATTTCCTTTGCCTCTGTGGGCATTTCTCCCAACTCTCCCTTTGTCCTGTCAATGGCTTGCCTGCTTCTCAACACCAATTCATGCTACTCAAACATGATCTGCACAAGTGGCCATATTTCAATCATGGATTTTGAGATATCCATCCAAATGTTCTCCTTGTCTTCCGCTAGTGTTTTGCCCAAAACTGTTTACTTTTGCAGCTGTTGTAATTCTTGCTTAAGTTTTTCTGATGTGTGCCTCTTAGTCTTGTAGCTGGCCTGGAAGGAGGATTTAAGTATCTGTAGATTCTCTATCTCTTGTTTCGGTCTTTTGATTTCTGCTCCTTGTATAGTCATCTCCTCCATTGACTTTGCTAGAGTTTCAGATGTTTCTAGAACTGTCACTGGGGTAGGTGATGGAAGTTTTGTTGTGGTAGTTGTTGATGTTGTTGTTGTGCTAACTCTTGTGAGGGGAACTGCACTCAATGGAATGACCTCCATGTGCATTGTATGTTCCTTTTCATTTACTAATCTTTCCAACTTTGCTTCCATCTCCTTGATCTGTGCGTTCTGCTGCATGATTAACTTTAACATTTCTTCTTTTTGGCCTTCTGTCTCGGCAATCTCTTTAGCCTGTGAGTCTTTAGTTACTTTGACATTGGAGGGGTCGTACCCAATTTTAAGTACCAGCTCCTCTAAAGATTTGATCTAGTTTTCCTTTGCAAAATATGACACTTTATCCAGCTTTAGTTGAGTCTGAACATTGTTCAGAGAAACCTGCAACTTTGCAGCAGTTGCGGAAGTGTTTTCCAATATTGAGAAAATTATTTCTCCAGTATGTCTGTGTAAGTCCATTTGGTCAGCTGGATGTACCTTTGCAACATAAAACTCGAAAGTTGACCTTTTGTAATCAGATATTTCCTTTGGTTGAGGCACCTGCGCCTGCAAGAAGGCCATATGCATTCTCCCTTTCTTTGTATCAAAGGTAGAGAGCAGTCTATGTTGTGTTGTTGATGTTTGTTTCCAGAATTGAGCATAGGTGTCGTTGGTCAACATCTCATTCTTTTTCTTAATCAGATTGTATTTCTCAAAAATACTTAGTCTTGCGGATCCTTGTGATGGCTGGGTGGTCAAGGTGGTATCAGTCTTATTCTTTGATGAAGAAGTAGACATCGTTTGTTGACTGCTTGAGAACAATGGTGAATGTTCTCCCTTGACTAATGTGGTAGCCTGGGTCTCTTCTCCCCTAGATCTGTCAGGGGTATGACTGGTCTTGGGATTTTTCCTATAAACCCGTAAATCCTCTGTTGAGACTTCAGTAACTAGAGGGGAGACTTCATTTATGGGCCTCTTCTCTGCTAGTATCGATGGAGTGGTGGTTTTTGAAACACTGGCTAAAGGAGGTTGTTGTTCTAAGTCTTCCAAGGTGTTCACTTCCCACTCTGTCTGGTTCATGAACTTCTCAATTTCTGGTTTGGGAACATGAGCATATGGAGAGATTTTATTGTTTACCATGGTTTCTGCGATGATGCCACAACGGTCACAGTGCCACGGAAAACTGATGTTGAACTTCATCTCCTTAAAAATTTTATCGTCCATTGCCCCTGCAACTCAGTTGTTACAGATAAAAGGTCTTATATGTCCCTTGATCCTCAATTGTTGTTTCTTCTTGAAGGCTATAAAATGAATATCATATGAGTTAATCATTTGCCTGTTATATTCCAAAGCGAATATCTGAACAGGAAAATATCTAGGTAGCTTGTAAGGGGCCAACTCACATCCATAGATTCTAATCTCTGTGTGGTTCTGGTACAGATACCAGTCTCCGGTCTTGGCAAGGTCTGAGAGATGTAGAATTCATTGGATCTCTTCGTTTATCCTTGGTTCTTGTCTACCGTTGAGCATTCTTACCACTGGGTGGTAGAACTGATCTATGAACTAATTGAAGGTGAATTATGATGAGTTCCTTCTCAGTAGCGACGTCCAGGATGTGACCGGCTATGGCTTACCATTCTACTCTAGCTTCTGCATGGAAAACAAGAACTTGTCTGTTTGGAAAATACGAACAAGTACGACAGTATTCAAGAATACCGGAACATGCCTTCTGTGGGAAACTTGAAAAGTTGTTCATGAATATTCTCGGACAGGAAACTGTTGTAGTCGAACTGCATTATGGCCCTTTCCTCGGTAGAGAAAATAGATAGATAACCCAAGATTGGCTCATCTACCCACTCGTCTGAGTAGTATCCAAGTAGACTACAAAGAGAGGAAATAATTTGATTTCCTTTTACCGAGAAAATAGATGACTCATACGGGGGATTTGATTTGGGTAATGGGGCACTCTTAGAGAGGAAAAGCTCAAAAATTTGCGCTCTCTAGGAAAAGACAATTTTTGATACATTTTGATTAGGATCTCAATGGTAAAAGGAGAAAAGGATCTGGCTCTGGGTATTTGCAGGATCTGGTCAATGGCTTCGGGTGTGATAGTGAACAGGGTCTCTCCAGAGGATGAAACAATAACTCTTTGATCGTGAAGATAGTGTGCCTGGCACCTGAGGGAGAACTCGGGGAAATGATCAATTTAGGGAAAAAGATACAGTGGGAGATTGGACTCCCAAAGTCCAATCTCGTCACTTTGGTCTAAGAAAGTGTCTTTGAACCAAGAGTGTAACTCAGCAAAATCAAATTCACATTTAGGCTCTGAAATCAGGTAATCTTTGTCGTCCAGAGGGATCCGGTCGAGGTGGATAGGAGGCGGGAGGAAAGGATTTTCATCGACTTCTGAATGTTTGGACTTTAACACCATCACTTCAACTGATACCTAAGAATTTTGAAAAAGAGATGACTCTGACTATAGATTCCAGGAATTAATGGAGGTTGTAGATGGAGAAAACAAAGAGAGTAATGGTTTTAGAGGTGTTTGGATCGTGAATGATGAAGGAATGGTGAAAAAACAAGATTGTCTGGGCAAACGGGTATCCCTTGGAGGCATGGGGGACAAGTTAGTAGGCTAACGGATATTTTTGCATGTATTAGTTGGCCAACAAGTAACTCGGGTATGAGGTGGAAGGTAAAGGATGGGTGACGAGTGTGTGAGGATGATGTGGAAGGCAGTGATTGGAGGAGAAGTGAATGGGATGTGACATGTGATGGGTGAGTGGAGGAAAGTACGTTGGTGGAGTAATGAGACATGACTTGTAAGCGGTGGTAGTGGAGTGTGATGTCACGGGACGAAGGTGGTATGGGAATCTGGTATGGCGATTTACTCGGAGGGGGGGGTAGGCGGTAACCGATTTAGAGCAAGGGGGGTCTGAGTTAACACAAACACGCCACGTTAGGAGGGGGCCTGTCGTGGAAAACCACTAACTTGGACCCCACCCCACTCCGTTAAAGGTAGAATGGTCAAGGGGGTTCGATATTACTTATCGATCATCGATCTGAGCGTTGTTCGCTCAACCGTTGATCTCGGCACACTCTTTAACCATGGAGCACAGATCATATTTCATTGCGGAAACTTAGGATAGCGCCATTTTGTGGGTTTTTTGCGTTGCTCCCTTTCATTTTGCCACCAAGGGGTTAGAACACAACCTTCTAACATCAAAACAAAGATCCTCATCCAATTTTATGCTTGTTTTATTGAAACGAAAATCTATTAACCTAAGGCCTAATCTATTTATCTAAGATATTTAACCCAGATTAGAAGGTTGGTTAAAAATTACTCTATCCTGGGGCTATTTGATCAAGTTTAAACAGTTTGATCAAATTTATTCACTAACTAACCTATCCAACTTGGCTAAGATTAAACTGTTTAGCCAAGCTTTATTCACTAATCCTATCAACATAAATTCAAAAGACTTGACCATGGTTAGACTGTATGGATCAATCTATTCTTATTGCATGGGGCCTTATCATTATTCTTTTATGCCCTCTTTTATTCTTTTCTTTCTTTTCTTTTCTTTTTCTTTTCTTCTTCTTTTCTTTTTCTTTCTTTTCTTTCTTTTTCTTTTCTTTTTCTTTCTTTTCTTTCTTTTTCTTTCTTTTCTTTCTTTTTATTTCTTTCCTTTTCTTTTTATTTTTGTAAATCATTTGCAGAATGAAAAATTATTTACAGTGATCAATACAACTGGAGGGAAAATTTATAGTCACCCATTGATCCCATGAATCATAGGGTTATAACATATCATAAAGATAAGGACTCCCTAGCACTATGCCACATATATCAAGTGATACAAAATCTGAATCCACTTCATCAATCAACTTTGAAGCAATAGAAAATCTAACCCTACATTGCTTGGTGACATTAAGTTTTTCTTTATCACATACCCAACCGAGAGGATAAGGCTTTGGATGTGGTTTAGTTTCAAGACCCATATTTTTGACAAGTGCTTCAAATATCAAATTTACTTGGGAACCCGAATCAAATAATCTATCTATCTTAGTGTGCTTAGATACAACTCTTATGTGAAATAATTCATTCCTCTTGGAATTTGAACTAGCATGAAGGGAAACTTTACCTTGTACTCCAACCGTTGTGATCTTTCCTTCGTCTCCTGAATCGGGACCAAGATCTTGTTGCACTGTAGCAACGGTCTTTGTCTTCCGCTTTCCACCGAATTGTTTTGGTCTCTTCTCTGGATGCAATTTCCAACAATGTTCATCATCGTGACCATTCTTCTTTCAATGAGTGCAAGATGGTTTTCCTTCTTCCCTCTTTACAGTGGCAGTCTTTTTGTCCTTCCTTTTAAACTTCTTAAACTGCTTATGTGGGCGATTGGAAGGTTTCTTTGTGGGATCTTCTTGAACATGCTTTCCCTTGTTCTCAAGGTGAGTGGATTGCACACAAACTTCATCAAGACTGGTGGGGTTAAACAATAGTAAGGTATGATGAATATAACTGTGAAGTGCACCAATATACTTCATTAAAGTTTCATAAGAACCCAAAGGAATGTTTAATGCAAGAGATTTCTTCCTAAATTATTCCTTGAAACTTTGTACAGTTTGACCTTTACTTTGTCTTAAAGTTTGCCATTCCATCATTGCTTTATGTAAATAATCCAATGGATAAAATTGCTTCCTTATCGTTGATTTAAATTCGGACCATGAGGAAAGAAGATTACCACACTTACTTCTGTCTTGAAGTTTCCTCTCCCACCATACGAGAGCGGTGCCTTCCAACTGAAGAGATAACAATTGCACTTTAACTTCATCTTCATCAATTTGTTGAATACGACAATATACTTCAACATGTCGGATCCAATTATCTATCTTTTCAGGATTAGCATCTCCATTAAACATAGGTAAAGCAAATTTTACATCAAGCTTTAATAATGGTTTCTTAAAAGAATCTTTATGGCTAGAATGATGAGAATGATGAGCATGCTCAGAGGAAGAAGAGCTAGAACTTGATGGTGAAGATGGAGGTTAGGGAGGGTCTCCTCCAGCCCCTTGATTCAGTGAATCATTGTCATCTGATTGTGCTTCATATTTCTTCCATTTCTTCTTCATCCTCTTCTCGTAGTCTCCATACATTCGTTCGACCATTTTTGACAAGCGATAAAATACCATGTGGAAGTTTTTATCCTGTTCATCACACTTGTCCTCTTCGACCATTTTCTTCCTTCTATATGCATGACCAACTTTGGGATTGAAAGTCTTAAGATTTCCTTCACCCTGCTTATGGTTAGACCTAGTAAGCATTCACACTCAAAAATTCAAGTCAAAGATGATTGCTTTGATACCAACATGATCCAGGATCTTTTCATCGATATGACTTATTAAAGAATTGTATTAAATGAGCATAAAATGAAGTACACCATAAAGAAGGGATAACTCAATAATGAAGAGACATAAGCATCATATCTGAACAAAAAAACTTGATAACGGAGTTCGTCCCTGATGGACTACATCTTCGGGTCCTACTCTCAAACGGGTAGGCCTTTTTATTAACTCAGCAAAAGAATTTGTAAAAATACATAAGTATACCTCATTTTGGAGTCAAGATGTAGAATCTTTGCTTAGATCATAAAAACAGACAGCAACACTGAATTCGTGGTGTCGAATTACCCAAAAATGATTGTCTCCATGCCTCGATCTGATTTTGGCACTTCCAGGCCCTTGAGAAAATTTGTCTCGATTTTTGTGCCTGGAGTATGCATTAATGATTGTCCTTTGCATTGTTTTTCATGCCTTGGTATGGCCTATCGCGTGCATTGGTCTCCCCCCCGTGCATTGGTAGAACAACTTTTTAAATTAAAAATGGGGCGGACTTACCAAATTGGTTGTTTGGCCCAACTGTTGGCGGAGGTATTATTAGGCACTTGTATTGGGTGAGGTCCCAGGGTCAAACCCACGGTCCTCCTCCCTTTGGCTTGTTTGTTTTAAACTGTGGAAAGTTCCTTCGCTAACTTTGGAAACAATGATAGATTTGGTGGAGTGTTGTTTGGCCAGTCCGATATGGCAGGATTTGTGATAAAAGTGGAATATTGAGGGTTGGCGCCAACCAACCCCACCAATATATTTTTTTGATTTTTCGGTTGTTGGCCCTCATTAGGCATGTTCCTGCTACCATGTGGTAGCCCATGATTGGCCATGTGGCGGCCTCCCATTGGGCCACATCACCACTCCTGTATCGTTAGTGCCACATCATCCCTCCTGCTTCGCCAGCTTGCCACGTCATCTGAAAGGTGCTTGTACACTTTGTCACATGGTTGTACAGGTTGCCACATGGCACCTTCTCATTAGTCCATGGATTTGACCGAAAAAATAAAAAAATGAGTAACACATGGCAGCCTCTGGTGCTGCCATGTCATCATGTTGAAATCATCATGACACATGTCATCCTCTGCGTGTGCCATGTACCTTGTACGGATGATGATGTCATTTGTACTAATGCTGACATCAACAATATGGATGTTGACTCATCCATGTTGACTGGCCTAGGTTGACCAAAACTTTGACCTCAAATATATTTTGTTTCGTAACTCTGTTTGACGAGCAGTTTACATAGTTGGAAATCTTGCGACACGCTCTTCGCGATGATGCCAATTTCACTGAGTTTTAAGGACTCTGAATTTTTTCCCTTTCTCTATCTGTTGAGGCCATTCTAAGCTTCCTGAGTTGCTTCTGCGAATTATGAGTTATCCTTAGTCTTCTCTAGATCCTTTTTGGATCAGTGGCCCTGTACAAGATAGTGAAAAAACCCTTCCTATTTAGTCTTGAAACAATTAATGATATAACAAACCAAAGCATTTAACAAAGAGAGTTTCTACTATTGAGAGAAAGAAGAGGTTGAAGTCCAAGGATTAGGTCATGGGATAAATGGAGGGTCATTTAAGATTATCTTATTCTTTTTCAAAGTTGATTTTGAGAAACAACATATTTTGGACTATAATTGTAGCCCATTCCATCCCATCCTTTCAAATCACAATTATGTTGTTAAGGATATATCTCTTGTTAGGAGTCAATTTTGGTCTTTTCACCAGGCCATTTCACCTCCATTTTTTCCTTACAAACCTTTACTTTTGCTTATGTCCATCCATTTTCATGGTATAATGTGCACAAACAAGGTATAAGATGTATTTTGGAAATCAACTCTTAAGTTTTCCTTGTAAATGATAATTAAAGCTAATTTTGCAATTGAATGGCTATAAATCAGTTATTACATGAATAACTTTGTTTCATGAGTAATTACAGGAATTGATGGTTGATATAGTTATGTTCATTCTATGGAAGGATTTTCACTTGGAGGTGCTTCACCAATCTTTGGAGATGGTGAAATACACATTTTACCCTCTCCATGTCACCCAACACCTGGTAGTAAATGATAGTCAAAATATGCAGGCCGTTATTACAGGAAATCCGCAGTCTATTATTACAGGAAATTTGCAGGCAGTTATTACAGGAATTCTGCAGAATTGTTTGCAAATTTGCCAGTTCATCCACATAATCGGAATTTAAATGATAAAAGAAAGGAACGAAGACAAACTTGTTACAGAATCAAGGACTTGATCCATAATATCAAGGAACAACCATGACCAATCCTATAATGGAGATCTGAGCATATTTTATGTAATATGTTTTCTAAAAACAGTCTATTGAGCAATGATATTCAGAGGCAAATTATGGGGCCATGAGGGAGAATCAACAAATTCCACGACATGGGTTTTGTGTGGAAAGGGGCCATTTAGGTGACATGTGAGGATTAAATCCCAAAAATGTGCATTATGTGGGATGTACAAGACATTATTCAAAACATAATTGCCTAGATTTTCCTATAGCAACCGATTTTCAACTTTCTTAATGTGTAAAACCCAGCTCGGATCTGATGGGTTAGTTCTAAGGATTTGGGAAATGGTTATTTATTATTTTGTATAAATAATCTTCAAAGAATAGTACATGGAACGATTAGAAAGGGAGAATATGGTTATGAACCTTCAAAAATATTGTAATTGTTGATATCTGCTTTGAAATCAATTAAATGAAGTTATGAGTTCTTTTATGCATTGAAGTTATTTTAAGTTCTGAGTTTTATCGACACCATCTCTAGGAGGGGCCCCTATATGTGTTGTCTTCATATTTAAGCAATGGTGTTTTTGAAGTACTTCCCATTAATTGCTTTCATGTTTGTTCTTGTTTTATTCATTTACTATAGCTTCTTGTAGAAGTATAATTCTAGATTGCAAACATCGGTGCTTTATATATGGTGAGTAATTGTTTAGGATGATGATGTGAAGAAAACCAAACATTGGAATGTTCTTCCATCTATTGTGCTATACCAATAGTTCTCACATAATATACCTAAATATCAAACTAAGTTTGTAAACTTTCTTACTTGCACATTTCATCTTAGTATTGGATAGATTGAATTTATCTTCGGCCAATCTTTTACTCACATTTAAAAATATTCCTTTCTGGTTTCAAAGCCTAGTTGACCAAAAAAAAGTGGGTTTGTAAGTAAGCACACAGAGTGACTTCTTGCAATCTAAGTCCCTACCATTTGATGGTCAAGTGTAAGTGAATGTGATCATAGGAATGAATTTTTTATTGTGAGTTTTGCAATTTATTGCTTTGATTGTAGTAGGAATTCATAGGCAATTTCAAGACTAGTTTTGCACATATTGTGCGTGTCTCATAATTTTACTTGCCCAGATTAATAATTAAATGTTGAGGAATATATACATCATGTTAACTTAAGTTTGCATTTCCACTTTTCTCCCCTACATCATCTCTCGATATTGAAAGACAACCTCCCCATGCAATATTAAAGACTAATGGCTAGACATGGTTGACAAAGGCCAGATGGTATTTACCAAACTTGGATCAACCTATAACGCATATAATTCAAGGAAATTTGTCTTGGTTAGAAAACATGATTTTATTGATCTACCTCACCCTTTATGAACTTTCATTTCCTTTTTTTTAAAATAGGACAGATAATCCATTGTTGAGAGAAACCATTCCTCCTATAAATGATTAGGTCTTAAAACCTTTGACTTAAATTATAGAAAGTTTCCTTTTTCCTATTATTTTTCCTATTCTTTTTCATATCCTTTAACTAATCAATCTTTAATGATCCTTCAACTAATCAATATTTAAATAATTGTCGACCATCCAATAAAAAAATAAAAAATAACATCTAAAAACTATCATCCAAAGCACATAAATTGCTCACGTCTAAAATATGGCCATTCAAATTTTACAAAATCACATATGCCTTTCAGAAGGTTATGCACTTCACTCAACAACATATGCTACGAGGTGAGATATGTTGGAGATATTACACACTCAACTAGATAATTATTTTCCTAAATTTGATAGTCCAATGTTGAGGGCGCTTCCATAGATGGGAATATTCTCTCTTAAGATTATTCCCCTACAAATTAGGGTGCCTCTTAAAAAAAAGGGCACCTTCCCTCTTCAATTCGGAGTCAGTTACACCTCAGTTAGACTAATGGAGGTCACTCATGCATGGCAACCCGATTTAATCACCAGCAATTGCATGTTCACCCTGGATTCCTCACCAGGAATGTGCATATCTCATGCATGTGGCCAAGAGGGTGCATATCTTGTGACTGCATTTTTTTCTCTCACTTCCATTTCTGTGACTCAATTAGTTGATGATTGCATGGACCAGTTAACTAGGACTATGTGTCATATTACTTTGGTTTTTGTTAGTGAATGTATAGACCTCTCTAGATCACTATTGTGCCACATTCACTTAGCAATGTAGAGTATATCATGTGTATTTTACCATTTTACTCAACATTTAATACAATTCATTCTTTTTCTCTCTCTTCTTTCTTTCGCAATTTTGTGCGACTTTTCTACTAGCTAGGTTTGTTTTGAAAACTTCACATGGTATCAAAGCATTGATTGGTAGGATAAAGTGCATAAGCATTTATATTTACAAGTACATAAGGAAGATGCACTCAGAAAAGATGGATTAATCACCGATAATACTTCTCACGCCTCATAACTACTTCGAGTGGAAGCTAAAAATTATGCATCAACTCAGATGTAGAGGATTGTACTGGATTACCATGGCTACAAAGGTGTAGACAACTTTCTCCACTGAGAAGAACGACTATCTCAACCACGTGGACGAGGCCAACAACCTCCTTTGTGTGTCTATGTTCCCTTAGCTTTTGTTTCACATTGAATCTTGTACCATACCAGATGATAATTGGACAAAGTTGGAGGATCTCTTTGGAAAACATGAAAAAATGAGAGGCCATATGCTCAAGGTCAAGCTGAATTCAAGTCCCTCCTCCTTCATCTAAAGGGATGTAGAATAGACAAATCCAATCAACACAATCAAATAATCCTTTTTATCTTGGAAAAACATGGTCTGGATTATGTTGTTTTTGTCTCATCATTTCATACAAACCTATTCACTTCAGGAGCAACCTAGAAAATGCAAACATTGGATCAATTTATTGAAGCCCTCATTCATGAGCAAGATAATCTCATCAAAATGGGGATAATCAAGGGACCCAATGTGCATGCACTTGTTGTGCATGAAAGGAGCAACAATTCCAATTCAAATTCCAAGCAGAAAAACAAGGGAAAGGTGCATGCAGAGCCAAAGAAGGAAGGGTAATCCAAAGCCTTTGATGATTCTTCATGCTCCAAAGGTGGAAAAAGAAAGAAAGGGAAGAATAAATGTGGTTACTACAACCACGACTATCATCCTAAATTGACATGCATAAAGAAATGGATTGATTTGATGGCGTAGATTCTTCAGAAGAACAACCTTGGACATCATATTCTCGAAGCTGCTGAGAAGAAGTTAGAATATCAAGCACCAACAAAACAAGGTAACTCCCATGCACCGATTTCCATTAACTCTTCTCCTGATGCATGGATCTTAGATTCAGGCACATTCCATCATATGGAAGCAACATAAAATGTGTTATCTTCTATTTTTGCATGCATGGGTGCTCCCATCCTCATGGGAGATGATATGTCAGTTGAGGTCATTAGTCAACGGAGAGTAGAACTATGACATGGAAGTTTGAGAATGTCTCGCATGTTCCAAAACTCTCCATGAAACTGCTCTTTTTTATCAGATAACGAATTCGGGTATAGTAAAAAGGGTGGAGTTTACGCCTAATTTTGGAACCATATTTGATATGCATGACAAGTCCACGATTGTTGTTGGTGAGGTAAACCACCAATCTCGTTTGTATACTTTCAATAAATTCAATGATAAATTTGAGTATGTTTTACTACTGACGCATGTTGGTGATACTAATAGATTATGGCACGAGAGATTCAGTCATCCAAACTTCAAATACATGTAGCACTATGCAAACAGGATATGGTCATCGGCATGCCCAACATACACTTCTCAAAAGGAGTTTGTCAAGGATGCATTATTGGCAAACATCTCAAGAGAAGTTTGAGAAAGGGAAGGCTTTGAGGGTCTCTTCTCCTTTGGAGGTCATCCATAGTGATCTAATGGGACCTTTCCTCATCCATCCATTAAAAAAACAAGGTACATGCTTGCAGTTATTGATGATTTCTCATGATACACTTGGGTGTATTTTCTCAGGAAGAATTCTAAAGTTTTTGAGCATCTCAAAGACTTCAAAGAAAATGTAGAGACTCAATCCGGGAGAAATATCAAAATCATCCGCATAGAAAATGGGTGGGAATATGTGAACCAAGATGTCCATCATCTTTGTTCAGAGGCAGGTATACAATTGTAGCACACAGCATGTTACACTCTACAACAGAATGGAGTAGTCGAGCGGAATAATCGATCCTTCAAGGAGATGGCCACTTGCATGTTCCATTCAAGATCTATATCGCCTAAGCTTTGGGCTGAGGCACTTTATTGTGCTAATCACATTCAAAACATATCTCCTCACAGATCTATCAAGGACCGGAATCCCTTTGAAGCATGGAGCGGAAACAAACTGGAAGTCACCCACTTTCAAATATTTGGATCACGCGCATGGGCCCGCGTACCCTAGGAAAAGAGAAACGCATTAGATCTGCAGAGTACAACATGCATATTAGTGTGATATCCAAATGGTGTGAAGCATTGCAGGTTACTTTATCCCTCTACTGACAGGCTCACCATTGAGCACAATGCTCAGTTTGAGGAAACTCATTTGCATGAATCGTTGGAGCCACATGCATATACCTTTGTACCACTGCCTACACCAGACAACAATGATGATGAGTCCACTCACTCATATCATGGCTTAAATATGAGCTCTTAATCTCATTTGAAAGATGATGAGAATGAATATGTTGAGCCACCACAACTGCCCAAGTGGGCACATACCACCCTACATGCAGTAGGAGACCTTATGGAGGATTCAGTAGATCAGAGGAGGATGAGGTCTTAATATGAGGATCCTCCCCATTCACTCACAACTACCGAATTAGTGATGCCCATGCATTTCTATATAGTTCTAGCTTTAGACCCACAAATTTATGCAAAGGGTGCTACAGGAATTCCTTCTAGGAAGTCGTTATGCGGGAGGAGTACAACTCTCTCCTAAATAACCAAACTTGGGATCTAGTTCTGCTTCCTTCAGATAGAAAGTTTGTCAAATGCAGATGGGTCTATAGGACCAAGAAGGCAGTAGACGAACAAGTGAGCAGGTATACAGCAAGACTTGTTGCCAAAGGTTTTCAATAGATCCATGGGATATACTATGATGAGACCTTTTCTCCCATAACAAAGATGGACTCCATCTTATTGTCCCTTGCCATTACAACAACCAGGGGGTCTAAAGTTCACTAGATGGACATGAATAATTCCTTTCTTCATGGGAATTTCTTAAAGGAGATTTACATGGAGGATCCCCAATAGTTCATACAGAACTCATCCTTAGTATGTCGATTGAAAAATTCACTCTATGGCCTCAATAAGGTGCCTAGAGCATGGTATGTGAATATGGATGCCTACATGCTTTCCTATCATTTGTTAGATACAATTAGGGCATGAACATCTACGTGCTCATAAACTAAGACTCATTGTTTATCCTAGTTCTCTATGTTGATGACCTCCTGATCACAAGAAGTTAAGCCTTAGTAATTGCTACGATCAAAGATATTTTGCACAACAGGTTCTCTATGACAGATTGTTGACCCAAATGTGTGTTAATTCTTTCACAAATCTTTCTTTAAATATATTTCCACGCTTAGAAAAAAATTTGTTTTGTCATGGGTTCATGAGACATTTTCATCCTTGTACAAAGATCCGCCTCTTCCAAAATGCACTTTTGTATTCCACCATACCCATTATGCACCCATACTAAGATTATTTTGAGTCTCTTGCAAGTTCATCACATATCCTTGTTCAAAGCGTAAAGCTTCATGGTCTTCAAAGTGTACCATTATTTCACACTTATAGTTAAAAAAATTCTTAAAATACTTCATCGTGGGTCAAAAGGAGTTCTTCGTTCCATTCATTATCATCGCGACCTTTAGGTCCGACCGATCCTCTATAATTAGTGTATTTTCAATACTTTTCTACTTATGCGACATTTCAATACTTGGCCAAAATATCGAAACTCTACCATAGGACTGCGGGTTCACACTAATTTTTATTGTTCTTGTCATCTACCCCCGATCTTGATTGAGTTCCTATACTTAGTCATTTTTCAAGTTTTCACCATGGGTTCGCGGATTCACAATTACTCCATCATTTCTTCTCATACCTTCGATCCTCTGTCGCCCCGCGGTAAATCCTTGTCTCATCTTGTCACATTCTCCAATGAATAATTAATGTGGATCTCATGAAGATAACAAATGGTTAAGTGTAAAAAGTTTGTAATTAATGGCGTTGTTCTCGATTCTGCCATCCTTTAATTTCAAGATTATCTTGCATTAACAATTCTTTGAACCAAAGGCTCCAAAGTATTGTATAATAAATGGGATTACCTTGATAACAATGTTTTGAAAAGGAATTGCACAATAGTTTTCTAACTTCATTTAGCGTGACAACCAGAAGCAAAAAGCAAGTATGCGGAGATACACTCAATACTTTTGGACGAGAAGACTAGAAATTCCAATGGTCAAGAGCCTACAAATTATTCGACGTTGTTGCTTCCTAAGAGAAATTTTAATCAAATTTGAACATATAGGATTGCTTCAGTAAGTTGTATTCTTGAAGTATTCAACTGCAAGGAACAAGTTTATTGGTGTATAGATAAGTTTGATAAAAACCAACGAATAATTCAGCATCAGTGTGAATCCCAGATTTCTTTAAGTCCTTCTATTTTTTAGAAGAATGCTCAGACTTATAGAGCCAACAATTACATTTAAAGGGGACGAAGCTAAAGAGTTCTTGAAGGCGACAAGTGGTGGACTCGAGCTCTTACAAGAATATCTTGAAGATCCAACCATGATGCCAGAAGACCAAACAACTATCCAGGTTAATTTTCCAAGGTATCCCTATCAACAAATGGCATGGATTTTCGCCAGGGTGGCTGGACAAGAATCAATTGCTACAATTTCTCGTCTAGATCTGGACATATTATATTTCTCCAGTCATGAAAAAACATGTTTCGACTGGGTGAAGATCATTTATGGTGAACTATCTTTTCAACTATCAAATTTCAGAAAGAATAAGAAGTTCTATATGTCTTCATATTTAATCTGTGTTATCACATATTGTCATGTTTTTAAAGGGTTGCATTTAACAAAACATGTCAATTGCAAAATTGACCTTGTTTATACATGGTACCCTGCCTTATGGAAACAATTGGCTATGTACCACTTTTACAAAGTACATAATTCATTTGTTTCTCCTTTTAAGAAGCTCATATTTGGGCCAAGTACTTCAAGACTTTCTTTCAAAGTGACAACATTTATAGAAAAAAGACGAAATTTCGAAGAAATGGAACAGTTCAGCCCCATCTGGGTTTATTTTTCTAAAGAAAAACCATCATACCTTCCATATTATGTATCAGATAAGATGTTTCTAATAGAAGTATGCAGAAAATACATATTTTGGGCTAACTTATTCCTTGAAAAAAGGGAAAGTCAATTTATCCCTCTGCCCTGGAAGGTTGGAGAAATAGTATTGAAAAGCATTACAAACATTGATGCATTTTCGGTTCAATTCGAACAATTCAACTTAAATCTAGCAAATGAATTCAAAGGGTTTGACCCTTACCACACATTCATGAATCATATGATTTATGTGGGTTACATTGTTGCATTTGCAAATACCTTTTTATTTGAAGAAGAGGAATGGGATAGCCAGAGTCCTTAGGTGCTTACTATTGAAAATAATTAGGAAGATAATGTAATTGTGGTCAGTACCAATGAACAACATTGACAACATGTAAAAGTTGCAAATGAAAGGAGTACACGGCCTCCAAATGTTTCACAAAAAAGGTTGGAAAAATTTTCACCGTAGGTACATGGATTCATGATTACTCCATCATTTCTTCTCATACCTCTAATCCTATGCCTAACGAGGTTAAGAAGAGTTGAAATTTGTTTTCCTACAAATCAAAATCCAAGAATTCCTATCCAATAACAAAAAGGAAACCCTATCCGAGAGAAAAGATTGAGAAAAGAAAGAGATGATAGAAATGAAGAGCACATGCAAAGGGCACCTAGAGTGTCAAACCTTAATGTCATGATGTTGGAAGAAAATTTTGAGAATTTTGATCAAGACGTCGATGTTATTCAAGATGAAATTATTGAATCAGTTCAGATGGATGAAGGTGAATCATCCTTTTACATTTTCATTGAACAAGAAGAGCCTGACATTTCACACGAAAATGTTGTACAAACGAGAGCACAAGTAAACAAATTCAAAACAAAAGAGTTTGTCGAAAAATAAAAAGAAAAGACAAAAGAAAATGTTGCAGAGACAACAAAACAACAAATAGTAGCTAATTCGGAAAATAATCCACAACAAATGACCTATAATGTGATTGACGATTTGACCAAGTTAAGAATTACTTTACCTTTCATGGAGGTAGTTAAAATTCCACAACAAAGGGAGAAAATTTTGAATATCCTTGACAAACCAAGCACTAGAATAGAAGTAGTTGTCACGAATTTCAGGCAACATCAAAATTTTACATCAGTCAATCCAAGGGGTAAAGTTCCATCGTTTTAGATAACGATATAAAATCACGGTGTTGTATTGTATAATTGTTTGGTCGATAGTGGAGCAACCAATAAAACCATGCCCTTGTCAGTCATGGAGGCCACTCGGAATGGGATGTACCAAATACTTTGAAAGTGGGGAAAGTATTTATGCAATTGATTCAAGAAAGGTCCCAACTTACCGTGAGATTAAATATTTTTGTGCGTGGGTAACTACAGCACCACACATCACAATAGTATTTATCATCATAGTAGTAGATTTACCTCCAACGTATGAAGTTGTTATAGGAAGAGATTGGTCTTCAATGATTGGAGGATACATAATAAATGACAGAAGTTGCATGATATTGCCTAACAAAGATGGAACAATGGCCAAAGTTCCTAGGGAAGGCCATAAATCATGTATCCTTCATAACGAAATAAAATGAATTAATGGATAATTATATTGATGCAGGTATCAGAAATTATGTTGTTCTTAGTCCATAACAGGTCAACCCTTCAAATCAAGATGAGGAGAATTATTTTCAAGGATTCTTGAGCCACTGGGAAGGGTGTCCCCCCTTCCTTGGCCAACTAATAGAAACTTCTATTGTAATCGGATCTCGCCAATCCGGGAAGCAAGGAGTTCTAAAGGAATGTACTATATTAATTTATGATATGTTTCGGTGCTAGTTAGTTTATATATTTGTAATAAATTCTTCGCCAATATAGTAAGCAAGGCTATGTCTAAATAAATGGTTAGTCAGTTTGTGTCAGTTCTTTCTATCGCTAGTCTAAATGCGTAGAGAGTCGCAGAAAATAAAAGCAACAATAACTTTTGTCATAAGTTGTCCTGCATTAATAAAGGGGACGTTTTTTCTCTAATTCATTTGATGAAGTTCTTTTGAATCTTCTCGTCTCTCTTTTTCTACGTATAATAATTTTTTGTTGTGTCAGTGTTTGAGATATTTGCACACCATAGAAACTGGTGCACCCTCTCTTGTGATCACATTTTGAGTGTTGTGTGGGCATTTTGTGAAGGCAATGCGCATTGGTTAAACCAGTACACCCTCCTCTATTCTCCTCTTCATTTTAGTTTGTTGTTGGGGCATTTTTGGTAGCAATATGAATTGGCAAAGGAAGGTGCACCTCTATCTCTCACTAAAGTCATTGGTATTTAATGTGACCTCCACAAAATTGATGCCCCCTCTATTAAATTGAGTCGACTTGTTGAGTGCACCCTCTAATTGGATCAATTGGTATTAGATCCTTGGCCTTGGGAAATTTTCCGCACACAGAGAAGAAGAAGAAGACCGAGTTTCATCCACCAGATTCACAAAAAGATTTATTTATTTTTGGGTATCTTTAGCTCTTTCCTCACACTCTTGCTCAAAGTGTACTAATCACCCTTCTCAGGGTTCTTTTGTGCCTTTGCATTGGTGCATCAGTGCACCCTTCTCAGGGTTAATCTCATGCCCTCCTCAAGGTCTCTTCCGTGCTTGCAAACCATGCCGCCTTGAAGAGAAGTCTCTAGTGAGGATTCCAACGCAACCACATCAACTCCAATTGAATAATAGGCACTGGCTCTCCATGAACTAATTTGAATCCAACAACACTGGACTACAGCGACCATGCAGCGGGACACCCGTTTTTTCAGTTACCCAATTTCGTTGGACAATTGAATGGTGAGACAGTCGATTATTATATCTGTAGCCTCTCCACATACTCCAAGACTTCCCCTGAGATGGAAGAATCCACCAAATTGTAGATAGTCAGGCTCTAGCTCAAAGGAATAGCACAAAATTGGTGGGACATGCTATCGTACAATCTGTACTTTCCCAAATCCCTAGGCAAGTGGAAACAAGATTTGCATAACAGGGAGCGACCTATCACTGTCACCTTAATAGGAAACCCATTTCTATTAAGGAGTATATCAATGTACCCCATGGGAGACATCCCCAGTGACCTAAGGGTTTGAGAAGGCTAAGGCAAGAAAGT
>JZKD02S0665014.1:70893-89246 GCA_000966675.3 Picea glauca | reverse complement strand
ATTGATAACTATTTATTATTATTATTATTATTTAAGTAAAAAAGAGACTGGATCTTGTTATATTATATCATAAACAAAAAGAAACATATGCCCTTGGGCTGCCAACTGTTCTGCCAAAATAGCGGAAACCGAAACAATTAGCGGCCTTGGATAACCATGTACAAAAGAGGCAGACTGACATCTGCCATGCCCAGAGGAAATCAAGACAAGTGGCGGCCTATAGTCTGATCATTGTCCATGACAACTAAAACTGAAAATAAACTAAATAGAAAAGAGTTTCAACTGAATGAACTCCTAACCAGAGCCTGAGCATCTAACCATAACCAGAAGGCAATCCTAGACAAGCAATTACCCATTGAGGTCCTCATTGTCGAGGTCTTCATTATGCAGTTCGTTTCAAGCTAGGAGGGCATAGAGTCTCGCACATGTTGGACATCTTTGCTTTGTTGGCGCGTTGGAGAAAGCCTCGTAAAGCATGTCTATGTGTTGGCTCATGAGTGTGCCACAATAGACCTAGTCTGCCATCTGGCAGCTCAAATCAAACACCAAGTCTAGTTGTTCTGGATGGAAGAAGGGAAGAGGGACACGCCACTCGTCCGGTGTTGTCATAATAGGAGGTGGTGCAAGGACCTCGCCACCCTCCTTCGACGTGCCACCCCCCACTGCCTCGCTTGTTGCAGCCCACGTTCCCTCCTTTGCTCTGTCCTTATGGACCATTCTTGTGCTCCGCTCCTCTGCTCCTGTCCTTGTGCTCTCGAGGTCGCCTTCGTGCTCTGAGACTGTGAAAGGAGCGAAACCCGCCAATATTGTGTCATCCTGAGCAGCCATTTGGAGGCACTCTTCCAGGAGCTCCTCCTCAATGTAACAGATAGGGAATTCCTCCATTCGTGAGTCCATGGTGCATTTACTATGGTGAGCCACTGTAATTGTCTGAGTTTCATCCTCAGGGAAGTTGGTTGGAGGCTGCCAATTCTCTGGCACTGTGAAGAGCATAGACTCCAGAGGGAGCTGTATGGGTCCTCTGGGATGAGCTCCTCCACAAACATTGTTGGAGGTGACCAGGACATCCTTTCAATACCATCCCTACAAGAAATCTTAACTCTCTGTGTGTGGGAAATTGAGAGCGCCCTCTCGAGCCTTTGCATCCATGTTTTACCAGGCTAGGTCGTGACACGACTTTCCTCGCTCTTGGGGCATCGAGAGGATGATGTTAATGGCAAAGTTGCAGAGGGTGTAGCAATGGTCGCTCCCAAGCTCAAGACTGCGAGCCTGGTGTGGACCGAAAACAAAATGAGGAAATCTGATGCAGAGCTGGATGATAACTGGGAGGTGCAACGGGACGGTTTCCATTATCGCCTCCCTAGCATTGAATTTCTTGGTTGTTGGGTTGTTCGAGCGAGGGAGAAGTCCCATGGATCACGCCTGTCAGTTATGGTTGTCTCCCATTATTAATGTCAAGGGATGGGAGCCGGTCATCCTTATTTATGGCCTGACCAGGCCTGGTGCGACGTGGCACTTGAGTGCTACATGTCAACACATCCAAGGTTGGGGAGTCCATTTTGGCTAAATCTTGGCATCGGTTTGAGAGTTCAGAGCGAGGTGAAGTTTGGGCATTCCAGTGGATCTGCTCGATCATGGTAGCCACTCCTTCATTTTAAAGGAAATCTGTCACTTTGTTTGCGTCCCTTTTCACGTGAGAGGGGATGATGGTAAGGTTGGGCCGTAGGAGGGAGTCAAAGTCCTCTAAGAGTCCTGAGAGTCTCCAATTGGGTGAGATTTCCAGGGGGTTTTCTCCATGAACGATTTTGGTTATGAGATGGATGATGATCTGGGAATCCCCCTCCACAATGATCTTATTGTAGTGATGCTCTGTTGCAACCTTGATTCCTCTTAGGAGGCTCCAGAGCTCGACTACGTTGTTATTGTTGGAGCCCAAAAATCCTGTTGTTAGATGGAGGATTTCTCCATTTGAGTTCCTGAGGATTGCCTCGAAAACCGTTGGACCTGGATTCCCTTTTGAAGCCCCATCAAAATTTATTTTTATGAATCCAATTAGTGGGGGGATCTAGGTGATTGGGCTGTTGAGGTGGCGGGTGACTGCTACAGAGGTGGGAGTGTCAGCCAAACTGAGGTGCCAATCTTGAAGGATAGACTGTTCACCTAGGCTACATTTTAAGTCCTTGGTTTTCCAATGCCTGCTTTTGATCGTTTCTCAAATTAGCTTCATGATTCTTTCCCAGGTTGAGGTGGGAGGTGAGGCCTTTGATTGGAATATTCTTTTATTTCTTTCCTTCCAAATCTACTAGAGAGTGAAGCCCGAAAGGAGCTACCAAATGCAAGCTAGAATTGGATTATGATAGGTCAGCAAGTCCCAATTTTCTATGGTATCTCTGATGTTGTTTTTGTTTCGATTGGAACGACGCATTAGTTGAGACCCTAGATCGTCTTACTATAGTGGCAATTGTTAAAAAGGTGCTCCATTGTTTCCTCCTATTGTTGACATAGGGGCAGATTGATGGGCCTATGAAACCCCTCTTTTTGAGATTGTCCCAGGTAAGGATGCAGTTTTGAATTGTGAGCTAGAGGAAGATGGACACTTTTGGTCAGAGTGTGGAATTCCATATTTTGCCCCAGATACTCTCCTTAGCTTGATCCTGATCCTGCAGGTAATAGGCTTCCTTGACTGAGAAGTTGTCCATTGTGGAGTGCCCCCATACGAGAATGTTGGGGCATGTCCTAGTGGGGATTTTCCTTTGCTTTGCGCAGGCTTTCCAGGCATGGAGATCTATTTCCCCTGGGAGATGTAGTTCTGGGTGTTTTGTCTTCCAATTGCACCATGGCAGGTTCCTGTCAGGCATTTTCCAAAGATCCTTAACCCATCTGAAGATGTTAGGTTGCAGAGCGTACTAAAGGGGGTTAAGTTCCTCTAGTGTGGCTAGGGGCATCTGTTGCTGCCATGAATCCTACCAGAACAGTGCACTTTTCGCGTCCCTAATATCCCAGAAAGCATGTTTTTGAACTAAATGCTTGTTGAGCCATGCAGTATTCTAGATGTTGGATCCCTGAATCTGGTCATTGAATCTAATTAGTTGATCAGTGGGTGTGGCTTGGGCATACTTTTGTTTCCATATTTGTGCCTAGAGTTTTGTAGGGTGCTTAAGCCATCGCCACCACAGTTTGGCTCCCATGACTTGATTAAGCTTTCCTGGGTCGCGGAGCCCTAATCCCCCCAGACTTTTAGGTTTGCAAAGCTTATCCCAACCCACTAAAGCCCACTTCTTATCAAGTTGGTGTCCATGCCATAAGAAGTTGCATTGTATGTTCCTCATGGCGCGAATGATAGATTTAGGCGCTACTAGGGCAATGAACAGGTAGGTTGGCAGGGCTTGCAGGATTGACTTGAGGAGCACCATCCGAGCTGCAATATTAAGAGGTATGAAGGTCCAATTGTTGAGTCTATTGGAGATGGAGAGAAGCATATTGTCCCAAGAAATGGAGCGCACAGGCACCCATGTGAGGGGTATGCCGAGATAATTGGACGGAAGGGAGCTCTTGGGTATACCTAAGTGGCGGGAAATATGATTTTGGACATCTATCAACGTGTTGAAGAAGTAGAGTTTAGACTTATCAAGGTTGAGGGCCATTCCTGATGCGTCCGCAAAGTCAGGGAGAATGGATTTGAGTTTGGTGGCTTCTCGAGCTGTAGGGGTGTTCAAGAGGAGAGTTTCGTCAACAAACTGGTTGTGCGAGGGGGGTGGTTGTAAGTTGTGTAGGGGGAGGCCTTTGAGGGTACCTTCTAGGACCGAGGCTTTGAGGTAGCATTCCAGGCCTTTCGTCATTAAAACAAAGAGGAAGGGAGAGAGGGGGTCTCCCTAACGGATTCCTCTGGAAGGGGAAAAGGGTTGTGAAGGCACTCCATTGACCAGTATGGAGAAAACGGCTGAAGAGGTGAGCTTCAAGATCCAATTCACCCAGTGTTTGTCAAAACCAAAGGATTCTAACATGGATCTCATGTACTGCCAAGTGATTATGTCAAAGGATTTTGAAAGGTCAAGTTTGATAAGCATACCTAGGGTCTTGGTCGTCTTCAATGAGTGGATGACCTTGTGAGCAAGGATGATGTTGTCCATGGTTTTCCTGCCTTCCATGTAGCCTTCTTGTTCCTTGTAGATTACAAAGGGTAGGATTGGCTTGAGACGAGTGGCTATAACCTTGGTGATGATTTTGTAGATGATGTTGCATAGGGAAATTGATCTGTACTATTTTGGGTGAGTGACTCGCTCCTCTTTCAGGATGAGGGTGAGGAAGGTGGCGTTGAGGGTTGATAAGACTTGTCCCGAGGTTCTAGATTCCTCCACTACCTGCCAAACCTCTTCCCTGATCATGTCCCAACAGTGATGAAAGAAGTTTGTGGTGAATTTGTCTAGGCCTGGCGCTTTTTCTAGGGGCATTTCTTTGACTGCATGGTCCACCTCTTCTTGAGTGATGGGCCTCATTAAGGCTTCATTCTGCTCCTGACTCACCAAGGAGGGTATGTGCCTAGTTATTTTCTTGATTGTTTTCTCCCTATCATCATTGGTTTCTATTAGAAGGTCTTTGTAGTAGTTGGTCAGCTCCTCAACAATTTGGTTGTGCTCTCATATGCGATTACCTTGAGCATTCTCCAGCTGAGTTATCTTGTTTATGTATCTTTTATGCACCATGGATATGTGGAAGAACTTGGTGTTCCTCTCGCCTTCTTTCAGCCATTTCACCCTAGATTTCTGACGCCATAGGATTTCTTCCTGCTTTTTTCATTCTTATAACTCCGCTTGAAGCTCCTCCTCTTCCTTCATTAGTTGTGTGGTCCTAATTCCTGCGATGAAGGTCTTTTGCAGAGTTTCCAATCTGTTCTAGATTTCTTGCATTCGTTGAAAAATATTCCCAAAGGTGGTTTTATTCCATAGCTTCACATGTTGCTTGAAAATTTTTAGGCGCTGCTAAAATTTGTACATGCAGGTATCATGTTCAATTTCTACCTGGTTCCACCAGGACTTTGCTAGACGGTGAAAGTTGGGGTGGGAGAGCCAAAATTTCTCAAATCTAAATGTTTGATTTTTGGCGTTGCTTCTGCATCCATGTTGAGTGATACAGGCTATTGGTCCGAGCTTGCTCGTGGAAGAATGTTGGCCTCTATGGCAAGGTCCTCCACCAATAGGGCTTATGCGATGAGGAAACGGTCTAGTCAGCAAGCAATCTGTTGATGTCCCGATGTTCGATTGGACCAGGTGAAGATGCCATTTTAGGCTTCTATGTCTACTAGATTTAACTAATCAATGAGGGTTCTGAAATTTCCGCTGTCTTGCTCCAGTTGTTTAGTTCCACCGGTTTTCTGCCCCAAAGTGAGTATCATATTGAAGTCGCCTCCCAGCACCCAGTTGGACGTGCTCAGAAGTGGTTTGATGGAATTTATCCACTTCAGGAAGCTCTCTTTGTCATGTGGGCCTTGGGGTCCATAGACATTTGTGATAGCCCCTTCCTTGGTTGATCCTATGGCTGTGAAGTATGTTGTTATCGTACCTACAATAGAGAAGGGTCAGTCCATTGTGACAATCATGAGGTTCCATAAAATTGTAAGCCGCCTGACACGCCAAAGGAGTCGGTGTGGATGGACTCACACCCTCGCCACATCCGGTGAAAGATAGTTTCAACCTCTACTCCATCACACTTTGTCTCATGTAGTAGGAGAACATCTAGATTTTCTGCACGTATACAATCTCGAAGAGTCCTCTGCTTGGATATTTTGTTGAGTCCTCTGATGTTCCAGGTTATGACCTTCATCATGATGATTAGGGAGGTGGGTGGAGGTAACCCTCAGAGAGCCTATGGACCTGGCCTAAGTTGAGCATGAATTTCCCTACCTCTTTGATGAGTTGGTGTGCTGATATGCATCCCCGCCTTTTACCTTCCTCTGGAGCATGCTTTGAGTCTGTTCTTGGATCTGTGGCTATGCCCAGTCGTGTTGTGGATCTGACTGTGGAATCTAAAAAGACTTTATGAAATTTTCTGAGTTTTTCTACAGGGATGGTTTGTAGATCCTTCTGATTAAAGGCTTCCTCTAGCTTTTCTATATCTATATCTGCCAACTCTTGTTCGTCTAGCTACATCTGGGTATCCCCGTTTTGCCCCATTTTGTCTCCTTAGCGATCTTATTTACTTTGGGTAGTTCAGTGTGTGGCCTGACCTTTTCCTTTCCATTGGATCTTCTCTTTATGAGAATCTTGGAACTCTTCCTCTTCCGGCAGCTGATTCAAGATATCATAGGAGTTCTTAGTGATGATATTTGGAGCGTTGTCTGGATTTTGCTTCCTTGGTAGGTTTCTTTTCCGTCTTGTGACTGTTGTGAAGCCGTCTTTCTGCTTGCTCTCTCCGGATTTGAGGGATTGGGCATTCAGGGAGCAGTCTCGAAAGAGGTGGCCATGCTCATGACATTTTCTGCAGGGAAAGGGGATGTGTTCATAGTCGATGGTCTGGTTCCAATCCTCATCCTGATATTCCAGGGTTGTTGAACCTGGTAGTGATTTTGAGATGTCCATGTATACACAAATCCTGGCATAGGAGGTGTATTTTCTTTGTTTTGTGGCTTCCGATAATTTGACATATCATCCCACAGTATTTACTATTCCCATAAGTATCTCTTCCAGCCATAACTCCTGTGGCAAGGAATAGAGCCTGATCCAGACAGGGGCTATTGTAAAGTCTTCATTTTCTGGACTGAAACAGTCTTTCCAGAATCCTAGGAATAGCCCTACCGAGTTGTAGAAGTACGGCCCATTGTCAAAGATTTTTTCCTTGTCTTCTAGGTTGTAAAGGATGATCATGAAGAACCCTTTGGAGATGAGATGAACCTCGTAGTCTCCATTAGGGTTCAACCAATCTTTAATCTAGCATGTTAAATCTCGTTCAGAGGGCCAGAGTCCCAAGAACTTGTTGATTAAGGCGTGTTCTCTCATGAACTGGGTATGTTCGCCTACCCTTGTTGAGCTAATGAGATATCTGGGGGGTTTTCTAACTGGTGAATTCACTTACTGGGTTCCCATCCATGAGATTCCTTTGGATGAGACGTGCTTGACTCCACATCCATTGCTTTTATGAGTCCTTGCTCTCTGGTCAGGAGTTGCTCTCTCAAGTGCAACGACAGCTCAAATGTGGGTCATTTGGATCTTGTTCCCGCTCTGTCATTGTTCGTTACATTATTGTACGAGGGGTCCCCCCCCCCCCTCTGGACTCATCTTGCCCTCACAGTCGCAAGGAGTATGGTCGTACCAGCGTAGATCATGCAACAGGTACAGTTGCAGGTGTCAGAGCAAGTAGAGAGTCGCTCATTAGTAGTATTATTATTATTATTATCACTTAATATTATAGATATTTTGTGTGTTACAGCTTGATGGTCTTTTTGGATACAATCAAGTGTTGGTTGTTGAAGAAGATAGACCCAAAACTGCTTTTGTTATACCTTAGGAGACTTATGCCTATGTTCGTATGCCTTTTGGGTTAAAGAATGTTGGGGAAACTTTCCAATGAGAAATGGATCATGCCTTTAAAGACTTGATTGGAAAGTTCATGGTTGACTATCAAGATGATTTGAGCATTCACTCAATGTTTAGAGAAGAACATATCAAACATTTGAGGGAAGTCTTTGAACATTGTAGATTGTATGGCATATCTTTGGATCCGAAGAAGTGTCTATTTGTTGTATCAGAGGGAAAACTTTTGGGGAACATAGTAAGTAACGAGGGGATCTATATTGATCAAGAAATAATTAAGGAAGTCAATGAATTGAATCCCTCGACATCAAAGAAGGGAGTCTAATATTTCTTTGGAAAGATAAATGTTGTACAAAGATTTGTACCAGATTATGCAAATATTGTAAATCCCATTAATCTGTTGTTGAAAAAATATTATAAGTTAGAAAGGACTCAAGAGATTTAGGCAGCATTCACTAGAATCAAGCATGCAATTACTAGTGTTCAAGTACTTGTCAGCCTGAATTTTTATCAAGATTTCATAATATATTCATTTGCTTCAAAGGAAACCATTGCTTCAATACTGACACAAAGAAATTTAAAGGGTGAAGAACTTCCAATAATTTTCATCAGTAAGACTCTACATGATTACGAATTAAAATACTCAGAAATAGAAAAGCAGGCTCTCTCCTTGGTCAAAGCGGTGGCACATTTCAGGACTTATATTCTTTCATCTCATCTCATAGCCTATGTACCAACTTCTCTAGTGAAGATGCTACTAAATCAACAATTAAGAGGAGGGAAATGGGCAAACTGGATGGCTAAAATTCAAGAATATGATATTGAGATCAAGCCCTTAAAAGCAGTTAGAGGACAACGACTATGTAAAGTAATGACATGGATTGATGTAGTAAATGGAGATATATATATGTTTCAGCAATATCATCATCATCCACATCATAACTGTGGTACAAGGATATTATCTTTTATCTGAAATATGGCCATTTTCAAATCGGTGTGTCTTCAAATGAAAGAAGGGCATTGAAAATGATGGAAAACCACTATGTATTAGTTGCTAAAGTGATTTTTCGATGAAATTTCGATGGAATGTTATTAAGATGTGTTGATTCAACAAAAGCTCAAAAGGTGCTAGGAGAATTTCATGAAGGTGTTTGTGGCGGACATTTTGCACCTACAACTACCGCACACATAATTATGAGAGTTGTTTACTATTGACCTTTTATTTTTAAAGACTCATATTCAATGATTATAAAATGCATCTCTTACCAAATTTTTCAGGGAAAATGAAAAGAGCAGCAATGTTGTTGAAGCATGTAACAATTGAAGAATCATTTTCACAATGGGGACTAGATGTCATTGGACCAATCAATCCAAAGTCCAGCAAGGGCCATTCATACATTCTCACTATAAATGATTATTTCACTAAGTGGCGAGAGGTTGCAGCTCTCAAAAAGGATGACTCTAAAGAGCTCATTAATTTCCTTAAAGAAAACATCTTATCAAGATTCAGAGTTCTAAAGAAGTTCATAACTGACAATGGATCAATTTTCATTGGATCAATGTTTACCAAATTTTCTGGGGAATTTGGTATCATCATGGGGAAATCATCAAACTATTTTTTTCCACAAAAAAAAGCATAATTTTATTCATTTGAAGAGACAAAATTATATTTTGTAGGTGCTTTTAAGAACAATTCATCTGTGAGTATAGATGTTCATGGCTACATCCAGTATAAAATCATCAAGTGATGTCCCTTAGTCTCAAAAAACACATTCGAGAAAACACAACATCTATAGACTTAATATAAAAGCTAAACATCATATGAAAATATGGTCCATAGGAATCCAAACAACATCAAAAGCTCTGAATTAGTATTCGGAAGTAAGGTCGAACATCAGACAGAGAGAGTACAAAAAAGGAGAAAAACATAAGCATGTAGAGTTTGAAAGTGTTGATGACTCAGACAGTTGTTGTTATGGTTGAACCATAACCTCTATGAAGGGTATGTGATAGTACTCATATACATCTCCACCCACAGCTTCAATAATGTTCCATTCCCCAAAGGGAATTTGAGTCCCTGCTTTTGATAAATAATCTACTAGTTGGTTTCGTTCTTTGTAAACATATTTGAGTAAAGAAAAAAGAAATGAGTCCAGGAACATGAAAATCTCCTCCAAAATAGGCAGCAAAAATATATTATGGCGTATTTGAGATTTCCGAGACCAATTGTTAACATTCATGGAATCTCCAAATAGTTGGATGGATCTGACCCCCTTTTCTCCAACAAATTGAAGCAGAAGTTTTAAGGCCATAAGTTCAGCGAAGTTGTTGGTACCCGACCCCAGACCCATTTTAAGTTTGAAGAAGTGTTATGCCAAGAGGAACATAACAACACCCCTGCCACATTGTTGGTTTTCATTCTGAGAGGCACCTTCAAAATAGGCCCAGGGGCTGGAGAGATCTATGATTTCAGGATGAATAATGTGGATGGCAGTGATGTCTTTTTCCCGAGGGAAATGGGAAAGAATCGAGAGTCCCTGAGAAACTATAAGTTTTGGAATGGAGGGAAAATCCTGGAATATGGATTTGTTGTGGGCCAGCCAGATACCCCTACATGTAATGAGAGGCAAACCTTTAATACTTTTGTGGACATGAGCTTGTAACCAATATTTATAAGCCAACTCCACTATGGGTTCGTCCCAAACAACCACATGATTTAGAAGAGCTGATAATCCAAGCCAGACTTACCTGGTGAAGGAGAAGAATAAGAAGAGGTGAATGCTTGTTTCATTATCTCCTTTACAAATGGAACACCAACCGAGGTCAGCAATACTACGTTTCCACATGTTTTCCCAAGTAGGAATTTTATTGTAGATGACACACCACATAAAAATCTTAGCCTTCTAAGGACATTTCAACTTCCACGGTCCACGCCACCACAAATTTGGATCCCTTTGCATGAGTTCAATGTTTAAGGATACATAACCTAGTTTTGGGGTATATACCCCATGAGGAGCCTTCTGCCACACTAGTTCATCTTCTCTCTCGATAATCCTAATATGGCTTGATTGGAGCACAATTATATAATTTTTCCATGATTCTGAAAGATTACCAACCAAGCCCAACATTACTGAACTCATCCATCCTTGTTGCCAGATGGAGGTGGAGACTGGGTCTACCACCTGAGATAAGAAATGAATATATCGTAAGTGGAGCCTTTCAATTAAATCATTAGGAAGAATATGATCAATTCCACATCTAGGACAGGGATCAACCCCTATTCGAACATGATTACCATTTACCACTCTCCAAGCTAAAACATCATTGATCACAGGGAAGGAGGATATAATAGCCTTCCAAATAATGGAGCATTTTGGATGGGATTTTATTGGTTTCTGAATCCAGTCTTCTAAGGAATACGGGTGAATATATTTATGCTCCACTACTGTGGTCCAAAGGATGGAAAACAGAAGAAGTCTCCATCCAAATTTTGTTGCCAAAGCTTTTGAGAATAAAAAAAAAACATTTTGTAGGCCCCAACCACCCAAGGATTTCGGGCAAGCAAGATGATTCCACTTAGCCCAAGGGGGAGTGTGTTTATCCTGAGGACCAAACCATATAAAACAGAAACAAATATGTTTGGCCTTTTCCAGAATCCCTTTAGGAATCTAGGCCAGGGAAATCCAGTAGAGATGGATGGCTTCCAAAACATATTTGGATAAGGTAAGCCTTCCTGCCCATGACAACCACATGAAGCTCCAGCCTTTTAGTTATTTTTCTAATTTTTCTAGGATCCAACGCCACTTATCCTTTTGATAATCATTTGGTTTTAGCTGGAAACCCAAGTATTTGATTCCTTCTGAAAAATCCATAGTCAGGAAGGGAAAGAGAGATTGATAGAAATCAGGAACCTCTACCTCCATGCCAGTAAAAGAGATGGTGGATTTATGAGCATTGATTATCATACTAGTGGTCGTCCAGAACAAATTGATGATCTCTGCTAGTTTTTCTACATCTCTAGGTCACCCGCTGTAAATTATTAGCACATCGTCCACAAAGAGAAGATGTGTAATTCTGTGGCATGGGGCAACTGATATGCCTTGAAATTCCCCTGAGTTGACCGCATGACCAATAGCACGACTAAGACACTCCACCACCAATAGAAATAAAAGAGGATAAAGAGGTCATCCATGTCTTACACCACGCTCAGACTGGAATAAAGGAGAGGCAACCCCGTTAATGAGAACTGCAAAAGATACCGAGGTTATGCATGCCATCACCCATTTGATAAAGGGAACTTTGAACCACATGTGAGTAAGAAGGAGCCTGATATAGGACCAGTTGACCCAATTGAAAGCTTTGGATAAGTCAATTTTTAGGATAGCCCCTCGATATTTTGAGGTCTTTAGACTATGGATGCCCTCCTGAGCCACGCCAATCACTTCGTGAATCTGACGGCCTTCTAGAAAACCAAATTTATTTTGAGAGATAGTGCCCGAGAGAAAGGGATTTAACCTTCGAGAAATAATTTTATCCACAATTTTGTGGAGAAAGTTGCAAAGGGAAATATGCTTGAAATCATCGAAGGTTCAAGGCTCGTCCAATTTGGGGATGAGAGCAATGGAAGTCGAATTTATAGGTGCATGCAATCTCCCATTCCTTCTAGATTTTTTGACTACTTTCACTAGGTTAGCACCAAGGAGCTCAAAGAACCCCAAATAAAATTCAACAGTCCACCAATACGGACCAGGACTTTTATCTTTTTGAAAGTTGTGGAGTGTTTCTTTGAGTTCTTCTTCATTAACTTCAACAAATAGATCTCTATTGCCTTCTTGGTCAACAAATCTGGGAAAGTGAAGAGCCAACCTTATAATGTATGTAATATTGACTCTTTCATCGGCCTTGAAGAGGGTATGGAAATGGTTTTTCCCCATCTGATCTAGACCCTCAAAAGAAGAGACCGAAAAAAACTATCATCCCCAAGGAAATGGTTTAGCAGAATCAACAAATAAAACTTTTATCCAGATCATTAAAAAGACCATTTTTGTGAACCAAAGGAATTGACGTACAAAATTAATTGATGCATTATGAGCCAACCAAAACACCTTAAAGGACAACAATGGATCGTCACCATTACATTGGTACATTTAAAAGAAGTTAAAATTCCCATTCACATGGAAGTGAATGCTCTGACACACACTGTCAACATTGAAGATTTAGAAGAAGTTTATCCTCTACAAAGAAGATATGATCAATTGATGCAATTGAAAGAAAAAAGAAACGAGGCATTGACGAAAATGACTCAAACACAACAGGTTATTAAGAAACATTTTAATCAAGGCACATTGGCAAAAGATTTTCAAAAGGGAAAATTGGTATTATTGTGGAATAAAGCCAAGGAAAAATCGTCTCTCCATACAATGTTTGAAGCATTGTGGATTGGTCCATATATTATTGAAAAAATTATTGGATATAACTCATATCTATTAAAAGATATGAAAGGGAGAGTGCAAATGTTTCCAGTCAATGGGTAACATCTCAAAAATTTCTTCTCATGAAAATTTCCCGTCATCATGTACATATTTTTCTTTCCTTTATGCATATTTTCAAAACCTTTGTTTTCTTTTCTTCTACCGACTCCATGCCCAATGGTCAATATTTTGGATTCTCGATAACCTAAAATGGGTTAGCATCCCACAGTTGGAGTGACTTGTTGGCCCAAATGTGTGTTAAGTCTTTCACAAATTTTCTTTTGTATATTTCCACACATAGAAATTTTTTTGTTTTGTTGCAGGTTCCTGAGACATTTTCATTCATGTACAAAGATCCACCCCTTCCAAACTCCACCATTGTATTTTGTTGTATCCATCATGCACCCATACTTATCTTATTTTAAGCCTCTCGCAGTTTCATCACATATCCTTGTTCAAAGTATAAATCTCCATGGTCTTCAAAGTGCACCTTCTTGTTTTGCAGCCATCATTTCACCCTTATACTTGATTTTTTCTTAAAATACTTCACCTATGGTCAAAAGGAGTTCTTCGTTCCATTCACTATCACCGCGACGTTTAGGTTTGGCCGATACTCTATACTTAGTGTATTTTCAATACTTTTCTACCTTCGCGACATTTTAATCCTTGGCCAAAATCTCAAAACTCTACCACGGGACCATGGGTTCACACTGATTTTTATTGTTCTTGTCAACTACCCTCGATCTAGTTCCTACACTTAGTCATTTTTTGAGATTTCACCGCAGGTCCGCGGGTTCATGATTACTCTGTCATTTCTTCTCATACGTTTCATCCTCTGTCTCCCCACTGTAAATCTTTTTCTCATCTTGTCACATTCTCCAATGAATATTTAATGTAGATCTCATGAAGATAACAAAAGTTTAAGTGTAAAAAGGGTTGTAATTAATGTCGTTGTTCTCAAGATTTCCATCCATTAATTTCAATATTATTTTTCATTAATAGCTCTTAGAACCAAAGGCTCCAAAGTATTGTATAATAAGTGAGATTACCTTGATAACAACGTTTTGAAAAATGAGTTGCACGATAGTTTTCCAACTTCGTTTAGCATGACAACCAGAAAGAGATAGCAGTTTTATGAAGATACACTCAATACTTTTGGACAAAAAGAACATAAATTCCAGTGGTCAAGAGCCTACAAATATTATTCGACATTGTTGCTTCCTGAGAGAAGTTCTAATCAGTTTTGTACATCCAGGATTACTTCAACAAGTTGTATTCTTGAAGTATTTGAATGCAAGGAAAAGGTTTATTGGTGTATAGAGAAGTTTGATCAAAACCAACAAAAAATTCAACTTTAGGGTGAATCCACAATTTCTTTAAGTCCTTTTGTTTTCAAAAGAATGCTTAGAATTTTAGAACCAATGATTACATTTCAAGGGGACGAAGCTATACAATTCAACAAGGCTCCAGAGGCCTTTTTAACATTACTCATGAATTCCAAAACCCTAGATATCCAAAAACCTAACCTTAGGAGATGAAATGCCAAAAGTTATGTGGTCCCCGATGGGAAAGTTGGTACCTGAACTTCTCGTGTCATAAATTTTGCAAACGACCTTCGTTTTAGGCGTGTGATAGCCCGTTGAAAATGTCTTTTCTAGTACTACAAATTATGTCGTCAAACTCTCACTCCGTCTACAACTTGACTGTGGCAAGCCAAAAAACATTGTTTAGGGCCCCAAAATGACCCTAAAAGTACATAAATATGTACTCACATCAAAACTTCCAAAATAAGCCAGTTGGATTAGGTGGGTGGTCACCAATATCCACCTGGAAGCTGTGTAGGGATTCAGACAACCCCATAAGTGTAGAACCCACAATTATAAAGAATTACAAAAGAATGTGTTGAACTAAAAATTGCCAAGAAGAGCCAGTTGTTAGAGGTGGGTGGCCACCAATATCCACCTGGATCAGTCCTCCCCTCTTAGGAAGCAATGGTCTCCATTGCATTGAGTTCCCTCATCAGGTGAGGAAACTTCTACTGAATTTGGCCCTGGGTGAGCCACTTTCCTTGATGTAGGAGTTTCCCTACTTTGACAACCCGATAAATTTGGATCCTTTGTTGGTGAGTGCCCTTGACTTGTGTGTCCACTATCTAATCAGTGGATGCATGTTCCATACAGTCATGGTTGAGCTCTATTGGTGTCAATTGTTTTATGATATCAGATGTGTCCAATAATGGTGGAAAATATGGCCGAAGGAGGTCCACATTGAACACTGGGTGCAAGCCAAGGAAGGGTGGAGTGTTGAACTCAAAATAATTGATACCCACAACCTTGGTGATAGTGTAAGGCCCATAGGGAAGTGGGAAGAGATTCCAATGGGGCCCTATAAGGCACTCTTTCTGTAAATGTAACCAAACCTTGTCTCCCACCTGAAATTGGTGCGATACCCAGTGTTGATCATGACATTGCTTGTAATTAGCATTGGCTTTCTGCAAAACCTCATGGAACTGTTGGCGAATGTGTTGAATTTTCTCAATGAATTCGATGGCTTTGTCTGCCTCAAACTGAACATGGGAAGATTCTTCCTGTGTGGTTGCAAGAGGTAGTGAAACATCAATGGGACCCAAGGGTTGGAATCCCAACACCACCTGAAATGGGCTATGGTCGATGAAGCTATGGAGAGCCATGTTGTAGTTGTGTTGAACATGGGGAAGAATCTCATCCCATGTACGCAAATGCTTAGAGTTGTTGATATGAAAACGGGTGAGTACTTACTCTACACAAGTTTTCAATTGAGAATCGTTTTCTGACGAATTATGCATAAGGATTAAAGGGAATATGAGTCCATTATTAATCATGCTTTTAAACAATAATACATAACACACATGAACTCAATATGGAATAAAGCACATGAAAAGACAAGAGAGAGACAACCAATGTTGGTAACGGAGTTCGCCCCTCCTAAGATACGTCTCTGGACCGGCATCAATTGGAATATGGATCTCTTTCATTCCTTCTTCAAAAGATGTTGGGACCTTATCATAAGTGATTACATAAGAGATGCCTTCTCCTTCAATGAGGATTCAAGAAGACTACTCACACTCATATCTCTCCATACATCAAGAAGGATAATTCCTTACATGAATAAGTCTCTCAATGCTTAGGAGTAGTAGCATTATGGATCTCTAACTCCACTCATTAATTCCTCATTGCTCTCCCCCTCCCCTTCATAGGGCTCACATAAGGCATTATATAGTTTTTCCTCACTCTCTCTTAAAAAAGAGCATTAATTCCTAGATCCAAAATAATAGGATCTAATTACAAAAGAGGAAAAACAAGATCCATAAAAGTAGGATCTCAAACTATCTTCAAGCACATAATGGGAAAAGTCTCAAAACCACCCAAAGACTCTTCATCCATGCCCTTGATTCTCTCAACCTATAATTGAGAATAATGGCAAATTGGTGTTGGTTTCTCACATAAAAACCAATTTCCAAAATTATAATTTAATGATAAATATGTGAGTCATTCCCTCACAAGTATTAATCACTTTACCTCAAAAGTGAATAATAATGTATGAGTTTTTTCCAATAAACTCATAAAGCATAATAAAATGCATGAGCATCTCACAAAGCATAAACCAAGTAAAATGATAAATGCATGAGACTTATCTCACAAAGCATTAATAAAATGTGTGAAATTATAAAACTCATAAAAGCACAAATTCACCACTTCCACCACTTTGTCGCCAATTTCAAATCAACTTGGTGAACAAAGTAAAGTCCCTTCCATGTGTGGAGATCCGCTCGGATAAGTTGCACATGCGTAGGATGTGAACAATCATCTGATTGACGACCTTTGTATGACCATTGGTTTTGGGGTGGAAAGCAGTGAATTTAGTGAGCTTGGTGTCCAACAATGACCAGAGACTCAACCAAAATGTGTTGAGGAACCTGTTGTCCCATTTTGAGGTGATGATCTGTGGTATCCCAAAATGGACCCACATCTTGCAGGCTATGATAATGGCCATCTTCGAAAACCAATCAACCACCATAAATACACAATCATTGTCATGCTTGGTGGACAGAATGCCAGTCATGTAATCCATCGAGATGGATTCCCAAGGCCTCTCGAGAGTAGGAAGAGGGGTGTATAAGCCTTGCTTCTTGATTGTTGGCTTGGAAATGGCATAGGCATTGCAATATTTGATATACTTGCTGACATTTTGTTGAATTTTTTGCCAATAAAAATGTTTCTGTAGAATGACCACAGTTTTCTCCATGCCAAAATGCCCTGCCATCCGACTGTAGTGAGCCTCCTAAATCATCTTTGCACTCACGCTTGTGGGAACACAAAGGTGTCCTATATGGCATAACAATCCATCTTGGATGTGAAAATCAGTGACATTCGCTCCTGTACCCAAGAGTCGATAGGTGGTGGCGAATTTAAGGTCACATTGATAAAGTTTGGGCCACTCAGATGCCTCATTCCCACATGAATGGAACATTGTGGTGAGTGCAACAACATGATGGTGACTGAGGAATTCAATGACACAATTTGTGCTCCCTAATTTATACTTGATGTTGAGATGAAATTGTTGTAGGTATGTGGACCACTTTTGATAGTGGTCATTCTACAATTTCCCCTGTGTTTGTATGAACTACAGAGGCTTGTGATCAGTGTGGATGATTGTCTCCTTTCCTAGAATGTAATGTTTTCATTGACGACATGCTTGCACAATGGAATACATTTCTTTGTCATAGGTGGGGTATTTCCGGACAGTATCTGAGAGTGTCTCACTATGGTATGCTACTAGATGACCATGTTAAGTGAGAATTGTGCCTAGAGCATAGTCGGAGACATCAGTCTCAATCTCAAACGATTGTTACAAATAAGGTAAGGAGAGTATTGGAGTTGAGCACAAGCGATGCTTTGAATCGTCAAATGCTTGTTGTTGTGCCTAACCCTATGTGAACATTGCCTTTCCACCACCCTTGGTTACTTGGCAGAGGGCCCATGCAATATGGGATAATCCCAACACGAACCTTCGGTAGAAGTTGGCAAGTCCCGAGAAGCTTCGAAGCTTGGTTAGTGTGGTTGGGGCTGGCCAGTCACGAATGACTTGGATCTTAGTCGGATCCACATGTACCCCATGCTCATCAACAATGTAGCCCAAGTATTGGACCCTGTTCATGCCAAAGGAGCATTTTTCCAAGTTAGCATATAGCTTGTGTTGTCACAGAGTGCCCAAAACCTGTTGAATATGTTGCATGTGCTCCTCCCAAGTTTTGTTGAAGATGAGGATGTCATCCATATATACCATGTAATGTTCCTGACTTGGTTAGTCTAGGAAA
>JZKD02S0665014.1:21439-48332 GCA_000966675.3 Picea glauca | reverse complement strand
TATCTAGCCTAGGGTTTGCTTCCGGAGTAATTCTCAGTTAAGGTTAAGGTGCTCGGAGGGTGGCTTCGGCCTATGGTTGGGTGACGAGGGTATCGTCAATGGTAAAACGAGCACACCATCTTCTATATTCTAACATTGAAGACTATCAACAGTTTATTGAAAATAATCACCATCCAGACGAATGATGAACAAAGATTTTCCAAACGAAAATTGGTTCAGAACATTTACTCCTCTAGATTATAAGAGTGGCTCTTGTATCACTCTATGGTGTGAGTGACTTATCCAGCATCATGTCTAATTACTCAGATGAAGTATGGTTTCGAGAGATGATGCAGCTGATGGTGATGGTGATGCTTATGATCTAGTCATGAGATAGTCTAGACGACTATATTGATGCTACCGGGTAAATGGTATATTTTTGTGCTCAAGACCATTACCTGTAATACCTCCCTAGCTAGAAGAGAGTGTTAATATTATGGTAGCTGCGGGAGGTATTTACCTCCACGTGTGAACCTAACGAGAATAGAAGACTCCAGAAAGCAAGAGAAAACCCAAATGAGTTGGCTAATAACCCTAGAAGTCCTGTCGACTCAAGAAGATAATTAATATTAGGTTATTAGCCTCCAAGAGAAGAAGTCGGCCAGAAATAATAATAATATACTGAACAAACACATCCAGAAGGAGAAGTCGGCCCCAGCAAATCTGGCAGAACCACTATAAATACAAGGCGCCAGTTCTCATTTGACAGCATCTCAGAATTGCAGTTCCCAGTTTGGTGCGCACTGCAGTTCCCAGTTTGGTGTGCACATGTGGAGGAGAGCTGCAGTTGCAGCTACTGCAGCAGCAGCTAGTTTTCAGTATGAGCTTGGACTATCTCTTGGCTAGGGTTTGGACTATCTGATCAGCTATTGTTGGTGCGCTTTCCTTGGAGGAAGATGCGCTACACCTTGTTTGGCTATCTAGCCTAGGGTTTGCTTCCGGAGTAATTCTCAGTCATGGTTAAGGTGCTCGGAGGGTGGCTTCGGCCTATGGTTGGGTGACGAGGGTATCGTCAATGGTAAAACGAGCACACTATCTTCTATATTCTAACATACTTTTCATGTCTTTATCTTCTTTTCTTGTTTTTTGGCAAAAAGGAGGTGCACCAGTACAAAACTTGTCAATTGAGCTAGTTCCAATAAGTTTTGTCCTAAACTGGTCAATTTTGACTAGTTCAAGGCCAAAACCAGCTATTTCCAGTCTTAGGGGCCAGTTCTGCCCAGAAAACCCTCAAAACCAGTCCAGCTGGCTACTTTAGCCCGTTCCAGTCCAATCCTAATAACATTGACTCAGACCTTGTCGTAGACATGCACAGAAAGACAACAAAGAACAAATTGCTTTGATACCACTGATCTGAGTTGGATTGAAAACAAAATGAAAGAACACAATATTGCAAAGAAAACACAAGTACCATATTGAAGGCAGAGTATTACATTGAGAACCAAATTTTATTAATGAATGAAATGGTGAAAAACATTGCAATGTACATAGTAATACAGTGTGGCTAGAATAGTAGTAGTTTATCTCTAAGAAGAGATGTGACGACTACATTCATTCACATAAAATGCCCATAACAAGAGGTCTAAACTAAATTTGATAATGATGTGAATAAAACCTAAGAAGCAAAACCCTAAAATGAAAGAACCTAGCGTGATTGGGGTTGAACAAAAACATTGCGTTGGATGAATCTAAGTTGTCCAAAAACATAGAGCCCTTTTTGGGATGTAATAATTCACTCAGTGCTTCATTTTGGGTCTTCTTGAGCTCGTTGGAAAGAACATTAGAAAACTAAGTCGGGTCCCAAATGATTGTGGATAACTACCTCAAAAAACACATGGGAAAGCCATGTCCCCCCCCCCCATGCCTAGGGGTAACTAGAGGAGATCATGTCTCGACGCCTGTAATGGAGAACATGATCTACACCATGATGATCATGATCAACATGTCCACATATAGCAGCCCAGCAACCCCCTCATTTGCCTCCCAGATGGATCAACCAAGGCTCATCACATCCAAGAAACCCAGAGTATGGGAGATGGTAAGCCATTGTCCCCATGAGGTATGTTAGTCCTTTCATGCAAAGTGTTGTGCTTAATTTATCGGGCATGTGGATGAAGATCTTTGGTTGAAGTCGGATAATGGATCATTGGTTCAAGAAATTGTGTCGAAATTGTGTCAGTTGCCTTGTTTCACCTTGGTGGTCAGCTTTTATGCCCTAGTCCCGTGTTGTCACCACTCAGGGAAAAGGGGTAATACTGGGGGGCCCTCCCAAGGATAACATTTTGTTCCCTTTCATACTTAACACCTTCCATCTTAAAGCCTTTAACACATCCTAAACTTCGGCTATGGTCCATTCTCTCATGAGAAGAAAGGGCTAAAAGCCCAAAGGTTGATGCAGCTCCTCTATGTATATGCCCATTCTCTCATGAGAAGAAGGGGCTAAAAGCCCAGAGGTTGATGCAGCTCCTCTATGTATATGTTATTGCTAAATTATAAAGGCCATCATAAAAGCCTCAGGCCAGCTTGAGCTCTACCCCCTCTAATGGTAATCGCCCTTGTCCGGATGCGAATGAATGCACCAATTATAAGGGACTACTACCCAGAAAAAAGTAAAGGAATGAAGCTTGAAACCTTATAAAGGGGACTTGCAAATGAGAGTTGGGTATCAAAAGGAAAATAAGGGGTTCGAAATGTAAAAAGTACGAAGGAAAGGGTATCTCAAGCAAGCAAGCGCTCCCTCTACAAAGGCGCTCATAGAAATGGATACCATAAGCCATGAAGTAAGCCCAAAACCATATCACTTTCACACTTACTCTTGGTTGGTTTCTACTTTCCCTTGTCACTCTCGGGACCTATCCCTTCTACCTGGGTTATTTTATTTCCTGTCTAGGTAGCACACCTAATAGGGTTCGATGAAGACCCTCCCATACTTAAACTTGGTAACTCACATGGGGTCTTGAACAGTGTGATGCTTGAAGGAGATGCTGAGGTGAATTATCTTACATGGCTTATGTCTTAAGTTGCAGCTTACTTTACATGTTTTAAGGACTGATATTTCTTATGAACTTTGGTTTAACTTGTCTAATATTCTACTTTGTTTTGAATGGCCCTGACAGGGTTCTTTAAGGAACGTCTTGGGTTGTTCCCAAGACATTGTGCCTTTATTGTAGGACTTTGGCATGTGTGATGGAGAACAGTGGGTCATTCGGTGATTCACCATCCTCAAACAGTGGCTCTCACATCCTCAAGACCTTGGACGATGGACAGATGGGCTTGGTTTGAGAAGTTATGGTTGTTATGCCACACATATGGGCTAGAAGCCCACAGGCTAGGCAAAGCACCCCGGAGCTCTTGTGCACAAAGGATGGAGGACGTTGCCTTTGGAGGCACCTTGGCATCACATGGGGACGAGACCGCACTCCTCTTTCACCTGGACGTGGCCTTTGGAGGCCTATGGTGTCATCCTCTAGCCTTGATGTCGCCTTTTGGGACTAGGGTTTGATGGATTTTGTGGTTCCGGAGATGATTTGACATGAGGAGACGCCTTGCTTCACATTTTTGCACATTGGAGCATGCCACATGGCCTTAGGAGGCTTAACATCTCACTCCTTGAGGCTTGACGTCATACATTTGAGCATTATGTCACCTTCCTAGGGCATGACGTCACCCTTTTAGGGTTTTATTTGATGTATATTTCTTTTTTGGCATTATGTAGAGGCAAATTAAGGGGTCAGACCCACTTGTTTTATGTCATTGACAAATTATGTGGACAAATCATGTTGAGGTTGTATCATATAAAAGGGCAAACCTCATTTTCATTTTGGATCAGGACTTCTCACATTTGTGAGAGATTACTTCTGAAATTTTCTCCCTAATAGGCTATCTAGCTCTTCTACACTCGTGCGCTATGCTTGGAGGATCATTTGTGGATGTTTTCTTGCTGATTTTGGAGAGGAATTTCTGCAATTAGAGTTTTATCTCATGGTTTCTTGGTGAAGTAAGTGAATTTTTTGCAATTTCATTCTTATGCTATTAATGTTTCATGGTAAATTTACTTTTTCATGTTAGACGTCTTGCTTGGTGAAACCCTAAGAGAGGAGCATAAGTGCTTCCTCCTCTCACAAGGTTAATTTTGTCCAAAATTTGTGAAGGAATCCTTGCTAGGGTTAGACTCCTAAAGCCCTAAAGTGCTAACACTTTAGGATTTTAGCCCTAGGCWTTTGATTTTGACCTAGTTGAATCTACAAGAAGGGAGAAAAGGTTTTAGGCTAAGTTACCAGGAAACGGATACGGATCCGCCAGATTTTTGAAAAGCCGAGATCCGGATACGGTGGGGAAACGTCAAGTACAAAGAATATAATATTATTTAAAAAAATTTAAATATATATTCAAAGTTAAGAATCAAAACCATTCATGAATCACAACATTAGAACTGAAATCATTAAATCATTTGTAAATCTGTAGACTGAAATCATGATGCATCATCTCATWATATCATATAAAAAGGATAATAGTAAAATACTAAATTGAGTGCCTATAGCCAAACTAACTTGCTACATTAGAAAGACAAACTGACAGACTTAAAGTTCTGGCCTCACAACAAATTTTAGAGGCAAACTCAAAGATTTTAAAGCTCTGGCCTCACAACCTTAAAGTGTTAAAACTTGAAACTAAGATTGAGTTGGAGAGGTATTTCACTGTTTCCTAAAATGTTAAATGTATAAATAATATAAGCATTAATAATTTAATTGTATAAAAGCAAACACAATGCATTAATAATTTAATTGTATAAATTACGTTGAAAACCCTTTGGGATCCGTGTGTGTGGGGTCGACAGAAACTGGGATGCGTTTCCAAAAGTCAGGATCCGTTTCTGATGCAAATGGAAACGTCTTGTTGGCGGATCCTAGCCGTTTTTGGGCGGATCTGGATCCAGATCCGGTTCCGAAACGCGGATCCACGGATCCAGCATCTAAAGGGGCCGGATTCGATAACATAGGTTTTAGGGCCCAAATGTGCTTGCACCCAAGAAATCCTTCTCCTCAAGATTCAAGCCCTAAGACCCTAATGTGCTAGCACCTTAAAGTTTGAGTCCTACCCCTTGGTTGCAATTAGATCAAGCTCCATGTTTAGTTGCATTTGCTGCTATAAGACTCCTTAACCCTTAACAGCACTGGTTTTAAAGCTCTCTTGTGGTGAAATTGGTCACCAAACACTCTCTTTCAACTCTCTTAAGCTCTCTACTAACTTTTCTAACACTAACATTGGCTAACTTGCTAATAAACTTGCTGATGTTACAAAAGTTTGCTACAGCCACCTGATAACACTTTAATTTGCTGCATACACTCATTCATTGGTGGCTTAACTTGTTCAGATATTGCCTTAGACAATTGAATATTATTCTAGGGGATGTGTGCTAAGTTTTCATAGTCAATTGTTGCAATTCTGAAGCTTAATAATTGTTGCTGCTATAAATCTTTCACTGTTGTTGTATCAGTGTTCATTGCTGCAATTTTATAACAGCCACTGCAATTTATCTTGTCTAGTGTCTTAAAAAGGTGTTAATTGCATGTTTGGACTTGGAAATAATTATATATATGCTATAAAGTGTTCTTGTTCCAGGAAAGCACTCAAACAACTTCATACCTCTTCTTCTACCTTGACCTAGACCAATCTTTAGGTGATCAAAAGAGGGAGCAGTAGGTTTGGCTACTACACTTGCTACTTTAATCGAGGTCACCAGGGAAGCCTCCCTTGTGTTGGACCTCTTCCATCACTAAAACGAGGGAAGTCCTTACTAAGGTGACAGTGGCAGGATCCTCCATTGTTATGCAAGATTTGGGGACTTGTGACCAGCTTTGCACAAGTACAAATCGTGCGATAACAAGCCCCAAAAAATCATGACTCAAAAACTGACAGTATCAAGATCATTTTTGAGACAGCGGTGGATGGACACCTGGATCACGTTTCTTGCAGATTTCTTGCCTAAGAGAAATGGCCAACAAAAAGGCCCTAACTCAACCATCTATTATTAAATTTTAAATCACACCGTTTCCATCTCACTACACATGCGGCTAGATAATTGTGAGTTGAGTGCCTTCTACCATTCTATGAATAGGACTCACCTAACCTCACAAAAAGCTCAAGATTTGGTGTGTTCACTCAAATATTTGCCTTCTATCACAATATCAGACAAACTACCTTGTTGCACCCACTAGGATGTGGGATTATGGCAGTTCTCAAGATGATGGTGATGATGAGCTCCCTTTGGAGCGAATCCAAAAGAGATGTTCGAAAACCATAGTCATAATACCAGACCCTGGTGATGATGAGCTCCCTTTGGAGTGAATCCAAAAGAGATGTTCGAAAACCATAGTCATAATAACAGACCCTGGTCAAAGCAGTGACTCTGGCTCTTTCACTCTCACTCTGGGAGAGCCAATGGATGAGTTGGAGTCTTAACATTAGTCCATTTTTAAGCTCATTTATCATTTATAAACTGAACAATGAACATTTTGATATTTGCATTGTTACCAACTTTTTTTTTTATGAATGTGAATCATGAAATTGATTATGAACAGTTTTTTTATGAAAATGGATATAACACTCTTTTATTTTATAAATTTGAATATTTGCAAAATTTCTGTATTTTGAGAGGCTATAGTGAAAAAAATTAATTATGCTTGCATGTGTGTTTAAAAAAAACCCTAAAACCTGAGAATTTTCGTTTCCGTTCTGAACACATTTCCCGTTTCGTTCCGCGTTTCTCAGTTCTGGTAACATGGATAGCATGTCCATGCTCTTCTCATATCAGGATTGTATCAAGAATGGACTCAATGGTTGTGTAAACGAGGGACAAGTGTGTAAATGACTGACTGTCTCCGTATGCTTTTCACTCTGCAATTTCAATACAATCCAGGCTGGAGCAGCTAGAGAAGTGCTCACAAGAAAACCAACTTGAAATTATTTACAACAGTTCCAAAGGAGGCAGACCCAAAATCCTTTACAGCATAGTAACCAACCATGGAATCGAACGGAATTTAATCCATTCAGAACTCAATAAAACAGGAAAGGGTATAAAATCAATGCACCTGCATGTTGACTTTCAACATGTCTAATGGAGTGATGAGAAGGTGCGTGGTGCCAGCACTAAACATTCCACCAACTGCACACGCGGCATAATATCTGGGGCTGAACATTCTGATCCGCTCTGCTTCCGAACATCCATATATACACTGGTAAATCATATTTTCCCCTGTTAAATGCCTAACTGCTTGCTTCTGCTCAGCCAATCACCATTCTGCTATATAGATCAGAAACAATCTAGATTCAGCATGGAGAGTGGCTACTCCTAACCAAGGGTTTAAGCAGCTTAAACCCTACAAGGAGAGCGCCATTTTTCCTTTTTTAAGTTTTTATTCTGAAAACGATGTTCATGTCGAAAGGTTTACTGTGGAAAATTCCGTTAGAAGAGAGTGCATGCCTTTCTCTCTTTTTAAAGTTTTTGTTCTGTAAACGATGTTCATGTCGACAGGTTCGGTTAGAAAGAAAGCGCATGCGTGCGTGGAGTTCCTCCACACGACATTTGTGGTGGTTTCTTTGTCCCTTTGTAGACGCAAATATGAATGAATGCAACTACTAATCAGCCGCCTTATTTAATTAATTGGGAGAGCTTTTCCATCTTTGTTATATGCATTTCTTATCGGCTTATTTTGGAGAGTTTTTTTTAAGTTGTATAATAATAATAATTTAATTTTAAGGTCACTATCAAGCTAAATATTAAATTGGTGTATAGATTTTATTGTTTGTAGGATAAGAAATTTTTTCCTCTGTAGATTTGAACATGTGACTTCTAAGGAAGAAACACATGTTCTTAACCCTTAAACCCATGTATCTTGTTAATTGTATTTGATTATTATTGTTTATTTATTTTAAGGAGAAGAGGGAAGTTAATCAAAATTTATCTTACAATTAATCAAAAATTATATTAAAAATAATAATATAAATGTATATATCAAACTTTTATGTTTCATTAACAAAAAAAATTACTAATCAATAAAAATAAGGTTTTGTTATTGTCTACATCAAAGTCTTTCTCATAACATAACATGTTTGTGATTATAACTGAGCTCGATAAGAGGAAACAACCAAAAAAAACAAAGACTTATGTGTTTTTACCAAGTAAAGCTACTATGCATCATTGCCACCAAATAAAAAGTTTAAATTGGACATTGCATGCATTGAGCCCATCAAAAGTTGCAGTGATATAGTATTGCCTCTTCTCCCTTGGCCTGATAATGTAGTGAAGCAAGGCTCCTAAAGTCATGGATTCCATTGGCATTATGTGCACAAACTATAATGTTTCCACCAATAGAAGGCATTTGATTAAAATCTTAGCAAATAACTCGCTTTGAAATGTTCAACCCATTGTGCCATGCTTAACATCATTAACCATTTTGTTGTACATTTGATCATAAACTCTTATATGCATATTGACTTGTTTATCAAACATAAGTATGCTTATTGAATGACATATTATGTGATTGATATTCTTACCAAAAAGACATGTTGCCTCTTTATGGAGGTGTCGAGCTATATTGCATATAATATTGGCATACGTATGTGTCTTTAATGACCAAATTGTGTTATATGATGTAGATATTTTATGTACTTAATAAGCATAGTTTGTCATTTTTATTTTTCTTGCTCGTGGATGAGAGTTTAGACATAGTTTGATCTCGAATTAATGTTCATTTTACATTAGTTACTAAAGAGAGTTTAGACATAGTTTGATCTCGATTTAATGCTCATTTTGTATTAGTTACTAGAGAGAATGGCACCTAAAAAAAAATGTGAGAAAGTTTGTACCCAAAGTTTATTAGCGAGTAATTCTTCTAAACGAAAGTCTAAACATCTTGGTGAAAGTTCTTTGGATGAGCATAATAATGCATGTTTTGACTATTTGTTGCTCACTTTGGTAGGTTATTTTTTATTTTTGGTTGGTGTTTTATYTAAAAATATGATTAAGCCCTGAGTTGCAAAGCCTTGGGAACCTTCTAGTTCGCATGCAAAACACATTTATAATATGAGTAATGACTAAAKAGTATTTTGTGTATACCTTTGCAAATGTCAAGCCTACAAGGAAATAGCATAATGTGACCCATGGAATTAAAGAGTCTTATGTGTATACCTTTGCAAATGTTAAGCCTACAAGTAAATAGCATAATATGACCCATGGAATTGTTGTAACACGTTTTTCAGTTTCTCCCATTGGTTATTAAAAAAAGTGTCCACTTCATTACCTCATGTAAGTGGAGTTGCATGGCTTACCAATTCAATTTTGGCATTTTTTTATAAACTCATAAGAAAGTTAGTTTCCATGAACCTAATAGGTTTCACCTGTTATAGAACCATAGAATCTGTGTTGGGGTGAACATGTCTAAATATTTGTAAAAACATATTAGTATCAAGGTTAGGGAAACAATTCTCAACTACAAACTAGTATTTTGCATGAGCATTCTCCATACATGTTTTCACTACCAAAGCATGGTAACATGTTTTCACTACCGAAACCATGATCATCTTATCAAGGATTGTCCTTTAATAATTAAAAATTGCTCAAATCCAACTAAATCCTAATTCTCTAGAGAATATAATCCTTAGACAAGTGATGTTATTTAAAATGATCATTTTTTTTTTATTAAAAGAAATCCTGTTAATTTCAAAAAGATATTCCCTCAAACTAGTAAGAGGGTGACCTGCCGCGCTGGCTAGTGAATTTAGCGCCATCATTGCACCCAGTTCTGCTATGCACTAGGTTCTAGAGCTGTCCCACAAACAGAAATTGAATTCACCAAACATGGGTTTTTAATCAACACATAGTAAGAACACACAGATGGCTAATCAATAGGCCACATCCACTCTAGAAACTCAGTTCAGTTGGATATGGCTAGTGATTCCTTCAAATGGGGTATTTAAGCCGGTTTCATGGGTCAATCGCTCTAGTCATTAGCTTTATCATCCCAAAATCAACATAAAAAACTCATAAACCATAAATAAGTAAAGTAACATTAAAAGATGCAACCTTCAAATCCCAAGGAACCATAAGGATTTTTTAAGCATAAAGATTCCACTAAATTATGAAAAGTAGTCATAAACTTTGTGGATGCAACAATAAATTCAAAAATGTATCCCATCTAACTTGTACTTATCTTGATTTAGAAATAATGACATGAATTAAATATTAAATACTCTATCCAAGGTAAAGAACCTAACTTTATCCAAATATTATCAAATATGTTAGGTCATCCTCACTTCCCTTTAACCCTTTAAATAAGGGTAAGCCACGAAGCAACTAGTCCTTGCGCTAGTTTGTTTGTTTAAAAAATCAATATAAATAAAAGTTAGATTCTATATTATTATTTATTTAGTTTCCAATTGTATTGTTTAAGTCTTGGTTCACAACATGTTAACAATAGATCAAAACTTTATACTTTCACGATCTTGTATGGTTCATAGCTATCTTTGAAAGACGTGAAAACTAAACTCAAAACTATCTGTGAGAAGTGTCAACACTAGACTAGAACTTTATACTTTCACAGTTTATTATTGTTCATCTCTAAGAGGTGTGAAAACTAGACTCAAAACTACAGGAATCCCCACTATGTGACATTTTTTTTGGTGGTTTCATGTACATCATGTCCCAACTAAATGAAATGAAAATGAGACATTCTTAACTTCGTAATTTGTATATGAACATTAAAAAAACAACACACACATCGTTAATAAGTTTGGTATATGAATATAAAACAACAAATTATTATTTTGTTATCTCTTGGTAAAGTGCACATTTATAACTTTGGTGGTGGTTGATGATTATGTGTATTGGATAATGAAGATATAAGCCGGCCTTATTTGCCATAGAAGGTTTTGAGCTATTATGTATTGTAAAATGCAATACAATTTTATTGAAACAATGCAATACAATTATTTTATTGAAACAATGTAATGTAATTATTTTATTGAAAGATGATATTGAATTAGCACATTTAAAATTAAAAAGTGTGACAAATTTTCTAAAGTCTATGTCAAAACAACAATTAGAAATTATAATGGGTATTGATATCTTCATTTCACCAACTTCTACGCAATTACACAAAAACCTCGTCGTTGAAATATCAAATATCAAATCGATAACATAAATTAGCGTCTTTTATCTTATGGGATTTCAAATTTGTTTGAAAACCTAGTAGGTGTGTTGTTATAATATGCATCACACACACACATATATGATGTTTTTGAATCTTTGTCAAATGAAACAGGTGATTAGGTGAGACATTAACGAAATAAAATAAAAAAATCAAGTTGTAGTTGATTATCACATTCCAAATCTATAATTAAAATGGTAAATATTAAACAAAAGGATTCTCAGAGTGGGTTCATAGTTGTAACATTCAATGTGGTAAAAAGACAATAAGCATTAAAAATATTGCAAATTTTATAACTTGAATTGCAAATTAAAATGGTAGAGATTAAACAAAAAGATTTTAGTGAGTTCATATTTGGAATGATGAAAAGACAATAAACATTAAAAATATTGCAAATTTATTTTATAATTCTAAATGGAAATTGTAAATTAAAATAATAGAGATTAAATAGTAGAGATTAAACAAAAGTATTCTATTAGTGAGTTCATAGTTGGAATGTAGTAAGATTACACAAATCGAGTTCATAGTTGGAATGTAGTAAGATTACACAAATCTTTGAGTGGTGAGTGGGTTCATAATTGGAAAGAGATTAAACAAGTCTTTTAGTGAGTTCATAGTTGGAATTTTGAGTGAAAAGATAAAAAATAAAAAAACATTAAAATATTGAAACTATATTTTATAATTTTAAATGGAAACATAAATTAAAACAATCGATATTAGATTAAATAAAAGGATTCTCTAAGTGGTTTCATAATTGGAATGTTCAATATGGTAAAAAGACAATAAGCATTAAAAATATTGCAAATCTATTTTATAATTTTAAATGAAAACTGTAAATTAAAATAATATAAATTAAACTTAAGATTCTAAATGGAAATTGTAAATTAAAATACTAGAGATCAAATAAAAGGATTTTGTAGGTTCATAGTTGGAATGGTGAAAAGAGAATAAACATTAAAGATATTGCAAATCTATTTTATAATTCTAAATGGAAACTAGTCAATTGGGTGTAGCTTGGATGGTTGTGAGGAATGATTGGTATCCTCCTCACCTGGGTTCAATTCTCATAATGACATGAATAAAGCTTATAATGAGTATGTTGTAATGGCTTTGAGCCTATATGTATTGGAAAGTTGCCTTTGATTCAAAATTGAATAGCAAGGCAATTGCTATTTCCGGGGGAAAAATATTCCTTCCCGTGGAAAAATTCTAAATGGAAACTACAAATTAAAATAGTAGAGATTAAACAAAAGGACTTTATGTGGATTCTGTTATCCCCCACTTTTAGGGATAACTAGGAGATCATGTCTCGAGGCCCACAAATCCTAGACATGGAGTACCGAGAGTAGGATTGACTTTAGCATGGCCCTGGAAGGCCCACCTTTTCTTTCTTCCAACAGCTTTATCTTGTCAGCAACAACAACATCCATCACCATCAGCTTGGTCTTGTGTCAAAGATGGTTCTTTCTCCATGAGGTAATTAGTCTGGATATCATTATATGTGTCACTTTGATCATCAAAACCCTTGCATATGTGCATTTGATTCCTTTTGTTTCTCACAAATGCTTGGATCTTACACTTTCCCACTTGACCATGTCTGGGGAGATTGACAAGGTGCCCTAGCAAGCCTGTGTCTATAGGTTTTGTTTTGCCACTGGGGGGATTTCTGAAAAATTCATCGTCCGCTCCCTTCACAGCACCACTTTTTCATCTTGCTTCCCGCTCACCTATCCCATTCCACTTGTATGGGCACTGGGTTGACCTATTTGCAGGATTGCACCTTACCTCGTGGGAAGAAGGGGCTAAAGGCCCAGAAGGTAAAAGCAGCTGGTAAAAGATAAAATCCTAAGAATAAAACCTCAAGATGCTTCGTCCAGGGATCCCTGAGAAAGCAATAAAAGGCTTCTCAGCAAGAAACAAGAAGGACCCGGAAAATAATAAAACAAGACATGATCAAAGGATAGGGGGTCTCATCACGAGCCAGCCTATTAGGTCCATGGGTACCTAGCAGTATGACATTACCACCAGCTGGTTACCACGCCATGGTAGTGACTCTTGGTTGCATGGCCAAAGGAAATGGGGTCTCATCACGAGCCAACCTTCTCATTTCTATGAAAGTACTTGTGGGTAACGTTGTCACCACTGGTCACCACGCTAGGGCAGTGTCCCATGATTAGCTCTTGAACAAAAAGGAATAAAGAATAAAAGGCAAGATGGGCTAGGAAAAAATGCAACCAGGACAGGTACAACTCGCCTTCTACAAAGGCACCCACAGGTAACAATTTTTGCATCCTTGGCCCTCATTGCACCCAAATGCTTGGACATCCCCTGACCACATCACCCACTTACATGGCTTGGATGAGGTCTCTTCCGGGAACTTTCCTTTTCCATTGGACACTAGCCCAATAGGATGCCTTGCCTTTTCTCCAAACTTGTATTGCAGGCTTGTGTAATGTCTTTGAGCTTTTAACTGATGTATTAGGGATTTTATGCACATGTTTGATAATATTGATGATGAGATGTGATTGACATTGCTATGATCCCTGTGACTGATAAGCCCATGGAGGGCGTAGCTGTTGATGTGCAGGATCATGCCCGACGGACAGGTACCATTTTGGACCGATACACATGGGGAGATGATCAATTCGGACCTCCGTGGGGCTGAAGATCCCATCAGATGGATGTTGAGACCCCATCAGGGGGTAGAGACAAGACATAGATGGATCAGGGGCTTTGCATAGGAGAAGAGAAGGATGTTCCACCAGAGGCACCCTGGCAGAGCTTAACATAGGGGGATTGGCCCTTTTTCAGTGGAACGTTGGCCTTTGAAGGCCTAGGACGTCACCCATGATGACCATGATATCATCCAACCTTATGGACGTCTTGGGAGGTAGACTGGGCAGTATCGGCACGTGTGATAGGTTGGAGAAGCCCAAGGAGGGCTAACGTTTTGCTCCAGGATGCCCCATTTGTTGTAGAAGGGGCTAACGTCTCCCTTAGAGGGGCTTGATGTCTCTTTTTAGCTTGATTAGGGTTTTAATTTGACATTTTAATATAAAAAACAATATGATTTAGTATTCTGGCCTTGTAGGCCTTTTTCATGACCTAAAATGTAAAATTAGGTCATGGTACTGTATAAATGAAGGATTTTTACCTTCATTTTTTAATCACAACTCACTCACTCATTAGTGAGGTCTGAAATTTGCGCCCTCTCTTGGGCTATTGGCTGATTTAGTGATGCACACTTGTTGAAGGAGGATTTTCTTGGCATAATTTGGCATTTCTCTTAATGGAAGGTGTTACAACTAGGGTTTGCAATGCTTTTTCTTGGTGATATCTAAGTATTTTTTCTGCAAAACTTCTTGAATGAATGGTTGTAGTTTTATTTCTTGCATATGTTTATAATTTTGTTGAACAAAACCTAGGTGACAAGCACACAAGTAGGTCCTTGTCTCATGTCCCCATTGAAATAATTCCCATCCATTGATTGAAGAAAGAGAGAGCCTAGTCGTTCCTACACTCTCATTCTCTCTTCATTTTTGCTAGTCGTACCTTTTATAAGCTAAGAAGAGGGAGACGCCCTAAAGCCTAGGTTTTCTACACTTTGGGCTGATTTTTCTAGGGTTTGTTAGTAGAGCCTTGCTGTAGCAACACTTTGCTTCATCAAACCTTCTTGTCTTGGTTTTATGCTTCATTTTCAGCTAGTCGTGATTGGCATTGAGTTAAGGAAGGAGGAGAGAGCATCGAGGCCTAGTTCTCCTACACAAAGGTGAGCCTCTCTCCTCTAGGGTTTTGACTTTGAGGACTTGCCTTAGCAACACCTCAAAGCTTCTCCATCTAGACCTTAGTCGTTTTTACCTTTACCTCCTTTAGCTCTTGCGTCCTTCACTATTTGACTCCATTAACCCTAAGGCAGTGATCTAAAGACCTCATGTGTTGAAGTGAACTTGATCACAAACAACTTTCAAAATCTTGAATCAAACCCTAACTTCACTAAAACTAACCTAAAACGAACCTTCTAACCCCATATGTTGTCGTCACCTTTAGCTATAACACCATTGGTGCAGCTAGCGTCTTCTTTGTGATGAATGAAGTATTGATTTGTCATATTGGATGCCACATCATTTTAGCATTCTTTGAAGACATGACTTAATTACCATTGCTATTTTATAAATATTGACTTCGTCAACATTCATTATCAAATTGCTTATAAGTGTATCAGATAGTCGTTGATTTACATGAAGTACTAACCAATTGAGCATCTTGCATATATTAGTTTCATTGTTGCTTTATCTCAGGAAGGTGCATCTCTTTTTTTGGTTATACTTTATTATTGGCTATTTAGTCGGACTATCTTCTCGGTGGTGACTTGTGAGGGGGGAATAACTACTTTATCCTATAATCCTTTGCCTTCTCAAAACCCCAGGTCATCGGGGATGTCTCCCCTAGGCCTTACCTCCCTAAAGAGAAAGAACCATCCCATTGTGGTGACATAACTGTGCAATAACATTTTTGCGCCATTGCCGGGAACACTAAGTCAATTCTCCTCAAGACGACGCTTTTCGATAAGCCTTGCCTCAGAGAATCTTATACTTACAAGCTTACCTGGAGACTCCACTTAGGGTTTTTTCCCTTATCCTTTGATAGTTTCAGGCAAATTATCTGGCAACTCCATTAATATTTTCCAGGGTGCCACCTTACTCTCAAATCTGTGATATTTTTGAGTTATGGGATCATGGCACACTGGGAACAAATGTATCTGAGTATTGATTTCAGAAGTTTTCAAGGATATCCAAATTACTTTGATACAAAATGGCTAAACAACTCTCCAATATTTTTGGGCCTCACATCGTAATGTTTTTGGAGTATTTGAGCGAGATAGAGTTGGGAGGAGAGGATGCTCTTATAAAATTATTCATACTCACTCTGCCCTCCTACTTACAAGATTGGTTTAATGGTTGTTGCAAAGACATGGATATATCATCTTTCATACACCTCGTCAGTAGGTTTATAGACTTTACCAAGCCACATTGCCAAACATATGAAGATGTCCTCCAAAATCTCATGTATCCTTAGATGACAAAGGATTCACCACTGAGATCGTAGAAGATCATAGGAAAGCGTATCATTATCAATACCTAGAATACTATGATATAAAAGATGAGGTTTATGAAGAACATTGTCACCCCCTTGAAGAGGAGCAAGATCTCTCCCATAATTCAACAGAATGCAGTGAAGATATAACTAGAAAAGTGAATTATGAGGATGAAGCACCAGTAACCGCTCCTCCATCCGACGAAGCTCTCCAAGATCCCATTCCTCCTGCAAAAAATGAAGAGAATGAGGTAAGTTATTTTCCTTTCAAGATTTTTGATGATACCTTATTCTATGACTCAAATAGTAAAGAAGAAATGGAGCCTTCGAACAAACTAGAAGATGTAGAGGCAAGTCTTCCATTTGATGAAGACATCTGAGTACTTGAAGCTCCTACACAGGAAGAAGTGAGCAAGGTGAGTTACTTCCCTTTCCAAATTTTTAATGATTCTCTATCTTATGATGTGGAAAGTGAACAAGTTTTGGATTTTCTAAACCCTTCATGTTATGATGAAAATGATGGCTTTGTTGATAATATTAATCAGTTCATACATGTCGGGAAACGTGAATGGGATGTGATTGGATATAATGGGGATCCCATTTACGACGTTGATGGTCATTTTCAAATTAATAAGAAGTTTAGCATTTGGCAACAAGAACATGACATGATTGTTCAGACACCCAAGGATGACTTGATACTATGCTCTCCGAATAATTTTCGGTCATACCTTGAGGACTTTGATGATTGTTCTTTTGAGCACTTGGATTTAGTCTATGAAGAAAATTATCAACCATCATTATGCTCAGATCTTGATAAAAATGGGGAAGTTACTTCCCTAAAGCAGGATACTTGTGATAAGATTTTCCACCTCCCTTTGATCACTTTACCTCGCTATGTCTCTGAAGGTATGGTTTGGAAACATGTCCCTTATCCCAAGTCTCCTATAAGACAAAACCTCATTATGGATTTTAGGGGAAGGTTGAGCACCTCAAGAAGAAGCTTATTATCACAGTTTTCCAACCTCCCCTTTAGGAATGGTCAGTCGTCCTTTCAGTTTTTGCTAATCCCTTCTTAGGCCTCAAGTTGTGAAGACGTCCAAGGTAGCCAGCATTCAGATTCCTCGAGTCGGTCTTTTGAACCTTTGACTTTTCATGATCCATTTATGAGATGGATTGAGCACTCTCCTGAGGGCGTGTCTTGGCATCACATTTTCCCTCCCACCCGCCTCCATGAGCTAGACCTTACAGTTTCCATTGATATGATACATTTTCTAACTCATGTTATTATTGTGCTTAACTTATCACTATTTTGGTCTATGATGAAGCAAAAAGCTAGGTATTGTGGGACGTTGTTGGATTGGCTTCACTGGTTGTTTGACTACACCCAACATCCAACCAATAGGTAAGTACAAGTAAGTGTTTTTCTTTACATTTTCATTTATGATTACTTTATTTCAGTCTTATATATTATATGTATGCTGGGGTGGCATTACCACCCCATTTGGTTACTGAAGTTGCTATTGAGATCAAGCAGGTAAATAGGTTATGCCAGAGATGATGAGGTTCTGATGCGCTCTACGGTGAGCACATGTCCCCGAGTTGGAGCCATATGTTATCCCCCATTTTTAGGGATAACTAGGAGATCATGTCTCGAGGCCCACAGGTCCTAGATGTAATGTCACCACTTTGGGTCATCATCACAGTGCAGAGGTTTATGATGACTAGAGTAGCCAGATGGATGTTATAGCGAGTATAGGGGTTATTGAGAGGCATTGTGGGGTACAACTTGCTTTGCTCCTCATATTCCATCATTATGAGCCATTCTGCACAGGTTGGATTTGGTTTCGTTGCATTCCGACGATTTCCATGATTTTGACTATTTTGAGCTATAAGTTAATTGAATTCATTGAAGAGGCCATTTTGGGCACATTACTTGGAGGAACATCTCAGTGTAATAGTTCATTGGAATCAGGAGCAGCAACACTACAGGATGGGATGGTGATAAGTGAATTTCAGTGGCCAGGGAAGCCACAAGGAGAGATAAGGTGTTTTTCAGAGGTAAAAAGGTTAATTAATTAATTAAAGTGATTTAATTAATTTATTAATTATTAATAAAATGAAAGTCACTTTGGAGGGACAAGGAGAGCACAAAGTATAAAGGAAAGGAAAGGGCCTCTACTCATTCATTCATGTATGATCATATTTTGATATCTAGATTTTAGCTAGTGAACCCAACATTGGGGGTTTTGAGGGTTTTGACTTAAGAAACCCTAGAGGACGATTCGGTGGTGAAAGATTCCACCTAGCTTGTCCCAATCTTGGTCTCGGAGATGCAATACTCTCCCACACCATTATAGTTCCAGATCTACTCAGTTGCAGGAGGATTCTACATCAGTTGCAGGGGAAAAGAGAGAGAGGGCGCACCAACTAGGGTTTCCAACAAGAGGGGCACACCATTCATCGAGGGAGGATTCGTCCTAGCTGACGAGAGGCGATTTTGGGAATTCCAAGTATTGGGTTTCTCTTGCAGGTGTCTTAGCACCATTCTTGGTTGTTTCTGGAGGCACTTCAGTGGAGGATTCATTTGTATTGACAGTGGGACGATTTCCCAAGAGGAGGGTGCACCATTATTTGGAGGGTAGCTAGATCTAAGGATCTAGCCGGTATTTGGCCTAATTGAGCACTTGGGTTTTCATTTCCGTACCCCGATCTATCATTCTAGTGGATTGGTGGAGTTGTTGGAGGTCTCTAGGAGAGAGGCCGAATTATTAGGGTTTCATCCATCCATGAGGGCACACCATACATTGGAGGAGGTTCAGATCCATATGGTTTGAGAGGGATCTTGGAGATTCGAGAACCTGGGTTGTTCTTGCCATCACCCGATCTATTGTTTGGCATCTTTCTTGGGGTGATTGGACACATTTGGCAGTAGGGCCGAATTGTTGAGGAGCTTCAGCTATCCAGCAGGGCGTGGCAGCTTCCAGCTTGGGGGTTTAGCATTCTTACGGCCCAGATCTACTTGTATTCAGTCTTCATTGTATATACAACCTTTGAAGGCTTATTGTAGTATTCTATTGGAGCATTTTGTAGCGGCTCTATTGTCTATCTTCTTAGCCATCTGTTGAGCATTCCAGATCGACATCTTCATTGTAGCAAGTTTCTCTATTTCATGAATAAACGCAGATTTGAGATGTTTTGGCTTGTCTATCATATTGCATATGGTTGGGGTATGTTCCATGGTTATATCTTCTTGTTATTTGCTGCAACACAGTGTTTTATGAAATACCACAACCAATAAAAGTTTAAAAAGACACCAAAACTGTGATGATCCTGGCATAATGGCTTGGGATCATTACACTAGACATGGAGTACCGAGAGCAGGATTGACTTTAGCATGGCCCTGGAAGGCCCAACTTTTCTTTCTTCCAACACCTTTATCTTGTCAGCAACAACAACATCCATCACCATCGACTTGGTCTTGTGTCAAAGATGGTTCTTGCTCCATGAAGTAATTAGCCTAGATATCATGGTATGTGTCACTTTGATCATCAAAACCCTTGAAAATGTGCATTTGGTTCATTTGGTTTCTAACAAATGCTTGGATCTTACACTTGCCCACTTGACCATGTCTGGGGCGATTGACAGGGTGCCCTAGCAAGGCTGTGTCTATAGGTTTTGGTTTTCCACTAGGGGGATTTCTGAAAAAGACATTGTCCACTCCCTTCACAGCACCACTTTTCATCTTGCTTCCCGCTCACCTATCCCATTCCACTTGTTCGGGCACTAGGTTGACCTATTTGCAGGATTACACCTTACCTCATGGGAAGAAGGGGCTAAAGGCCCATAGGGTAAAAGCAGCTGGTAAAAGATAAAATCCTAAGAATAAAACCTCAAGATGCTTCGCCCAGGGATCCACGAGAAAGCAATAAAAGGATTCTCAGCAAGAAACAAGAGGGACCCGGAAAAATAATAAAACAAGACCTGATTAGAGGATAGGGGGTCTCATCATGAGCCAACGTATTAGGTCCATGGGTACCTAGCAGTATGACATTACCACCAACTAGTTACCATGCCATGGTAGTGACTCTTGGTTGCATGGCCAAGGGAAAGGGGGTCTCATCACGAGCCAACCTTCTCATTTCTGTGAAAGTACTTGTGGGTAACGCTGTCACCATTGATCACCACACTAGGGCAGTGTCCCCTGATTAGCTCTTGAACAAAAAGGAATAAAGAATAAAAGGAAAGAATGGGCTTGGAAAAAATGCATCCAGGACAGGGACAACTCGCCTTCTACAAAGGCACCCACAGGTAACATTTTTTGCATCCTTGGCCCTCATTGCACCCAGATGCTTGGACATCCCTTGACCACATCACCCACTTACATGGCTTGGATGAGGTCTCTTCTGGGAACTTTCCTTTTCCATTGGACACTAGCCCAATAGGACGCCTTGTCCTTTTCTCCAAACTTGTAATGCAGGCTTGTGTAATGTCTTTGAGCTTTTAACTGATGTATTAGGGATTTTATGCACATGTTTGATAATATTGATGATGAGATGTGATTGACATTGCTATGATCCCTGTGACTGATGAGCCCATGGAGGGCGTAGTTGTTGATGTGCAGGATCATGCCCAACGGACAAGTACCATTTTGGACCGGTACACATGGGGTGGTGATCAGTTCGGAGCTCCATGGGGTTGAAGAGCCCATCAGATGGATGATGAGACCCCATCAAGGGGTAGAGACAGGACATAGATGGATCAGGGGCTTTGCACAAGAGAAGAGGAGGATGTTCTACCAGAGGCACCTTGACAGAGCTTGACCTAGGGGGATTGGCCCTTTTTCAGTGGAACATTGGCCTTGGAAGACCTAGGACGTCACCCATGATGAACATGACGTCATCCAACCTTATGGACTTCTTGGGAGGCAGACTGGGCACGTGTGGCAGGTTGGAGAAGCCCAAGAGGGCTAACATTTTTCTCTAGGATGCCCCATTTGCCCTAGAAGGGGCTAACGTCTCCCTTAGAGGGGTTTGATGTCTCTTTTTAGCTTGATTAGGGTTTTAATTTGACATTTTAATATAAAAAACAATATAATTTAGTATTCTGGCCTTGTCGGCCTTTTTCATGACCTAAAATGTAAAATTAGGTCATGGTACTATATAAATGAAGGATTTTTACCTTCATTTTTTTTTATCACAACTCACTCACTCATTAGTGAGGTCTGAAATTTGTGCCCTCTCTTGGGCTATTGGCTGATTTAGTGATGCGCACTTGTTGAAGGAGGATTTTCTTGGCATAATTTGGCATTTCTCTTAATGGAAGGTGTTACAACTAGGGTTTGCAATGCTTTTTCTTGGTGATATGTAAGTATTTTTTCTGCAAAACTTCTTGAATGAATGGTTGTAGTTTTATTTCTTGCATATGTTTATAATTTTTCTAAACAAAACCCTAGGTGACAAGCACACAAGTAGTTCCTTGTCTCATGTCCCCATTGAGAGAATTTTCAGCCATTGATTGAAGAAAGAGAGAGCCTAGTCGTTGCTACACTCTCATTCTCTCTTCATTTTTGCTAGTCGTACCTTTTATAAGCTAAGAAGAGGGAGACACCCTAAAGCCTAGGTTTTCTACACTTTGGGCTGATTTTTCTAGGGTTTGTTGGTAGAGGCTTGTTGTAGCAACACTTTGCTTCATCAAACCTTCTTGTCTTGGTTTTATGCTTCATTTTTAGCTAGCCGTGATTGGCATTGAGTTAAGGAAGGAGGAGAGAGCACCAAGGCCTAGTTCTCCTACACCAAGGTGAGCCTCTCTCCCCTAGGGTTTTGACTTTGAGGCCTTTCCTTAGCAACACCTCAAACCTTCTCCCTCTAGTCCTTATCCGTTTTTACCTTTGCCTCCTTTAGCTCTTGCGTCCTTCACTATTTGACTCCATTAACCCTAAGGAACTGATCTAAAGACCTCATGCATTGAAGTGAACTTGATCACAAACAACTTTCAAAATCTTGAATCAAACCCTAACTTCACTAACCCTAGCCTAAAACTAACCTTCTAACCCTATATGTTGTTGTCATCTTTATCTATAACATCATTGGTGCAGCTAGCGTCTTCTTTGTGAGCAATTGAATGGTGTTAAAGGCATTAATTGAATGAAGTATTGATTTGTCATGTTGGACGCCACATCGTTTTATCATTTGTTGAAGAAGTGACTTAATTACCATTGTTATTTTATAAATATTGACTTCGTCAACATTCATTATCAAATTTCTTATAAGTGTATCAGATAGTCGTTGATTTACATGAAGTACTAACCAATTGAGCATCTTGCATATATCAGTTTCATTGTTGCTTTGTCTCAGGCAGGTGCATCTCTTTTTTTGGTTATACTTTATTATTGGTTGTTTAGTCGGACTATCTGCTCGGTGGTGACTTGTGAGGGGGGAATAACTACTTTATCCTGTAATTCTTTGCCTTCTCAAAACCCCAGGTCACCGTGGACGTCTCCCCTGGGCCTTACCTCCCTAAAGAGAAAGAACCATCCCATTGTGGTGACATTGGGTGCGATTGGTTCCTGTTACACCAGTTTGACCTTCAAACCTCAAGCCTTTTATCCTTGTTACAAACTGTGCGATAACAGGTTCATAGTTTGAACATAAAAGAATAGAGATTAGAAAAAAAGGATTCTTTCAGTGAGTTCGTAGTTGGAACATTCAGTATGGTGAAAAGATAATAAGCATTAAAGATAGTGCAACTCTATTTTATGATTCTAAATGGAAATTACAAATTAAAAAATAGTAAAAACTAAATAGTAAATATTAAACAAAACATAGAACTTAAATAGTAGAGATTAAAAAAAAGGATTTTGTGAGTGGGTTTATACTTGGAACGTTCAATATGGTGAAAAGACGATAAACATGAAAAATAATACTTGGAACTTTATGGTGAAAAGACAATAAAGATTAAATAGTTTTAATTTTGGGGAGATACACTTTTGGCAAACATCGTAGCTTTGATATACGTTCATCCAGTAAAGGTGGAGCTCATGTAAGGGAAAGCCTCGATAACATCAACAACCACCATGTTAATGAAACCCGAAGGAAAATAACCTTAACCTAGTTACCTATAAATGAAAAGGAGAAGACCATACCTACTCTGAAAGTGAAATGGTCTCAAGGAGAGAAACCATGGCTGTAGAGCCTTAGGCAAGATCAGATTGTTTTTTAACGTATTTGCAAACTCTAAATGTACTTGAATGTACATGTCTTTGACATTGTTGCAATGTGCGAGATACTTATTGTTCCTATCACTCAATGCATTATTATATTCTTCTATTTGTACTTCTATCACAATATGTTATTTACCAATAAAATGACATGTCAACTATTGTGAAAGTGTTTGTCGTGCTCTCTATTTGGGGGTGGCAAATATAAATAGAATAAATTATATTGTAGTTTTAGGTAGGCACGTGTTTAAAGAAATGTTGTAAGTGAGATGTAATGACACATGCAACATGTCCACTGCTAATTCCTTCAAGCCCACATGGTTAGCATGCATATAGTTACAATAGACATGACAAGGTTAGATCCAGTTTGCGGAGACAATAAACCCATGCATGGGAACAAGTGCCTCACACTGATAATTGATTTTGTCACCATGGATGATTGAGGTGGATATTAGTGGCCACCCACCTATTCCAACTTGCTCCTATTGACAGTTTTTAGTTCAACACGTTCTTCTGTAATTCTTTGTAATTGTGGGTTTTACATTTCTAGGGATGTATGAATCCCTATATAGCTTCCAGGTGGAGATTGGTGGCTACCCACCTAATATAACTGGTTTATTTTGGAATTTTTCATGTCGGCACATCGTTCTGTACTTCTAGGGTCATTTTGGGGCCCTAAACAATGTTTTTTTGGCTTGCCACAGTTAAACTATAGACGGAGTCAAAGTTTGACTGGTATGAGAGTGGTTTGATCTTCATTTATTTTTCTTTGTGCATGTCCCCGAGAAGATCTGGGTACAAGAAGTTGGGACTCGAACCAGTCAAGCCTTTGCAAGATTGGTCATCCCGAGCCTGAAAACAACCCATGGGGGACGAGAAGAAAGATGATTGAGCAGGTGATCCTTTTAAAATGTTGCTCGAGGAAGCCCTTGCGCAACAAAGGAACGAAATGATGGACAACTTTACACAGATCCTTTGGCAGCTACCCACAGGAGACACATCTTCATAAAGCGGCCATGCAACCCCCTTCAAGGTACAAGTAAATTTTGATATTCCATTATTTGAAGGACTGATAGATGTGGATGTTGTAGATAAATGGTTGAATCTACTCGAAGGGTATTTTTTGGTCCACAATTTTTTCGATAGGGAAAATATTACTTTTGCACTCCTCATGGTTGTCCCCCATATTAAGGACAGGTTGGATACTGACTCTGAGCAAAGGGCCATAGAGGAATTTGTAATATTTGCGGTCGCTCCCACATGGGATTCCTTCAGGGATGCCATTAAAAAAAAATACTACCATGTTGGAAGCTACGAGGACCAGTACACAAGATGGACCACACTGCGTCAGGAAAGGGACCAGATAATATAATATTTCACCAATATTTTCCATACCTTGTGCACGAAATTGGGTACCAATGAATCTGAAGGACATCTGGTGCTCAAATACCACGGTTGTCTGCATAGATACATTAAAAAAGAAATCGATTTTTTGGACATCGCATCAATAGGTGTGGCTTATAGATACATTGTCAAGATCGAGAGGAATTTTAAGTAGAAGAGGCGAGAGTTTGGATCTGCAAACTCTTCACAACCGAAGCAAGGTAAAGGTGACCCCAACCCACAAAACAAGGGACAAAGGCAAGATGGTCGCTCTCAGGACAACCAATCCAAGCCGCAACCCAAGAAGGGTAATGAGAAGACGAAGAAGGACACAGGAAAATGGTGTGAATACCATAAAATCCCTTGGCACAACATCGAAGAATGTCACTCCAACCAGTAACTGGTGGCTGCGCTGAAAGCTTATGAGTCAGAGGTAGATTCTAACTTCGAATCAAATCCAGAAAGTGGGAAGCGGATCATCGATGTCAAACCTAGTGGGTCTGTCACTACCACCAAAGTCCAACCAAGCGAACCAGAGGAAGGGGAGCGCCTCTTTCACTCACAGATGTGGGTAAAGAAGACTCTAATGCATTTCATTGTCGATAAAAACAGTTAGAAGAATCTGATTTCAGTAGAGGTCGTCAAGCAACTGGACCTACCGATAACACAACATTCACAACCCTACACCATCGGATGGATTCGCCAAGGACGAGATCTCTACGACATCCAACAATGTTGTATGCCCTAAAACATCAAGCCCTTCAAAGATGAGGTATTGTGTGATATTTCTCCCCTTGAAGTTTGTGATGTTCTTTAAGGCCAACCATATTTGTGGAAGTGACATGTTGTGTATGAGTCTAGACCCCGCAGTGTTATTATTAATTTGGCTAGACAATTGTACAGGATACCATATGTAGTGTCGTCTACCATTGTTTCTTTAATCTATGCTAAGCAATGTAGTAAGGTCATTTCACACACTGAGAAATTTGTCTTCTTTGTGATCCGTTCTCACAGTAAGCAGAAGGTCGCGGCCACATCTGTGACCTCCACACAAAGCCTCTCTTGGCAGCAAAAGCAAGTGGACGAGATCATGGAAGAGTACAAAGACATCTCTGCCTCACCCACCAGGGTACCAACGCTATACCAAGTCAAGCATCCAATTGATCTAACCCCCGGTGCATCGTTGTGCAATGGACCAGTCTATCATCGCTCGTTGATGGAAAATGATGAAATCAAGCACCATATCCAAGAGTTGCTTCAAAAGGGGCACATCGTACCCAACTCCTCCCCATGTGGAAACTCGATTGTGCTGGTGTAGAAGAAAGATGGGACCTGGTGGCTCTGCATTGATTACAGAGCATTAAACAAAATCATAGTTAGGAACTAGTACCCAATTCCTCGAATTGATGACCTTCTTGACCAACTTAAGGGGGAAAAGTTCTTCAACAATATTGACCTAAAGTTTGCCTACCACCAGATTTCCATTGAACCAACTGATGTATGGATGACAACTTTCAAATCTAAAGAAGGTCTCTTTGAATGGTTGGTCATGCCCTTTGGCTTAACAAATGCACCAACAACTTTCATGAGATTGATGGATGATGTATTGAGACCCTTCAACAACTCTTTTGTGGTGGTATGTAATGTCCCTTTCCAAATAGGAGCTACAGAGAGGAGGCTTAATGGTCTAAACCGCCCCGTTAGACTATAGCCAGGGCCAAAGAGGGGTAAACAGGGTTACTAGAGGTCACTCCAGTCACACGTGTTATATTCGGAAAGTGACATTGAGCTAAAAAGGGTTAAAAGCGCTTTTAAGTCATTATGAGATCAAAATAGAATTCAACAGTGAATTAGGGTTTCAGCAGTGATTTAGGGTTTTGGAAGTCAACAGTGAATTAGGGTTTCAACAATGATTTAGGGTTTTGGAAGTCAACAGTGAATTAGGGTTTCAACA
>JZKD02S0664981.1:0-14980 GCA_000966675.3 Picea glauca | reverse complement strand
ACCTCCTCTAAACCATTGAGGAGCTTTGTCAATACTAAATGAAGAACGATTCAATTTTTCTACGAGAGCATCAAGATCGTGAAACTTCTTTGTAGTATGGGTAGGTGACCCACAAAATTCATAGTAAAAAGTATTTGAGGCAGGGTATATTTATGTAAAAATAGGCAATTCCTTGGAGAGTGCTTATGAATTTTGCAAATCTCACAATATTCATTATTTTTCCCTCCTTGATGATTCGAGAAAGCATGATATTGTATAGGCCCATGAAATGGCATTGTAGCCACAATTTGTGTGAGTTCTACTGATGGCCCTATTGGCAGGATTTCCATAGGATTAGTAGAGGGTCCTGCACCCCTCAATCTCATATAATCTGTTGTTGTATGACATTCTTTATAACTGGAAATGCACCATACCTATGGTCGACTTGATTTTGGTAGGGCCAGCTCCTGAATCTTCTCAGTAAATGCGAATATTTTTCCTTGCAACTACGCAATACTGTGATCTTCAGGTGGTCTAATCACTTGCAAGCTTCCAGGGTATCCTTCCATAGCCTTTATCTTCATGTCCTTCTCTATCGCTTCTCCCAAGGTAGCTATTTTTTATTGAGTCAAAGGAATTTAGGTCAATGGTAACATCCCTTATATAAACCATTCTCATTGGTGGTATTTGTGGATGGAGTTTTCCAATTTCTCTATCGTGTCCTTAAACCTTTGGTTATATCCCATGTGGGTTCATCATCTCTGTATTTAATCTCTCACAACTCATAGAGAGATTGTTTCTCTAACTGTGGTAAGTGGAATTCGACTATAAACCTATGTTTTACCTTAGCAAGAGTGAAATCCTTCCCTTGAGTATTCACAGGATCAATAAATTTCATGTACCACATTAAATCTCAACCTTTCAATGTGATTTGAAACTCTACCAATTTGTTTGCATCTATAGTTCCACGAGACCTCCATATGGCTTCACAAAGAAACTAGTGTTGTTCAATATCCTCGTCCCCGAATCAACCATCCAATGGTGTATGGTTGTGGGTGTGGTATCATTCACAACTTCAATTTAGTGACAACCTCGGTTGAGATCAGGTTCTTTTGACTCCCACTGTCAACAATGAAATGAAGTGGGGTCCCCTTTACCCACATCTATGAGTGCAAGAGGCACTCCCCCTCCTCAATATCCTCTCATTATTCTGGTTGTATTGTTGTAGCCGCGATGGTAGTAGTGGGTTTTTCATCGATGATCTATTTACCTTTATTGTTCTTTGAATCAAAGTCCAAGTCAGGTTTCGATTCTTTTTCTTTGATATCAGCCACCAATGATTGTTTTGAGTGACATTCATCTATGTTGTGCCAGGGGATGTTGTGAAACTCACACCACTTTCCAATGTATTTCTTAGAATTATGTTACCCTTCTTTCCCAATGTCATGGACTGACTCTCTTGAGGTTGTCCTTCCTTTCTCTGTCCTTCATTTTATGAGTTAGGGTTTCCTTTTCCATGATTCTTTTGTGGCGTATTTTCAAACTTGAATCCCCGCTTACTCTATTGCTTGAATTTATGCTCAATTTTGACTGCATATCGATAAGAAACACCCAGTGAGGAGATGTCCAAGAAATCCATCTCTATTTGAATGTACCTATGTAGACCATTGTGATACTTTAAAACTAGGTTCCGCTCGAAGTCTTTGATACCTAGATTTGAGTGCAAGGTATGGAATATTTTAGTGTACTCTAGCACTGTTTGATCTCTTTTCTGACACAGAGTCGTCCATCTCATGTATTGGTCATCATAGTTTATGATAGGGTATAACTCCTCCTTTAGGGCATATACAAACACTGACCAAGTGGGTTCTCTCCTTAATGGTGTATATTCATCCACGTTGTACCTCTCCCAGTAACCTTCCCACCAAACTTTGACACGGGGAAGGGATTTAAGGAGCATGAAGGTGATCTTTTCAGTGTCGAAAAAATATTGTACGAAGTAATAACCTTCTAGTAGATTCAACTATTTTTCTAGAGCATCTTCATCTATATTTCCTTCAAATAAGGGGATATCAAAATTGACTTGTACCTTGAAGGGAACAGTAATTGCAAAATGGTTGTTTGTCGAATATTCCTCAACTGTCATCATCAATAGTCTTCGAAGGATCTGAGTGAAGTTTTCCATCTTCTCATTCCTTTTTCGCACAAGGACTTACTCGAGAAATGTCTTGAAAGGATCTCCTACTTTGTCATCTCTCTTTTCTTTTTCCATCGTAGGTCTCTTGGGCTGGCAAGAGCAGTTGTCCTAAAGTGAAACTAGCTCAAGACCCAAATCTCTATACCCTGACCTTGTCAGGGACCTTCTCTGAGAAACAAAAAGGAGCATACTTCTTTGATACCACTGATCCAGATTATACTGAGAATGAAATGAGACAAAAACAAAAATATAGAAGAGATCACAAAAATATAGTGAAACCCAACTTTTATTAATGAATGAGAGAGAAAAACATTGTATAACACAAATTGGCAGAATGGGGTAGCTTATCTATGAAAATAAAGAGATTTTGGCTATGCTTCATTCGCAACAAGATTTACATCACACTTTGTTGCATGCCTAAAGGGCCTCCTTCACCTCAGTTATATATGACAGAGTGATAGGAGAAAAATCCCATGATGCATGTGGGATAAATAAATCTAAGTTTATAAAATTCCACAGGCATGTAAAACACTAGGACTTCCCGGGTGATCAATCATCGCAGTACTAATCTAGGCCAAACATGTTTAACTACAGAGTTCTAATGGGATCCTATGCACTAACACTATGTTGTAGGCATGCACATAAGACCACTAGGAAATCATTACATGACGTCTATAATTAAAAAATGAAGATGGTGTTACATTCCATTCGCCATCAAAAGGGTGAATATCATGGTTTATCAAAACCATGGGCTCAAAATGTTGATCCAGTGGAAAAGGTGGTTGACCACTGAGATCCACTTGGATCACTATAACTAATCTCGAAGCCAATATCATTCCATGACTAATCAAGACTCTTCATCAATTTTCTCATATTTGTTTTCCACATATTTTCGACCATGACAACCCTCCTCTAAGATTTCTCATCTCTGGCACTATTCACTCGATGACCCCCCATACTTCAAGAAATTACGAAACTGAACTCATGAACCATTTCCTAAATCACGTGCCCCTCATGCACAAGGTTTACACTACCATTTCAATTGGAGTAGGTAACATTCCCTCTTACACTAGCAAAGTTTTGATCCAAAGGGGGATTTCCCGCAATAGTATTCCTCAGGCTCCTTCTTTGAATACGACTTCTGCTTTTGGAAAAGATTGGTGGTTTTCTGCTGAAAATTCAATAATATATCCCTCCAAGGTGGTTTGTACCAAAAAATCCACAACTCTATAGACCTAATGATATTACTGGTGAAGAGATACTAAATGCTCAACAATCCAATTATAGCTTCTCTTGACTCGATATTTATATTTTGATTCTTCTTGCAATTGTTTTAACCATTGAAACACTTATGTAGGGAATCAAATCCAAAATATATTGTACTGGTCACACACAAACTCTAATTAAAATACAATGCTCTTCACACCCCTCAAGATTGTGTGTTGTAACTCGAATTCTTTTTGTACAAACTCTTTATACCTTCTTTCCCACCAATTCTCAATGTGAGACTTAAAAATATGATGATGCATCCTCTAGTGATTCACTTCAAAATTGGGTCTTGACAACAAAACCATTTTTTGGTGTGTGATTGTAGGGTTCTTGGAGGTTACCTAATGCAGGTGGATATCAGTGGCCACCCACCTATTCCAACTGGTTCAAAACATTTTTTTGGAAACTTACTATTTTTAGCATTTTTCAGTTCCTAAACTTCTCGGGCCATTTTGAAGGCCTCAATGAATTTTTTTGGGATCGAGCACCTCAATGATATATAAAGTATCTAATTGATCCCTCAAAATGAATATCTTTAATGATACCTTTCCAACGAGCTATCGTGCACCCAAAACAGACATGGTATGCCAAAGTTACGCCCTCGGGAAGTTGATACACGAAACTACCAAAAACAAGGTCCACAAAACTATTGGCTTTTCATATTTCAGGGTTAGGGTTTTGGATTTTATTTATGATAAAAATGAATTTGGAGCTTCATTGTAACATTCATATTCTTACGAATTTTATTATCCATTACATCTCTCCTTAGAGATAAGCTTCCACCATTTTAGCAAGTCTTTCATTTTGTATTTCTACAGTTTTGTACATTTCGCTCATTAATAGAAATTGTGTATTATTGTATCTCTGTGTTTATGGTTTCATATCTGATATATTTTTGTTATATTGTTGTATATATAAGATATCTCTATACATTTATTTATTATATCTCCACTCTCATTTCATGCCAAAAATAATCCAGATCAGTAGTATCAGAGAAGGATGCTCTTGATCATTTTTTTCAGTGCATGTCCTCGACGAGGTCCGAGTATAGCAAGTTGGGTCTCAAGATTGTCTCTCTTGAGGACAATAGCTCTCACATGCCCAAGAAACCCTCCATGGCGGAAGAAAATAAAAATGACAGAGTAGACGATTCTATTAATTTGTTACTTGAGCAAGCTCTCATGCGACAAAGGGATGAAATGATGGATAATTTTTCCCACATCCTTCAATTCCTGCCGATAACAGGTGCATCTTCATCAAGAATCCACTTTGGAGGCACCTCGCCTTTCAAGGTACAAGTTAATTTTGATATTCCTATATTTGAAGGTTAGATCGATGCGGATGCCCTATAATTTTTTTTAAATCTACTAGAAGGTTATTTCTTTGTTCACAATTTTTCCTACAGGGAAAACATCACCTTCACGCTCCTTAAGGATCTCCCCCATGTCAAGCATTGGTGGGAAACTTATCGGGAGAAAATTTCCACATAGGAGTTTGGAATATATGGGGTTAAGGCCACTTGGGATTTTTTTGTGGATGCGGTCAAGGAACAATATTACCCTATTGGTAACTATGATGACCAATACATGACATGGACCATGCTTCGTCAAGAGAGGGGATAAGCAGTGCCAGATTTCACCAATACCTTCCATAAATTGCACACCAAGATGGGTATCAAATATTCTGAGTGGCATTTGGTTCTGGAATACTGTGGGGCTCTACATAGATACATCCAAAATAAAATGGAGTTTCTAGACATCTCATCATTGGGATATGCCTATCGATATGATGTCAAAATTGAGCATAAATTTAGGCACCAGAACAAACGAAAGTTCGGGTCTGCAAATCCGCAACAACCAAAGTATGATAAAGACGTCCCTAACAAATGACCTCCTGAAAAATAGTCCAATCCACAAGAAAAGAAGGGACACTAGAAGATGAAGAAGGACAATGGAAAGTGGTGTGATCTCCACAAAATCTCCTAGCAAAAAACTGATGAATGTCACTCAAAATATTCATTGGTGGTCGATATAAAAGATAAGGAGCCAAACCTTGATTCAAAATCTGATTAAAAAAATAATGGGAAAAGACAGATCATCAACGTAGACCCCACTTCTACTATTACGACCGCAACAATTCAACCAGATGAACCAAAATATCCTGAAGAGGGGGAGTGCCTTTTTGATTCACAGATGTGGGTGAAGGGGACCCTGTTGCATTTCATTGTTGATAGTGGAAGTGAGAAGAACCTCATCTCAACAGAGGTCGTCAAACTATTGGGATTTTCGACAACACCATACCCACATCCATATAACATTGGGTGGCTTTGCCAGGGACAAGTTCTCCATGTCAACTAATAGTGTCGATTATAATATGACATCTAGCCCTTCAAAGTTGAGGTATTATGTGATGATGCCCCACTGGATGTCTGTGATGTTATCTTGGGATAGCCATATATGTGGAAGTGCCATGCTATCTATGAGTCTCGACTCCATAATGTAATTTTTAGTCTGTGGGGTCATCTCTACAAGATACCAGAGGTGGTTTCAACTACTGTCCCACCTAAACAGTGCCGCAAGGTAGTATCTCACACTACAAAATTCATCTTCTTCACAATATCTTCAAAAGGTGAACAGAAGGACACTGCAACCACTACAACCTCGGCCCAAGCACCTTCTATCCAACAGAAGTAGGTCGACAAGATTGCATCAAAGAACAAATATTTATTTTGCACACAATCATCTCATGTAGCCCGACTATTTGAACAGACTCAACCCCACCAACAACGGGTTCGTGACATCCTTTGACAAGCTAAGCAACACAGCTTCTCCAGCAAGGCAAGCAACTCATCAAGATGCAGATTCAACAAATGCTTTTCCCTCTCCCCCAGAAAATCAATGAAATGGAGACCATTTCTTCCTAAGGAGGGAGGATTGATCTAGGTGGATATGAGTGGCCACCCACCTATTCCAACTGGCTAAAAACTATTTTCTGACAACTTACTAGTTTTAGCAGTTTTTCGGTTCCTAAACTTCTGGGNAAAATTATTCCTTCTAAAACATGTTTATTAACCAGATAATTTAAAGTAGAGTGATCAGTAAAGAATTTAAAATGACTTCCTAGAACATAGTGTCTAATTTTTTTCAAAGCATAAACCATTTCCAAACCTTCCGTTTCAGTCGTATTTTATTTGCACTCATCCTGGGAAAGCTTCCTGTTGGAAAAATAAATAAGATGATCTAGGTTTCCTTCGCTAGGTTGTGCAATGATAACCGCTAGAGAAATGCCAGGAGCATCAATGCACACATGGAATTGTACTTTCCAATTTGGATAGATGAGGATGTGAGAAATTCTTAACTTTTCTTTGAGGGTGTCAAAGGCTTGAGCACATTCTGACATCCAACTAAAAACCTCAGATTTCTGTAGCAACTTTTCCAATGGGGCGACTATGCTTGTGTAACTTGTGATAGTATCCCATGTAACCCAACATTGACCGCAATTGTTTATAGGTTGTAGGAGGACACATATTCAGTATCACAACAACTTTGGAAGGATCCACCAACACTCCTTCCCTACATACTATATGTCCTAGTAGATTCCCAAATGGTACACGAAAAACACACTTTTTCAGGTTTAGGGAAATTTGTATCTATCGTTAATGATGAAACATCAGTTGTAATAGACCTGTGTGCTCCTTTAATAGGTTGTATATCGTCCAATCATCCACCCGGTTTCTCTGATAGTTGCACAACGTCTTGAAAAAATTTCATACCTTCCCTGTTGCCAATTATCAAAATTTGCCTTTGAATATTTGCTGGCAGATTGAATGCTCTGCGAACTTACTGATCTATCTATAGTATAGTTGATGTAGTCTGCTAGTTTCCATTTAGTCAGAGTGTAAAGTTTATCCAGGACATCTTGGTCTATATTCTCGTCTGTTGGATCAATATATCAAGGGCCTTAGTATGGGTCTAGATCCTAGGTTACTTTCATGCCATCCACTTCAAAGGTCATAATTTCCTTCTTAAGAACTATGACAATGTAATTTTCATAGGCCTATTTAATTCCCAATAAGGATGGATATGAATATTCCTCCCCCATTATTTCCATGACCTCAAAGGTTTCCATTGTTTTTACGCCAACCAATTCCACTTCAACATTTTTCATCCTTCGAATAGGGTAGATACAATATTGATTCACCCTCTCTAGCTGAATAGGTGAATAGACGATCTTGGGCTTGCCCATTTCTTCCCAAGTCTTCTTTGACAGTATGTTGATGTCAGATCCCAAATATAACATGACATCCCTAATCTCATAATATTCGATGTTGGCGTTTAGTCTAAATTCTATTCCATATCTCCTCTTCATCCTTTGTACCATACTTGTATTCCTCTCCGGAAGATTAGGAGAAATCAGTTCTTTTGGCCTCTCTTCACCCCCTAAAATCACCTTGATCGTGTTCCACAACTTCTTAATGATTTGTTCATCATCCCAAATGTCGAAAAACAGTTGGAACCATAAGCTAATAGCCTTGTGTGATCCCCCTGGGGGTCCCTCTGTGCAACAAGATTTTCTGTGACTATTGGTTGAAGCTCAAAACTTGGTTCTATGAATATCGACATTGTAGGATTAGACATTTGTCTAAAGAGTTCAAGTGCATTCTTGAAAATATCCTTTTGCCTTACATGATCGTACTTATCATCTGTAGGTATCACCTTCTAGATCTTAATTTTGTTGGAATTGTTAAAATCAACACCAATCCTTGTTCTTCCTCTAGTAATAATGTTAACATTAGAATCTTTTTATTAAAAAATAAGTCTAGGTTCAAAATTTATCAAATTTCATCTTGTTTGTCTTGCACGATATTCCCATTTGGCAATCAAATAAGGGTAATCCTCGATGGTATGGGTGTTATTTATACAATGTGCACACCAAGGTATTCTCGGAAGTGGACAATATCTTGTTGGATGCCATTGTTTATCGCAATTGTAACAATGAAATGGTCCTCTTCCACTAGTCCATCCACCTCTGAATCCCCCCCCCCCCCAAAGACCTCCTCTAAACCATTGAGGAGCTTTGTCAATCCTAAATGATGAACGATTCAATTTGTCTACGAGAGCATCAAGATCGTGAAACTTCTTTGTAGTATGGGTAGGTGACCCACAAAATTCATAGTACAAAGTATTTGAGGCAGGGTATATTTATGTAAAAATAGGCAATTCCTTGGAGAGTGCTTATGAATTTTTCAAATCTCACAATATTCATTATTTTTCCCTCCTTGATGATTATAGAAAGCATGATATTGTATAGGCCCATGAAATGGCATTGTAGCCACAATTTGTGTGAGTTCTACTGATGGCCCTATTGGCGGGCTTTCCATAGGATTAGTAGAGGGTCCTGCACCCCTCAATCTCATACAATTTGTTGTTGTATGACCTTCTATATAACTGGAAATGAACCATACCTATGGTCGACTTGATTTCGGTAGGGCCAGCTCCTGAATCTTCTCAGTAAATGCGAATATTTTTCCTTGCAACTACGCAATACTGTGATCTTCAGGTGGTCTAATCACTTGCAAGCTTCCAGGGTATCCTGCCATAGACTTTATCTTCATGTCCTTCTCTATCGCTTCTCCCAAGGTAGCTATTTTTTATTGAGTCAAAGGAATTTAGGTCAATGGTAACATCCCTTATATAAACCATTCTCATTGGTGGTATTTGTGGATGGAGTTTTCCAATTTCTCTATCGTGTCCTTAAACCTTTGGTTATATCCCATGTGGGTTCATCATCTCTGTATTTAATCTCTCACAACTCATAGAGAGATTGTTTCTCTAACTGTGGTAAGTGGAATTCGACTATAAACCTATGTTTTACCTTAGCAAGAGTGAAATCCTTCCCTTGAGTATTCACAGGATCAATAAATTTCATGTACCACATTAAATCTCAACCTTTCAATGTGATTTGAAACTCTACCAATTTGTTTGCATCTATAGTTCCACGAGACCTCCATATGGCTTCACAAAGAAACTAGTGTTGTTCAATATCCTCGTCCCCGAATCAACCATCCAATGGTGTATGGTTGTGGGTGTGGTATCATTCACAACTTCAATTTAGTGACAACCTCGGTTGAGATCAGGTTCTTTTGACTCCCACTGTCAACAATGAAATGAAGTGGGGTCCCCTTTACCCACATCTATGAGTGCAAGAGGCACTCCCCCTCCTCAATATCCTCTCATTATTCTGGTTGTATTGTTGTAGCCGCGATGGTAGTAGTGGGTTTTTCATCGATGATCTATTTACCTTTATTGTTCTTTGAATCAAAGTCCAAGTCAGGTTTCGATTCTTTTTCTTTGATATCAGCCACCAATGATTGTTTTGAGTGACATTCATCTATGTTGTGCCAGGGGATGTTGTGAAACTCACACCACTTTCCAATGTATTTCTTAGAATTATGTTACCCTTCTTTCCCAATGTCATGGACTGACTCTCTTGAGGTTGTCCTTCCTTTCTCTGTCCTTCATTTTATGAGTTAGGGTTTCCTTTTCCATGATTCTTTTGTGGCGTATTTTCAAACTTGAATCCCCGCTTACTCTATTGCTTGAATTTATGCTCAATTTTGACTGCATATCGATAAGAAACACCCAGTGAGGAGATGTCCAAGAAATCCATCTCTATTTGAATGTACCTATGTAGACCATTGTGATACTTTAAAACTAGGTTCCGCTCGAAGTCTTTGATACCTAGATTTGAGTGCAAGGTATGGAATATTTTAGTGTACTCTAGCACTGTTTGATCTCTTTTCTGACACAGAGTCGTCCATCTCATGTATTGGTCATCATAGTTTATGATAGGGTATAACTCCTCCTTTAGGGCATATACAAACACTGACCAAGTGGGTTCTCTCCTTAATGGTGTATATTCATCCACGTTGTACCTCTCCCAGTAACCTTCCCACCAAACTTTGACACGGGGAAGGGATTTAAGGAGCATGAAGGTGATCTTTTCAGTGTCGAAAAAATATTGTACGAAGTAATAACCTTCTAGTAGATTCAACTATTTTTCTAGAGCATCTTCATCTATATTTCCTTCAAATAAGGGGATATCAAAATTGACTTGTACCTTGAAGGGAACAGTAATTGCAAAATGGTTGTTTGTCGAATATTCCTCAACTGTCATCATCAATAGTCTTCGAAGGATCTGAGTGAAGTTTTCCATCTTCTCATTCCTTTTTCGCACAAGGACTTACTCGAGAAATGTCTTGAAAGGATCTCCTACTTTGTCATCTCTCTTTTCTTTTTCCATCGTAGGTCTCTTGGGCTGGCAAGAGCAGTTGTCCTAAAGTGAAACTAGCTCAAGACCCAAATCTCTATACCCTGACCTTGTCAGGGACCTTCTCTGAGAAACAAAAAGGAGCATACTTCTTTGATACCACTGATCCAGATTATACTGAGAATGAAATGAGACAAAAACAAAAATATAGAAGAGATCACAAAAATATAGTGAAACCCAACTTTTATTAATGAATGAGAGAGAAAAACATTGTATAACACAAATTGGCAGAATGGGGTAGCTTATCTATGAAAATAAAGAGATTTTGGCTATGCTTCATTCGCAACAAGATTTACATCACACTTTGTTGCATGCCTAAAGGGCCTCCTTCACCTCAGTTATATATGACAGAGTGATAGGAGAAAAATCCCATGATGCATGTGGGATAAATAAATCTAAGTTTATAAAATTCCACAGGCATGTAAAACACTAGGACTTCCCGGGTGATCAATCATCGCAGTACTAATCTAGGCCAAACATGTTTAACTACAGAGTTCTAATGGGATCCTATGCACTAACACTATGTTGTAGGCATGCACATAAGACCACTAGGAAATCATTACATGACGTCTATAATTAAAAAATGAAGATGGTGTTACATTCCATTCGCCATCAAAAGGGTGAATATCATGGTTTATCAAAACCATGGGCTCAAAATGTTGATCCAGTGGAAAAGGTGGTTGACCACTGAGATCCACTTGGATCACTATAACTAATCTCGAAGCCAATATCATTCCATGACTAATCAAGACTCTTCATCAATTTTCTCATATTTGTTTTCCACATATTTTCGACCATGACAACCCTCCTCTAAGATTTCTCATCTCTGGCACTATTCACTCGATGACCCCCCATACTTCAAGAAATTACGAAACTGAACTCATGAACCATTTCCTAAATCACGTGCCCCTCATGCACAAGGTTTACACTACCATTTCAATTGGAGTAGGTAACATTCCCTCTTACACTAGCAAAGTTTTGATCCAAAGGGGGATTTCCCGCAATAGTATTCCTCAGGCTCCTTCTTTGAATACGACTTCTGCTTTTGGAAAAGATTGGTGGTTTTCTGCTGAAAATTCAATAATATATCCCTCCAAGGTGGTTTGTACCAAAAAATCCACAACTCTATAGACCTAATGATATTACTGGTGAAGAGATACTAAATGCTCAACAATCCAATTATAGCTTCTCTTGACTCGATATTTATATTTTGATTCTTCTTGCAATTGTTTTAACCATTGAAACACTTATGTAGGGAATCAAATCCAAAATATATTGTACTGGTCACACACAAACTCTAATTAAAATACAATGCTCTTCACACCCCTCAAGATTGTGTGTTGTAACTCGAATTCTTTTTGTACAAACTCTTTATACCTTCTTTCCCACCAATTCTCAATGTGAGACTTAAAAATATGATGATGCATCCTCTAGTGATTCACTTCAAAATTGGGTCTTGACAACAAAACCATTTTTTGGTGTGTGATTGTAGGGTTCTTGGAGGTTACCTAATGCAGGTGGATATCAGTGGCCACCCACCTATTCCAACTGGTTCAAAACATTTTTTTGGAAACTTACTATTTTTAGCATTTTTCAGTTCCTAAACTTCTCGGGCCATTTTGAAGGCCTCAATGAATTTTTTTGGGATCGAGCACCTCAATGATATATAAAGTATCTAATTGATCCCTCAAAATGAATATCTTTAATGATACCTTTCCAACGAGCTATCGTGCACCCAAAACAGACATGGTATGCCAAAGTTACGCCCTCGGGAAGTTGATACACGAAACTACCAAAAACAAGGTCCACAAAACTATTGGCTTTTCATATTTCAGGGTTAGGGTTTTGGATTTTATTTATGATAAAAATGAATTTGGAGCTTCATTGTAACATTCATATTCTTACGAATTTTATTATCCATTACATCTCTCCTTAGAGATAAGCTTCCACCATTTTAGCAAGTCTTTCATTTTGTATTTCTACAGTTTTGTACATTTCGCTCATTAATAGAAATTGTGTATTATTGTATCTCTGTGTTTATGGTTTCATATCTGATATATTTTTGTTATATTGTTGTATATATAAGATATCTCTATACATTTATTTATTATATCTCCACTCTCATTTCATGCCAAAAATAATCCAGATCAGTAGTATCAGAGAAGGATGCTCTTGATCATTTTTTTCAGTGCATGTCCTCGACGAGGTCCGAGTATAGCAAGTTGGGTCTCAAGATTGTCTCTCTTGAGGACAATAGCTCTCACATGCCCAAGAAACCCTCCATGGCGGAAGAAAATAAAAATGACAGAGTAGACGATTCTATTAATTTGTTACTTGAGCAAGCTCTCATGCGACAAAGGGATGAAATGATGGATAATTTTTCCCACATCCTTCAATTCCTGCCGATAACAGGTGCATCTTCATCAAGAATCCACTTTGGAGGCACCTCGCCTTTCAAGGTACAAGTTAATTTTGATATTCCTATATTTGAAGGTTAGATCGATGCGGATGCCCTATAATTTTTTTTAAATCTACTAGAAGGTTATTTCTTTGTTCACAATTTTTCCTACAGGGAAAACATCACCTTCACGCTCCTTAAGGATCTCCCCCATGTCAAGCATTGGTGGGAAACTTATCGGGAGAAAATTTCCACATAGGAGTTTGGAATATATGGGGTTAAGGCCACTTGGGATTTTTTTGTGGATGCGGTCAAGGAACAATATTACCCTATTGGTAACTATGATGACCAATACATGACATGGACCATGCTTCGTCAAGAGAGGGGATAAGCAGTGCCAGATTTCACCAATACCTTCCATAAATTGCACACCAAGATGGGTATCAAATATTCTGAGTGGCATTTGGTTCTGGAATACTGTGGGGCTCTACATAGATACATCCAAAATAAAATGGAGTTTCTAGACATCTCATCATTGGGATATGCCTATCGATATGATGTCAAAATTGAGCATAAATTTAGGCACCAGAACAAACGAAAGTTCGGGTCTGCAAATCCGCAACAACCAAAGTATGATAAAGACGTCCCTAACAAATGACCTCCTGAAAAATAGTCCAATCCACAAGAAAAGAAGGGACACTAGAAGATGAAGAAGGACAATGGAAAGTGGTGTGATCTCCACAAAATCTCCTAGCAAAAAACTGATGAATGTCACTCAAAATATTCATTGGTGGTCGATATAAAAGATAAGGAGCCAAACCTTGATTCAAAATCTGATTAAAAAAATAATGGGAAAAGACAGATCATCAACGTAGACCCCACTTCTACTATTACGACCGCAACAATTCAACCAGATGAACCAAAATATCCTGAAGAGGGGGAGTGCCTTTTTGATTCACAGATGTGGGTGAAGGGGACCCTGTTGCATTTCATTGTTGATAGTGGAAGTGAGAAGAACCTCATCTCAACAGAGGTCGTCAAACTATTGGGATTTTCGACAACACCATACCCACATCCATATAACATTGGGTGGCTTTGCCAGGGACAAGTTCTCCATGTCAACTAATAGTGTCGATTATAATATGACATCTAGCCCTTCAAAGTTGAGGTATTATGTGATGATGCCCCACTGGATGTCTGTGATGTTATCTTGGGATAGCCATATATGTGGAAGTGCCATGCTATCTATGAGTCTCGACTCCATAATGTAATTTTTAGTCTGTGGGGTCATCTCTACAAGATACCAGAGGTGGTTTCAACTACTGTCCCACCTAAACAGTGCCGCAAGGTAGTATCTCACACTACAAAATTCATCTTCTTCACAATATCTTCAAAAGGTGAACAGAAGGACACTGCAACCACTACAACCTCGGCCCAAGCACCTTCTATCCAACAGAAGTAGGTCGACAAGATTGCATCAAAGAACAAATATTTATTTTGCACACAATCATCTCATGTAGCCCGACTATTTGAACAGACTCAACCCCACCAACAACGGGTTCGTGACATCCTTTGACAAGCTAAGCAACACAGCTTCTCCAGCAAGGCAAGCAACTCATCAAGATGCAGATTCAACAAATGCTTTTCCCTCTCCCCCAGAAAATCAATGAAATGGAGACCATTTCTTCCTAAGGAGGGAGGATTGATCTAGGTGGATATGAGTGGCCACCCACCTATTCCAACTGGCTAAAAACTATTTTCTGACAACTTACTAGTTTTAGCAGTTTTTCGGTTCCTAAACTTCTGGG
>JZKD02S0664959.1:0-15464 GCA_000966675.3 Picea glauca | reverse complement strand
TCTCTCTCTCTCTTGAAATTATAGGACCTCAAACAATATCATCTCATATGAAAAATGCTCTCAACTATTACAGGCATGTGTCTATGAGTGTTTCAGACAATCAAGGTTTAAAATGAGAACGAAGTGATTAATTGGAAGAAAAACGAGATAAACATACAGGGCATTGTTGAGAATGAATCTTGTAGCTTATGGAAATAGAACAGTGTGTTGAGAAATTAAGAATTCAATATCTCTAATAGGTGTATACATATCAATAAAATATGTTTCAAATAGTTAACATCTTCATACATCTAAGTATGAGGTACTCTCTTCATATCATTCAAATGCACAAAGAAATGACAAGAACCGGTCATACAATTAGAGGAAATCACTTCTATATCATAACTAGACATCACACGGTAACATTGAATGTGGTGAATAGTTTGTTGTCTAATATTTTATAAATCAACTATTTTACAAGAAAATCCAAAATGGGAGTAAATGCTTTACAAGAAAAAAAACATTGTAAGGAGGAATTACAGACTGAAACTTAAACACAAGGGATGAACCTTTGGTTGTTTGTTGCATTTACCAACTGACCGAGCTAAAGGTTTTTGGTCAAACAACTATGGTTATAAGAAAATATTCAATTCTCCAAAGTGCCAATGTTGACAATGGATGATTGCTTTTCCTTTTTTCCTTCTTGCTCATGTATGAAATTGATTCTTGAAACCACTTCCAACTTCTTGATTCTTGAGAGGTTTTTCTCTAGTAAAATCATAAAAAAATCCTTATACATGCTTTAATTTTGTTATGAGAATATTGTGGGGGAAACTGGAGATTCACACGCCAAAATATTCATCAAACCTCACTCCATAAGTGTTCCCTGAAATCATTTTCCTATTCTACAATAAACTCAAAATTATGACTGCAGAGATCGCGTGACTCAGCAGTTGTCAGATCGGTTTCGGTGAGTAATATCAGTTGTCGATTAGAGGCACACATGTTAGATCTATCAGGGTTTGTATTTCAAACAAGAATTTTTATGACAAGAACCATGAGGACTATACCAGATTGGATCTAGACCATTGATCGGCCCCACTTGGAAAAGGTCTGAGAGAAGATTTGGATCGTTGCTCGGCGGTGTCCCGTCGGAGCTATTAGGGTCTGAAATTCAAATTGGACTCTAACGAGGTGACTCTGAAAGGGCGGTAAAATAGATCTATACCATCCATCAGGATCTAGGAAACAATTGAGAGCCATTGATATGGGGTTGTGAGGGAAAAAATGGCCAAGGAAAAAAACCATCATGTTGATGTCATCATGAACACATGGAAACCCTTTATTCACCCACGTTGATGATAATGTGGAAAGGATACATGACACATGTCACCCATGTTTGATATTCTTTGGGGTGCCTTTCGTGGGTTCCAATTTTCCACATGGAAACATTTAATTGGTTCTAACAAGGCTCTGTTGGAGGGATGTCATGACATATTGATCGTTGATCGATCCCACTTGAAAAAGGTTCGAGTAGATCTGGATCATCCATCGGAGGTTCCCATTAGAGATATCTATAGACAAAACCCATGAGGAACTCTGACGATCATCAATATGGAGCTACAGATAAGATCGTATATGGATCGTCGATTGTAGGCCGTGCTAGCGGGAAAACCCCCCTATGGCTACATCAGGGTTTACAATGTAGGAAAAACAATAACTACCCCAAACATACCCCAGACTTATGCAAGAAAATAAAAATGAGAAGAATCAGGTAATTGTACCTTTACTCAACGTCTGATGATGATCCTCTCACGCTCGATAACTTTGCTAACTACAAACATCCTCCCAAGACTGGTCTACATTCAAAAACAGACAAAAAAAAAGCTACAAGTATACATTTCATGCATAAATAAGGGTTAGATGTTAGAATAAAAACATAAATCAAATGCAAACATTCGACACATCATGTTTTGGGACAAGAAAATTACTTCTTTTATTGATAATACAATGATCACTTAAAACCAAAGTTGGCTACTACTCCACGAACCTAGTTTGAGCTCCTCTTCACCAAGCTCCAAGTGCACCTCCAATAAGCTTCTCCTCTCAACCTTTTTCTTGGGAAGTATAATGGATTTATGATGGAGGAAGGAAGGAAAATTGGGGAAATCTGAGAAAATTCTCACAAAAGGGTTGCAAATGCTTGGGGCAAGGAGGGGATGTGAAACATGAAGAGTTTCACTATTCTTATGTCTATATTTGGAATGAGACCCCAATACCTCATTTTATATGACAAAAGGATGATTATTTTGTTGGGTGACGGGCTATAGGTAGTGGATTAGTTGGGAAACTACCCAATAGCCCATAATCTCAACGAATTCCTTGCAAATTTTTATTTTTTGCAACTTTTACAAGTATATGTGGGTTGTAGTGGTGCAACATGCGTACACACGCAGGTTATAGTGGTGCAACCAGAGTATGTGCACAGGTTATAGTGGTGCAACCAGAGTATGTGCGCAGTCAATAGTGGAGCAAGGTGCACACATCTTCAGAAAAATTTGGTTTTTTAGAAGAGAAACTTCGTGATGGCTTGGAAAAAAATGAAAGCAAGAGGGCCAAATGTCAGGTATGCATATGTAGAGAAATTTAGGGTTATAATAGTAGGAGTCTCATTGGAGAGGTCGGGGCTTGAGTTTCATACAAGGATCTGAAGAGGGGACTATGAAGAGACTCGACAAGACAAATCTAGACCATCCATTAGAGGTCTAAGAATCACTGAGGGTCATTGATCTCACCGTGGTAGAAAGAAAAAAATTGGCTAAGGAAAATCTCGTCATGATGACTCTAGCCTAGAAACGTGGCAACTTTTTATTGTCCCACGGTGAAACTGACATTGCAAGGAAGTAGGACACGTGTCACCCGGATTTGATATTTTTACCTATGCATGTGATGGGTTCCTGATGGCCACATTGAAGGAAGTGGTTGGCTCTGAAAATGATCCATTGACATGCCAAGCTGTTAGCTCTTCTTCAACTTATCCTTGCTTGTTGACGATGATTTCGTCGTCGGCGCTGTGGAACTTGAGCTAAGGGGGAACTCCCAATGGATTTTTATGACGACAACCCCAAACCATATCTCTACCGTCGATCTATCACTAACGCGAGGAGAGTCGTTGATATGGCTCAACCAAAATACAAGATCGACTAAGGAAACTATTTCCGCGTTAACATCAACCTAGACACATGGAAACCTTATATTGGTCCCACGATGTTGTTGACATAGTAGTCAGGCAAGACACATGTCACCTGGATTTGACATATTCACTTGTGCATCCAGTGGGTTCCACATGTCCATGTGTCACCCCCTAGTTGTCTCTAACAATGCTCTGTTGGCATGTTGCTTTAGCTCTGCATGTAAATTGATGTGGCGGGGGAAATTGTTGTCAACGATAAGGAGATAAAACATATTGTGGTGAACATGCATTTCATCGACGTCGACGTCGATGATCGATGGGTACCCATACTTGGTCCCTGAGCTGTGGTTCCATGATAATCCCCTTTGCATAATGGAATTATCCCCTTTCCAGGCGCGATAAGCTCTTTTTGACCCCAAATAAGTGCTAGAGCGCTAAAATATTTCCTTAAGCTCAAAGAGAGCATGATTTATCTGTTGTTTTCTCCATCGACCTTGGAATAGTTTGGTAATTTCGACTTTAGAGGCTCTGGAAGCTTTCCCTTCTTCCTTCAACTTTCTAAATCTCAATGTTATAACCATGAATAACCTTAAAATCAGTGGAAGGAACAAATTTGGTACTAACAACATGATAGGTACCCTAGTTGCTACATAGTGTAACCATGACTTTCCAATGTTTATGTATACTAGGTCATCAAAGTTTCTCTTGTTAGGGTTACTTAATGACACAATGTTTGGATAATTATCTTCTTTAAATTTTTTGTATATCTCACCCCATTTAGGTAAAGTTATATCCTTGTAAATTTAGTTCTCTGTATCTCCAAAAATAGGTTTGAGATTCTCAATTTTTTATTTAGGAATGTTGATTACTTGTTCTGTAATATCTAGTTATATTTCCATAAATTTTGCCTATGTATCTGAGATAATAATTTCATTCCTTTCATATGACTCACTGTCAATTTTCCTTTTGATTTTTTTCGGAGAATTTATGGGGGTTCTTGGAGAAGTTCTCTTTAGTGGCATGGTTCCTATTTACAACAAAAATGAAAAACTATTTCCAGACACAACTATGTTCTATTACAAAAGATCTAAAAACATTTCATCATATTACTTATATCATAAGTATGGGAAATTTAATTTGATTAATGTAAGAATAATTAAGAACACTTACCTGGTTCAAATGAAAACACAAAACCTGTAATACTTCCAAAATTGATATAAATTCAGTTGCATGCAAGTTCAAGTAAAATGAAATATTTTCTTCTTTTGGATAGCAAATCAACAATTTTTGGTGATAATTAATTTCAGGTGAGCAAATTCGTTTTCATTTTCCCTTTTTACCACATATTTTAGTGCATTTAATGTCCATCAATTCAAAATATTGAAAAATATTTGAAAACTCCAATCACACGTATGATTGTCATCATCCTGTATTTTTTTGAATTGGTTTAAATGTTATTTAAAGTGATTTTCCTACGTTGCATTCAAGTTTAAACCAATTATGAATTTGACACGAGGCATATTCAAATGAAAATTCAGATTTATACTCAAATAAAATTCAAACTTTTATTTGGAAAAATTTTACCGATAATCTGAACAAGAAACATGGAGGTTTGTTGACCAAAATTTGGTCACCTATATATTCCTTCTCCTGGAATAATAATAAAAATATGATATCAAAATATGAATATTTTTGAACTATTATATCTTCATTGCATATCCATCGATATCAGCTTCACCATGCATTTCACATAATCAAAATCAGAGTCTCCATGACCAAGATACACATACTTCTGTCCAAAGGTCTAATGGAGGTGTTACAAGAAGAAATATGAAAAATGTTCTAAGTCACATGTTCTCTCCACTCCTTTCCCTTCACCCCTATTCATTATCTCATTCTATACTTAGTCTTTTTTCTCATTATCTCATTACTTTCATATTCCCCTTACCATTTTCCACACTTAACCATTTTCCTTTATTCCTTTCCACGTTCACATTCATTTCCCTTTTCCTTTATTTTCTCATTTCCTTTTATTTTCCTTTCCATATTTCTTTATCCCATTTTTCCATTTCTTTCATTTTCCCTTTTTCCTTTCCCAAATNCAAGTGATTTTCCCACGTTGCATTCAAGTTTAAACATTCAAATTGGATACAATTATGAATTTGACACGAGGCATATTCAAATGAAAATTCAGATTTATACTCGAATAAAATTCAAACTTTTATTTGGCAAAATTTTACCGATAATCTGAACAAGAAACATGGAGGTTTGTTGACCAAAATTTGGTCACCTATATATTCCTTCTCCTAGAATAATAATAAAAATATGATATCAAAAGATGAATATTTTTGAACTATTATATGTTCATTGCATAGCTATCGATATCAGCTTCACCATGCATTTCACATAATCAAAATCAGAGTCTCCATGACCAAGATACACATACTTTTGTCCAAAGGTCTAATGGAGGTGTTACAAGAAGAAATATGAAAAATGTTCTAAGTCACATGTTCTCTCCTCTCCTTTCCCTTCACCCCTATTCATTATCTCATTCTATACTCAGTCTTTTTTTCCCATTATCTCATTACTTTCATATTCCCCTTACCATTTTCCACACTTAACCATTTTCCTTTATTCCTTTCCACGTTCACATTCATTTCCCTTTTCTTTTATTTTATCATTTCCTTTTATTTTCCTTTCCATATTTCTTTATCCCATTTTTCCATTTCTTTCATTTTCCCTTTTTCCTTTCCCAAATTTCACGTAATTCCTTTATTTCCCATATATTTCTTTTCATTTTTCATATTTTCCATATTTCACGTGACCCATTATANACTTAACATTATATACCACCAAGACTCTTTTATTCTTGTACATGTGGGATAAGAATAATGAAGAAAATTCAAATTTCAACAGAGTAGGTCGAAATTAAATCAAGGGTCCACATTTACCAATCAAACTTGATCGACGATGACTGAGTCACGATCTTGCAAAGGCTATATCTTGAGCTCTAGGTGTTAGAATCGTGAAAACTCTATACCGTTGGAAAAATATTTTGAAGTAGAAGATGTTGGTATAGGTTACAAATGTTGAAAGATGATACATTTTTCTCATAAATTAAAATATCAGTCAGTTGCATTTTTAATGGGCATGCGTGACAACTCAACTTCATGAGCTCATATCGTGAGATCCGAGAAACGAATTTGGGAAACATTTATATAATTGGAACATTGATACGATGAAGAAAACATCAAAAGTGGTTTACGTGGATAAAAATTTGGTTTTCACTTCCAGAAAATTAAATTACAGTCGTCCTCTTTTAGTGGAGAATTAATTAAATTTTAAAAAATAAAAGTTTAATTAAAAACTTTTATTAAAAAGGGAGAGGGACCCATTTTCAACATACGCATATTAATGATGTGAGTTCATTAATTAGGAATTAATGAGGCATTAATTAATTTAAATGTTCCAAGAAAATATTTGTACGAGAATTTCTAGAAGGGATAAACCCTAACTGCTCAAGCAATTAGAAAATCTCTCCTTAAAAATATAAGAGAGGCTTCATCAAAAGAGGGGGGAAGAATCAGTATTGTCAAAGAGGTAGGGAAAAAATATCATAGGAATAAGAAAGTACAACCATGGATACACAATCAAGCTTATGATCAAAAGAAAGAAAACTCCANTACCTCTCCATTCATGTAAACCCGTGAACCCGCCATATTATTTTAATAATATTTTTCTTATCCTGAGTTCTTTGAGGAACATCTCCAAGTGACACATGGAACTTTATTAACCAATAATATATATCCACATGGCAGTTAATGGTGACACATGGCAACTAATTAATGGAGACACGTGGCAGCATACAAAAAGTGACACGTGGCGTGATTTTATTGGATGACATATGGAAAATTATTATTGGAATATTGTTGGTCTACTGAGTGATGACATGTGGCAACATTTGGTTGGTTGAATCATCATTTTTGACTGGGAATATTGGTGGTTGACTGGGCATGCAAAATTATTATTATATTCAACAATTTTCCAAGGGTTGAATCGTCCAAGCTCCATCATCTCCTCTCTTCTTTATTTCTTGTCAAGTGTATGTTACACTTAACATTATCTACCACCAAGACTCTTTTATTCTTGTACATGTGGGATAAGAATAATGAAGAAAATTCAAATTTCAACAAAGTAGGTCGAAATTAAATCAAGGGTCCACATTTACCAATCAAACTTGATCGACGATGGCTGAGTCACGATCTTGCAAAGGCTATATCTTGAGCTCTAGGTGTCAGAATCGTGAAAACTCTATACCATTGGAAAAATATTTTGAAGTAGAAGATGTTGGTATAGGTTACAAATGTTGAAAGCTGATACATTTTTCTCAGAAATTAAAATATCAGGCAGCTGCATTTTTAATGGGCCTGCGTGACAACTCAACTTCATGAGCTCATATCGTGAGATCCGAGAAACGAATTTGGGAAACATTTATATAATTGGAACACTGAGACGATGAAGAAAACATAAAAAGTGGTTTACGTGGATAAAAATTTGGTTTTCACTTCCAGAAAATCAAATTGCATTCGTCCTCTTTTAGTGGAGAATTAATTAAATTTTAAAAAATAAAAGTTTAATTAAAAACTTGTATTAAAAAGGGAGAGGGACCCATTTTCAACATACGCATATTAATGATGTGAGTTCATTAATTAGGAATTAATGAGGCATTAATTAATTTAAATTTTCCAAGAAAATATTTGTACAAGAATTTCTAGAAGGGAGAAACCCTAACTGCTCAAGCAATTAGAAAATCTCTCCTTAAAAAGATAAGAGAGGCTTCATCAAAAGAGGGGGGAAGAATCAGTATTGTCAAAGGGGTAGGGAAAAAATATCATAGGAATAAGAAAGTACAACCATGGATACACAATCAAGCTTCTGACCAAAAGAAAGAAAACTCCATCTTCTCCATTTTTTTATACATATTCTTCTCACCACTTCTCATAGTTTTATGCTCGAATCTGAGAGTTGGGCACAAGGCTGATTTGTTGAGTGTTCTTCTTAAATTATTATAAGATATTTTCTTATATGATCATGAAGTATTTGCAGCCATCTATATGGATGAGAAATCTTTTGTAATGAAGAACATTATTCATAAATAAAACTCCACAAAGAATTACTTTAGGGTTGATCTCAATTGTGCTTTGTAACCTTGTTTTTAGAATATAAAGTATTTGAGGTTGACCTATCAAATTCTTTTTTGATCTTGATTGTAGTACTCTGTTAAAATTATTTGATATGATCAAATCATTCTCTCCTTTGAAGAAGATATCGATGTATTTATATATTGTTAAGAAGATTGTGTGTGATGTTGATCACAATTTAATTCTGATGTTGAAGCCCTCCTTCAATCTTTTATTTTGTTACACATAAAGATTGTACTCAAGTTATTGAAGAACCATTTTATTTCATAATCTCAAGAAATAAAGATTTAGGGTTTGCTTCCTAGCACTCTCCTAATCCAAGATATCATAGATATATCTTTTAGTCCAAGGGGAGTACCACCTCTCTAAAAACAAAGGGGAACTAATGTCCTGGTGAGATCGTCGTTTTGGTCCTGATGGATTCACACGTCAACATTTTTGGTGACTCCACTAGGGACAATTTATTTTCAAAATATTTGAGGAACCGAAAATATCCATGGCTCAAAGTTCCGAGAAGAATATTCAAGAAAATTGATGCTTATTGTAAGCATGGCTCACCTTTTTTGTAATATAAAAAAGAAACGAGAAGCACAAAAGATTCAGGAGAATGAACTCCTTGGAAAAATTCAAAATGAAGGGTTTGATTCATGTCTTAATGCTTATTTATATTCTTCATCAATCTCATCAATGGATTTGCAAGACTCATCAAAAGGGATAAATACTCAAAGAAGGAGACGATTCTATAATACCCCTTTAAATCTACCAAAAGTAGACTTTCAAATGCCCAATATTCCTATTGAATTTTTTTCTACATTCTTTGGGGATGCTTCAAAAGATGTTTTTGTTGATGTTTTAAATATTTCTTCCCACCCATCCTCTCCCATATGGAAGAAAGATAATGAAATGCCTAAATTTGAAGAAGAATCCAATCAAAGAGTGGATGAAATTCTTAAGTCAAATCATGTTGCTGAAGACGAAGATGAAACTTCCAAATTACAAGAAGAAAATTCCAGCCTCCTATATACTCCATATGAAGATATTTCAAGCAACAAATTTGAGAATGAAATTGAGAAGCCTCCACCAAATATACAAGAATATTTCATCCTTGTAATAGATGATGAAACGTCACAAGAGAACTTGCAGAAAGAAGAATTGGTGGAAGAAACCAATTTTGAGAATAAATAAGATAGCCATTGCTTAGAAGAAGAACATTGCCAAGACATCGCCAATGAAACAATAATTTTGAATGTGGAAAAAGAAGAAAAAAAGAATGTTTTCAAGAAATAAATTTCTCATTTTATTGAAGATAGAAGCACTCTGGGATAGCCAAGAGTAGATTATATTGAATATTGGTTCAAAATCATTGTCAGCGTGCCAATGCAAACAATTCTTATGCACAAATTGCTCGATCCCATTGTAGTACATTTTGGGCATGCTCCTGATTTTCATGCTTCTAATTTATTGGTAGCAACCCCCATATTTCTCTTACTTTTGGAGCCCATTTCACAAGTCAATGGGATGCTCAAATGGCTCCATTGGAAATCTTCCTATACCTAAGGTTCTCTTTTCTTTCAAGTAAGTTAGGGTAGGTAGATCATGTATGTACATATTTTGTTTCTTCAGTTCAAGTTTGCATAATAAGACAGTATTTATATTGATTTTTGAAGATAACTCCATGAAAGAATAATATTACAAGAGTTCAATTTGAAGATTACTCCATATACTAATGGAGAAGGTAATTGGTCTTGAGATTATGGTGTTCTCAACAACCCGCAAGGGGTCACTGTCTCACAGTTGGAGCCAGTTGTTGACCAAAATTTGGTCACCTATATATTACTACTCCTGAAATAATAATAAAAAAATGATATTGGAAGATGAATATTTTTGAACTATTATATGTTCATTGCATATCTCTCAGTATCAACTTTGCCATGCATTTTGTGGAATCAAAATCGAAGTCTCCATGACCAAGATACGCATACTTCTGTCCAGAAGTCTAATGGAGGTGTTACAAGAAGAAATATGAAAAATGTTCTAAGTCACATGTTCCCTCCTCTCATTTCCCTTCACCCCTATTCATTCTCTCATTATATACTTAGTTTTTTTTCCCATTGTATCATTACTTTCATATTCCCCTTACCATTTTCCTTTATTCCTTTCCACGTTCACATTCATTTCCCTTTTCCTTTATTTTCCCATTTCCTTTTATTTTCCTTTCCATATTTCTTTATCACATTTTTCCATTTATTTCCTTTTCCCTTTTTCCTTTCCCAAATTTCACGTAATTCCTTTATTTCCCATATATTTCTTTTTAATTTTCATATTTTCCATATTTCACGTGACCCATTATATACTTTCTAGACTTAGTTTTATTTACTATGGCTTACCGTGGGTTCGTGGGTTGATGATATTTCTTAAGAGTATGTGTTATCTCTTCTACCCTCACAATGCACTTTGACTTCTACCACCTTCATAATGAACCCAACTCCTTTTACTACTCTTTACTATGTAACTTTTCCAACACTTAAGCAAAATATATATGAGTTACCCTGGGTTCATGGGTTGGTGAGGGTTGGTGGTGTTTATTTCATGTTATATGCAAGTCCGTATGATCAATTCTCAAGTCTTAGAATATTTTACAAGTATTTACCTCTCCTCTCCACTTCATCTACACTTATATTTTTTCACACTCATTCCTTACTATGTATTACCGCGGGTCTGTCGTGATTTCCTCACCTACCTCTCCATTCATGTAAACCTGTGAACCCACCATATTATTTTAATAATATTTTTCCTATCCTAAGTTCTTTGAGGAACATATCCAAATGACACATGGAACTTTATTAACCAATGAGATATATCCACATGGAAATTAATGGTGCCACATGGAAACTAATTAATGGAGACATGTGGCAACATACAAAAAGTGACACATGGCATGATTTTATTGGATGACATATGGAAGATTATTATTGGAATATTGTTGGCCTATCGAGTGATGACATGTGGCAACATTTGGTTGAGTGACTCATCATTTCTGATTGGGCATATTTGTAGTTGACTGGGCATGCAAAATTATTATTATATTCAACAATTTTCCAAGGGTCGAATCCTCCAAGCTCCATTGTCTCCTCTCTTCTTTATTTCTTGTCAAGTGTATGTTACACTTAAAATTATATACCACCAACACTCTTTTATTCTCATACATGTGGGATAATAATAATGAAGAAAAGTCGAATTTCAACAAAGGATGTCGAAATTAAATCAAGGGTCCACATTTACCAATCAAACTTGATTGACGGTGGTTGAGTCACAATCTTGCAAAGGATATATCTTGAGCTTCGGGTGTCAGAATAACGCAAAATATATACCATTGGAAAGTTATTTTGACATATAATATGTTGGTATAGGTTTCAAATGTTTAAAGATGATACATTTTTCTTATAAATTAAAATATCATTCAGCTGCATTTTTAATGGGCCTACGTGACAACTCAACTTCATAAGCTCATTTCTTGAGATCTAAGCGAGGGATTTGAGCAAATTTTATATCATTGGAAAGATGAGATGGTGAAGAGAACATAAGAAGTGGTTTACATGGATAAAAAATTGGTTTTAAAGGCTATAAAATTAAATTAAAGCTGTCCTCTTTTAGTGGAGAATTAATTAAATTTTAAAAAGTAAAAGTTTAATTAAAAAAAATTATTAAAAAGGGAGAGGGACCCATTTTTAACATACGTACATTAATGATGAGATTTAATTAATGAGTAATTAATGATGCATTAATTAAATGGAATGTTCCAAGAAAATACTTGTACAAGAATTTCTAGAAGGGAGAAAACCTAACTACTCAAACAGTTAGAAAATCTCTCCTTAAAAAGAGGAGGCTTCATCAAAAGAGGCAGGAAGAATCAGTGTTTTCAAAGGGTCAAGGAAGAAGATCAGATGAAGAAGAAGGGACAGCCATGGATACACAATCAAGCTTCTGATCAAAAGAAAGAAATCTCCATCTTCTCCACACACACACACACACACACACACACACATATATTCTTCTACACCACTTCTCATAGTTTTATGCTTGAATCTCAGAGTTGGGCACAAGGCTAAGTTGTTGAGTGTTCTTCTTATATTCTTCTAAGATATTTTCTTAAATGATCATGGAGTATATGCAACCACCTATATGGCTCTCAAATATTTTGTAATGAAAAACATCTTTCATAAATACAACTCCACAAAGAATTACTTCGGGGTTGATCTCGATTGTGTTTTGTAACCCTGTTTTCAGAATATAAAGTATTTGAGGTTGACCTATCAAATTCTCTTTTGATCTTGATTGTAGTACACTGTTAAAATTCTTTGAGATGATCAAATCATTCTCTCCTATGAAGAAGATATCGATGTAATTATATATTGTTAAGAAGATTATGTGTGTTGTTGATCACAATTTAATTCTGATGTTGAATCCCTCCTTCAATATTTTCTTTTTCTTCACATAAAGATTGTACTTAGGTTATTGAAGAACCATTTTATTTAATAATCTCAAGAAATAAATATTTAGGGTTTGTTTCCTAGCACTCTCCTAATCCAATATATCACAGATATATCATTTAGTCCAAGAGGAGTATCACCTCTCTAAAAATGAAGGGGGACCAATGTCCTTCCAAGGTTGTTGTTTCGGTCCTGACAAATTCAAGCGTCAACAAGGTCGAACAAAGCCATAACTTTGTATTCAGGTGGAGTTAAATATTTTATTGAACAAATGTTTTAAGATGATTCAAATTGAACAGTAGATTTAGAAACAATCATAACTTTGTTTAATGAAAGTAGAAAATCAATCTGACAAAGATAAAACAATTCCTAAAAATGAAGAATGATTTTTGGGTTAAAACAAAACTTGTCTTTAATCATAAACGTAATAAAAAAATCCCAAAATAAATTTGTTCTTTCATCTGAAATACGAAGGAAAGAAAATTTTTGTAATCCACTCGACATGTAGTTGAATTAAAATCTTTAAAATACCCTGAAACATGAAATTTTTTTAAAAATTTTCACTAATATTGAAAGGTTAAATCTCCAAAAATGAATCAAGTGAGTATAATGAAACATAATTGCATTACTAAAAAAAATAAAAGTGGTACCCAAAATCTCTCAAAATTTTAGGGTGTGTTGAAACCTCAACACCTAGCTAGGAGTGTATTTTAACCACTGAATTCAAGATTAGCTATACATTTCCATTAGTATTTCAAGAATAAGAAGATATCCAAGAAAACAAAACAAACAAATTATATATGAATAAAAATGAAAAGTAGAAAAGTGTATTATTTCATTACTATCCAAAACATCACATTCACCGTCCCAAAGAAAACATTTCAGAAAAAGAAAAGCAAGAATTGTAACCTTCATGTAGAAAAATCTATAACAAAAAGATATGCTCTTATGGTGATCCCAATAACAACATAAACACTATAAATAATTCTTAGCACACACTTTATTAGAAACTAATTATCGTCCTCCAGAATTCGCCTCGAGGGCTTATTCTCATTAAAATATTATAAAGAGTTTACAAAGTATCAACAGTCAAAATCCCTTTACACGACTAGTAGATTATTTTTATACATTTTCACTTCATAATTGTCTTGTGACTTCTTGGCTTCCTTCCTTGGAAGTTATGAACTTTTCAACATTCATGTTTTATTCCTTTTACTTTCATTTTAAAAGAATATTTTGTACCAAATTTGTCTATTATTAAGATCATCTTGGAACATGTTCTTTGTGATATAAGTAGTCTAACCACACCTCATGTTGAGAAGAAATCCCTATGATGCACCTAAGAATTATTGTTCAAAAGTGACTTCATCGGATACTAATTCCTTAGGCATGAGGGTCATACCTTTCTTGAGTGTACTAAGGAATGAATCAATAAAACTGATTTCCTTAAAAGGGTTTGCAATATGTTCTTTTACGGCCTCCTTAGAGATCCTATGATCGATTCCCATTGCAATCCCTTTTCCTGTAATCATCTCCTCCAGTTCATTCAAAACATCCATCATGGGTCGAGGTGAGTCCATGCCCTTGTGTGAAGGAAGGAGATATCTTTCTATCACCTTTTCCATGGTGAGGTGCAAGATTTTGTAGTTATTTACAAAGGTAATGATATCATTTTCAAGGGATGCGATTGAAAATTGATAGTTATCCARAGTCACATAATTGCATTGGATTTATCTTTTGTTGATCCATGCTTAATTGGACTCCATATAGCACTACCTTTTTATCCTTGATATTATCTAGGTAGGAAATGAATTGAGTTGCGTGACTTTGGAACTCTAGAAGTTTGTAGTGCATTATCCTTTGAGCAATACTAATTTATGTTCAACAACATAGGTATTCCAACAAAGGATGAACACCTTCAATAACTACTCACACAATGAAATAAAATATCAACACATTGATGTTTTGATGTGGTAAAACCCTTACGGGGAAACATCCATGGCCCCAACCAATGTGGCCATTTGGAGAAATTTATTAATGCAAAAGAAAAGTATTACAAAGAGATTTACAAGAGAGTTTCTCATAATATATCATCGATAAATTAACATCCATACTCTTAAAATGAAGATCATGTACCAATTGAGTGTTAATCCACGAATCAATGTAACCTTTAAGATCAATGAGAATATGATCCGTCGGATAACTCTATGTCGGGAACATATCGTGACTATCAAATTACCTAACTACTAATGCATACTAAAGAAACATACTTTTACCTAATGACACATTAGAGCAAATTGATCTTAGCTAAATCTTAAGTGTCTCAATATCCTAACATCCCCCCTTAAGAACAACTTGGGATATGATTGGTGGATTTACAAAAGAGACAAAATAGGAGAAGGAAGGAGGAATTAGAGCATATCCCCCCTTAATGAAAACTTCTCAAACTCCTAACATAGATCAAAGTTTGGAAAACTTCACTTCTGTAAGAGACTTCACGAAAATGTGATCCGGATTAGATCAATATATTATTTGCCATCTACCTTGATGCTTGCAGAGTGGAAAAAATTGGAGGAATAAGCTTGCAAGGTCATTTTAGTG
>JZKD02S0664937.1:0-15464 GCA_000966675.3 Picea glauca | reverse complement strand
ATGATGATGGAGGAGGAGAACGTAAAAACACTACAAGGCATGCAAAGAAGTCTGAGAGAAGTTTCGTGTGAAGGAGATACATGATGGGCAGACTCGTGTATTTTATTCTCAGAAGTGACATATGTTTTGATAGTTTTCCCTTCTTGATGTGAGAATTTTCATGTTCTCAATGTAACTGGCTTGATTGGCTAAGATGTTGGTAGTGTTTACTGTAGGTAACCTAAGCCCCGAGGGAAACTTAATATGTGAGATCTCGAATTTTTTTTTCCAAAAGGATTCTAGTCACAACAGTTAAAAGTATTGTGTTTCATTTTTGTGTGTAAATCTATTGTGTTCTTATCTAAGCTCCTCGTAAATTAGCTTTGATTTTACAATTATCATTGTTATGAATTCTTTTGTAAGTTTGTCGATATTTTCCTTTAGAAACTTACGACACTAATTGATTCTGACGTGGTGTCACTGAATCAGGGCTCATTAAATAAAACCTAGAAATTGTCTCGTGGGTAAGGGTTTCACTCGGGACTTCGTTTATGTCATACATGCTAAATTGAGCTAGCTCTTACGACTTCCGATGCTGGTGAGTATCGAGGGTTGACATTGAGAAAATAAAATTAACACAGAGTTTCTTCATGGGTTATCTTCCTTTGAAACTCCCGACCCCGCAAACGTTTCGGAAGTCGATGATCGACAATTATTATTTCATTTGTTCTCAACACTTATTCTTCTAACCTTTTGTCGATGCCGAGTAGATAGGTTGTCGGTGATATACTTGGTGAATGTTGTTGATAGTAAAGAGTGAATTTCATCTGCCAACTCCGATGGATATTGGTGCCCGACTATCTTGGTTTTCACGAATAGTTCTTATCACATCTAAGTCTTGTTGATACCAAATTTCTTTAGTGCATCGGGGTAAATCTTTGACTGTCAGTACTTTGATTGAATGTGAGTCTTTTTTAATTCATGATGATTTTCACATTCTCAAGAAGAATTTAAAAGAGACTTAAAATGAAAACAAAACGAGGTAGAAATTTTCATGTTGAAGTAAAATTAGACAGTGCTAAAAGATTAGGTGGTACCCAAAAAGGTAATATTTAACATAGGATTTTTAGGGTGTGTTGAGTTCTCAAAAAATGATGACTTACTGGGTGAAAGAAGAATATTTGTTCCTTCCTCAGGGCTCGATTGATACGGAAGTGAGTGGAGAACTTAACTGGTTTTGAATCAAAGCCTCTTTTACCTTTGCATTTGAAATTCTCTGGTTGATGATTTTGGGCCTGCCCATGGGGTTTAAACCTTAATTCCTCCTTCATTTCCTGTAATCTTGACTCATTCCCTTCTTAACAAATTCCAAGAAGTATTCAATGGCATGAAGCCTTCAGTTACGTCTACTCAGTTGCTTCGTTGTTTCTCTGCTTCCAACAAGTGTCCATAGCCCTAGTGGAGTCACCCCGACATCACAGATGTTCCTCCACTGTCAACGAGTATCCATAGCCCCGACAGAGATATATGAATATCCTCTTTTATTGTTATCTCCTTAATAATGTCACTTTAATATCGACATGATTCCCTAAGGGTGTGGGGAAGGATGATGTTTGTTTATTTCACAAAGTGAGATGGTCAAGGTGAATCCTTTGTTAGCTTTCTGTTTGGGGTTCATGTAGTCCCTTCCATATTTCCTTATTTCCCTCAAGGTCTCACCAAACCACTAGGAAGACACTTTTGAGATCTCTCTAAAGTCATTCATTTGCATAGGTTGTATAGGGGACTCCTCAAAGAAACCACAAGCTCCTTAATCCCCCCTTTTGTTTATATGAGGGATGAGTTGCGAACAGAGTTCGCTATGTCACATTATTCATGATCATCCATTGTCTTTGCAAACATGACTTTTAAATGTGCAAAAACCAAAAGGAAAAAAGAAAACAACAAAACCACATGGCAACCATGAAAATTCTCATTCGAAACATAAAACACACAATTTAATTTTATTGTTTTTATATTATTATTGGAAATATTATTTTATGGCTAGGCCATTGACTCGGAGGGCATAAGGTTCCCCCCTCAGATTCTGCAGTCGATAAGTGCCTACCCCAATATTCTCAGCCACCTGGAAAGATTTAAGCAATAAATTCTGAAAATTAGAATGTTTCCCTTTTGGCTCATTTTCTCTGTCCCATTTTAGGACTAAGTCTCATGTTTGAAAATTCTTCTCTTTGGCATTATGGTTGTAAAACCACCTTTTCACTATCTGCTGATGAGCTATGAATTTTGACTTATCCTTTTCTCTCTCTTCTTCTAGCATGAGAAGAGTATCAATTCTTTGTTGTATGACTGATGAGGGTTCCCCGTTTCAATTTTGGGCTAGTTGAAGAGATGGAAGATAAATCCCATTTATGAGAATGGATTCTTATCCGTAAACCAGGAAATACTAGGAATTTCCTATATCTTCTTTGGGTGTGACCCTATTGGCCCATAAAGTGTTATGGAGTAGATTATGCCAATTCCTTTGGTTATCTGCAATCGTCTTTTTTAATATTCTTACTAGGTTCTTATTGGTCAATTCTACCACCCTATTTCCCTGTGGATAATAATTTGTAGAGTACCTAGTAATGATTCCTTTGTCCAAAGAGAACTCCGCCAGTTGGGTGGAAGACAAATAAGCTCCATTATCAAAAACCAAGACATAAGGGACATGAAACCTTGTGATTAGTTTTTTCTCTATGAATTGGACCATTGATTTTTCATTTACATGAGTCAGAGGGATAGCCTCTACCCATTTTGTGAAGTAATCGGTGGCAGTCATAATGTACTTCTAATGTTTTGAAGAGACTGGCATAATTTCTCCTATTATATCTAACCCCCATTGCTCAAAAGGCCTAGAGACAGTCACTGGTTGGAGTGGGATTATTTCTCTCTTCTCTCTCCCAAGGCTCATATGACAATTTTTACAGTTCCTCCCGTAGGTGTGAGCATTTTGAACAAGGTGGTCCAATAATAGCCAACCCTCAGTATCTTATGAGCAATGGTGTTTCCTGTGAAATGTCCACCAACATGTCCATCATGGAGTTTCTTGAGAAGTTTGTATGCATATTCACATTCGATACATCTTAAAAGTACCCCATAATGATTAATCCAGAAGAGTACCAAATCTATGAGGCCATATTGTGCATATTTTAACCTGAGAGCTCTCCTTTCTCTAGGGTTGATATTTTCTAGGCAGGTCCCATGCTGTAGGAGATAAGTTAAACTTTCATACCAAGATTTGGGCCCTGGGAAATGTATGAAGCTTCACCACACCATAATTCCATTTCATTCTCCCATCCAAAATCTTCATTTACTTGGTACTGGGCTTCAGTTCCGAGTTTGCATAACCATTTCCCTTTAACTATTTTCATAGGTTTTATATCTAGATCAAATTCTTGGACTAATGCCATCGAATTCCCTCTTCTTTCTCCCATATCTTACTGAGTGAACAAGGATTAGACCGTAGGGTGAGGCATAATCACTTTGGTGTGGTTCTTAAGGATGTAGGACCTGAAGTGTTTTACTGCTTTATATACTGCATAAACATGTTTGTGTATGGGAGCATAATTCAGTTCGGCTCCTTAGGATTTTGGACTCATGAACAACATCGGGGCCTCATTGTTTTCATCATCCTTCTGAGTCAATACTGTGTCTAATGATTGGTCGGAGGGGAAAGTATAGAGGAGGAAATCCCTATTGAAATCGAGACTTTGTAACATGGGGACCCATGATATAGTGGTTTTAATATTGCTGAAAGAATCCTTTAGTTCATCATCCCACTTAAATTCGGCATACTTGCGAATCATGTTTTGTAAGGGTTTGATGATTTCTGCAAAATCGAGAGTGAATTTCCTCACAAAATTGATTTTCCTGAAAAAGGACTGCATAGATTTCTTGTTATGGGGCAACGAGAGTTGAGCTATGGCCTTAATCCTTTATCGGTCTATGTGAATGCCTTCTTGGGATATAATATGACCTAACATCTTACCTTCCTCAATGCCAAAAATAGTTTTCTTTGGATTTAAGGATATATCGTATTTCCAACACCTTACCAAAATCTAATTTAAGTGTTGGATGTGTTCTTCTTTGTTCTTTGAGTACACAGTTACGTCATCCAGATACACAAGCACACATTTGTTTATTAGTCCCAAAAATGCTATGTCCATGCCCCTTTTTAAGGTTTCTCCTATGTTAATTAACCCATAAGGCATGCATTTATAAGAGAAGGTTCCCCGCTTGGTTTGGAAGGTAGTCTTCAACATATCTTCTTATGAAACCAAAACTTGGTTGTAACCTGAGAAGTCGTCCAGTAGAGAGAAAATATTCGAAACTGACATAGTATGTAGGAGTTTCTCCATTGGTGGGAATGGGTAATTGTCCTTTTCTACAACTCTATTAAGGTTTGTAAAATCCATGCATAAGCAGATTTCTCCCGACTTTTCCCTCACCGGGACCATATTTTCTACCCATGCGGAATGCCTAACCTAGAAGATGATGTTGGCATCTAAGATTTTCTTCAATTCCTGGTACATGAGAGGTTACAAGTATGGGTGATACATTCAAAGCTTATTTTGGAAGGTTTTAACTTCAGGTTTTAATGGGATAATGTGTTGGATGATGCGGGTATCATAGGTTTTCAAATCTTGATAGGACCAAGCCAAAACATCTTGATATTTTTTGAACATTTTGAGATAGCTCTTTCTTTCCTCCTTAGATATAGTATTATCGAGGTTTACCTTCCTTGGGTTTTACGCGGTTCCAATATTTACGGTCTTGTGTAGGGGACAGGAGATACCGGTCTTTGCTATTTTAGGGCCCTTAAATCGCTCCTTTTGATAGAACAGATTTTCCAAATTAGCTATCCCTTTAGGTATTGTGTGAGACTTTGATAAGTCAATAGGATGACCTATCCGGGGATCAATTTCTACTAATTGCTATTGGAATACTTCATCGTCAATAGCCAGATCTCTAAAATTGTCTTGGTTAGTTAGGAAGTTTATGATCTGTTCATCTTCTTCAAATACTTTCCAATTATAAATGTTGTTAGGAACCGACAGTTTGTAGAGTAGTTCCACCATGAATTAGGAGGGTTCATAATCCTCTAGAGGTGACAACCTTGAAGCGGTTGTGTCTAGGGAATCAACACAAATATTATTTTCTCGAAGAATCATGGTGATATTGAAATCTTCAAAATTCTCTATTAAGTTATGCACTTTCTACTGATAATTCTTTAGGTGCAGAGAATTGCAATGTATATTATTTCTCACATGTATGACGATAACCTTGGAATCTCCAAAAAACTTCAGTCCTTTGACATTTAAGTCTAAAGATTTTTTTAACCCTTGTACTAATGCTTCATATTCGGCTGTGTTGTTGGTGCACTCAAATTCTAGCCTATAGGATAGGAAATAACATTTACCTTTAGGATCAATAAGTATGCATCCTGCCCCTTACCCTTGTTTTGATTTGGATCCATCAAAATATAGGATCCAACATTTCGGGCAAGGTATGTTGGCTTCCCGCTTCCTGTTACCTTCCTCTTTTCCTACTGCTATCTCTAGTCTTTCTAACGAAGGATCTTGGAATGAGAGGGTTTCTTCAGTGGGTATCGGCGATTTCTCTTGAAACACCATTTCATATTTCTTGGTGAGAGGGACGTCAGATAAGAAGGGGAAAAAATTCCCGAAGTAGGAGTCGCACGAATAGTTTCCTAGCATGAGGAACTCTGTCGATGATGGTTCATTCAAGGTTTCTAGGTTAGTGATGGTATGTTTCACATACCTTTCCCTATCAATTCTGATCATGTTTTTGTACCCCTTCAGTGGTAGCCAAAGGTGAGCCCAGTATGTACTAAAGTATCCTTTCAATTTTTCAGACCAGTCTCGGTTAAACAATAATCCACAGGCCTCTTGGATATCTATTACAATGATGTCAATGACTTGTACAAACTTAGGGTGTGTCACTATTCTAATCATTACATATTTGAGTTCCCTTGTGACCTTGACCTGGGTTTTCTCTAGTTGTATCACATGTTTATCTCTTTTAAGAGGAACTAGATTTACTTTTTGCAAATAGACAAGGGCATAACATTGGAAGATGCTCATGAATATACCAAACAATTGTGGAGGTTCCTATTGAAAACTTTGAGCATTAAGAGGAAAGGTGGGACAAAAGTCTTTCCCTTCTTATCTTTCAAGTAGGTATTCACCGTTGGTTTATTTAGTAGGTCTGTGGAAGCTAGATTTATTTCCTGACCATTTCCAGTCACCGGAGTTTCTACTGAGTTCAAAGCTTGCAGCAGGAATTCCTTCTTCTGAGGGATATTGCATATATCCATGACTGATACATTAGCCCTTAATGTTTTCAAATATTCAACTACACTGTAATCCAATTTGGGTAATTCTTGGGTTTGGATTCTTATAGGTCCTTTGCTGGGAGAAAAAGGCCTTTTCGGGTGATCGAAAGTTGTATTATTCTTTGAAGTTTGGGTAACAATGATCTCTTTCAAGACAGGTGGAACTTTACTGTGTGTTTGCACCACCAAGACTTCGGCGGGTGGTTCTTGAGACTCAAACAAGTCATTGGAAAGCATGATCATTTCCGGATCCCATATCATCATGGATGTATCTTGTGGTGGATCAATCTCTTCCTAGTCAGCAATATTCATAACCGAACTACTTGATTGTTCGATCAGGGATACCTTGTCTATAAACCGATTGGCCATCAAATTCATGGCATGTACCCATTGAGGGAAATCTCTTTCAGAGTGGTTTTCTTGGTGATATGTACATAAAGAATCAAATGCTACTTTCTCTAGATCGATATTTAAGTTAGCTAGGGGAGGTTCAATTTCCTTGAATGGAGGTTTCCTTCTAAAGAAATGCCTACAGGGCCTTTGGCCTTGGTTTCCTTCCCCTACGTTTCTCTTCATGTCTATGATATTGTTTGATAATTTCTTAACCATGCATTGGAGGTCTTCTATGTCTCCATTACCCTTGTCGGGGGTCTGTTCTGCTTGTTTCCCTGGCGATATAGTCAAAATAAGTCCTCTCCTAGGAGGAGCTTGAGCTTATTTCTTAACCAGAGAAATCTGGCCTTCTTTACACCCTTTCATCTGGAATTCTATCCTTTTGGTTTCTTCAAAATTCTTAGCTAAGTTTCGTTTAACATCCCTTTTCACGAAAATGGAAATAGAAGCCAGGAGAGCATTAGCATAAAATTCAATTTGCAATTCCTGAGTTGGCTTAACTTAGGGATGAAACTTGTTCAATATGGTCATGAATCTTTGATTGAAGTCTTTTACCCTTTCTTTTGAACAACCTGGCCATCAGAGCTCACGTAGTAGTTTCTTTGTCAATTTTGTCTAAAAAATATTTTTGGAACTTCGTCCAACTGGTTATAGATCCTATCATCATATTGAAGTACCACGTGGAAGATGAATTTTCAAATGTATAGGGGAAAATTATGCATACTACGTCTTCATGTTGGACGTCGATAAGTCTGATCGCTAGTATGAACTTCTTGATATGATCTTCAGGAAATCCTGAAGTTTCGGGGTCAAATTTAGGAAGTAGCTTCTCTGGGTGTCAGGGAAGATTATGTACTCGTCCCGAGATGGCCATGATGTCTCCAGCTAACCAAGGTTGGATTTTCTAGAGTGGGTTTTCCCCTTCTTCCTCATGGTTGTTTTTATCTTCCATATCTTCAGATTCTAAATCAAACTCCTCCTATTCTGAAAATTTGTCTGGTTCAGAGATGTTGTCGACTGTTGTTTCGGGTATCAAATCAAGAGGTTCTTGGATTTTAGTTATTGATAAATATATTAAGTCTTCTATCGAGTGCATGAAAACCTTGTAAGGAGTACTAACCACTGTTTTGTTTTGTTGTTTTCTTCGAGGGAGTATGGGAGCTAAGGACAACAGACCAATCTGTCAGGCATAAGCTCTTGCAATTCTTCTGAGTTGATTTACCAGAGCGTAAGGTATTTCAGGGTGAAAAGGTGCTTCCTCGGGCTGGGGTGAGTTACTCATTTCAGGAGTAACCAACGTGTGTGTGCTATCTTGGGATTGATTAGCCATGCATGTGGGTTGTTTTGAATCTATAAGTTGTTTGAAATACTATATAAAATATATATTCAACCATTCATTATCATGCCCTCCTTCTAGCGCCGATTTTGTTGATGGGTCTTAAATCCATTGATTCAAGAGTAGGAATCAAACCTGCCACTGAGGCCCAATTAGACTTTACTGTGTTTAATAATGGAATGTGATGCAAATGCGCCTTCCCAGGGCACGTCCACTATCACCAGGACCTTCTCTCTCCTTGGCCCGAAGAGCTAAACCTCTCTTCAAATCCCTTATCGGGACTTTTCTGCACCCACAAGATACTCTTACGATATCCCTACTGTCTTATCGAGAAATCGGACCTCATGCGATCACGAGTCCTGCACTCGGGTCTCACAATTTCCAAAACCTAATGAAATATCCGCTCAAGTGTTCTTTTCTTTGATCGGGAATGTTCCCATCGGGAAATCGGTGTTCGCACTGTCACGAGTTACTAACCTCGTGAATCCCCGATTCCTGATCTACGATGGCACTCTCTGCACATATTAACTCACTCTGGCTATTCTTTCTCATGCGACCACGAGCCATGAGGCCACGGTCCTTCCCCACTTCAGAAATTCAGACTTCACGGATTTGGAATGCGTGAAACTTACACTCGCGGGATCTCCGATCCTTCGATCCCCGATGCCACATGTCCTCGGCTCTGATGTATGTGGTCCATGCGCTATTTAGACGGGTGTCGATATATCACCGTTCGCGACCTCGCAAACTTTTGACGCAATCTTTGCGGCTCCAAGTTGCGAACCTTCGAATTCTCGATATGCCGATGCCACCTGTAATTGTCTCCCTTCAAGGGCTGACCTCCTGACACCTGTCCTCCACTGAAATGGTGTGACCATGGGGCCCGTCGCGTTTCACGAAATCGTGGTTTCTCCTACTGCAATTTTGTTGTATGTGAGAACCCCGAAACATCGAACCCCGACTCCATGGGATCTCACGCCGCGTGTCCCTGCTATGATCAATGGTTCTGATCTCCTCCAGAAATCGCTAATCGTGACTTCATGTACAGGGTTCCTGGCTCTGGAAGTTTCGATCTTCTGATGAGCCGAGCTCCACTGACTCCCCTGCTTCTTGACACGTATCTCACCGATCAACGGCTGAGATCCTTTCTGGAAATCGCGGATCACAATTCCTGTCTACAAGAGCTTCATGACCACAGAAACCCCGATATTCTGATGAGCCAAGTCCCGATGACTCCCTGACTCCTTCTCTTGCTCGCTAGGCTTAAATCCTGCGCAACTTCCCTGAGATCTGATGGATGGCAGGATTTCACTGGTTTCCTCTATGAATCCTGACCGTCGATTCTCCTTCTTGAAGACTCAAATGTTCTTTCTTAGAACTAGCTCCCCAACGCCTGCGCTTGTAACTCTTTACTCGAACCGTTCACGCACAACCCTCCTAGGCTCTCGTTCACGATACCATGAGGGTGCTATACCTCTCTGAACTTTTCCACTCTTATCGAATCCTCAAAGGATTCCTCCGACTTCTGCACTCCTTGCAGAGTCTTCACGCACAAGGGTGCTATCTCTTCTGAGATTTCGTAAACACTCAGACCCCTTGGGGGATTTTTCCTTCTTCCTCCCTTAGATGGATAATAAAACGGATGCCTTCCTGGCTATCCTTCGACTCAAGCGACCTTAGGCTAAGTCTCTTTGGGTATTCAGCAAGCCAGTGAAAGTTCCCTCAGTGGACCTTTCTTCACTCCCAGAACTCAAAGAGTTCCCTTCTCCTTCCTGTGCCTACCTGCACGTTTCCTCGACGCCCTTCTGGCGGAGTCTCTCTGCTACAGAACGTTCAGTAATTCTGGTCTTCGGTGCGCTCAGGCACTCGCTCAATGCCCTCCTGGCAGAGTCTTCTAGAATCCTCAGTGATTATGTTTCCTTTAAACTCACGACAGAGTTCCTTCTTCTGTGCACCTATGCACTTGCTCAATGCCCACTTGGCAGAGCTCCTACAGAGTCCTCAGTGATTCTGTCTACAACTGTGTTCTCATGCTCAGCCTTTCCTTCAAGGTGTTCAACAATCTTGAGGTCTTCCTCTTGAATTGTTGATTCCAGTCTTGTGCCTCATCACGTCTCTGTCTGACTCCTCAGAGTTCATAAGTGCATCCTCTGTGCATGACTATCAGAACCTCAACGTCCTGTCACACACTCCTGGTGTGAAGCCTCAAAGATCTTCAACCTGAAATTAGACAAACCCTACAAATGCACAACTACAACATACATTCACAATATATAAGGAACACACACAAACATCCATATAAAATAGAATAATGCAGGAAAAACTGCTTCTGTTATATTAACAATGGAAAATGCATGTATTTTACAATGGTGTTCCTCGATCTCTCTCTGGCTCTCTCATACAACCATCCCTCTTTCTCCTTCAAAATGAGATCTAAAATCCCTTTTACCTGAGGGGCTCATCGAGCGCTTCCCTCCAGGATTTTCCTACTCTAATTAATTACAATCAATTACAATGAATGGGTTGTCTAGTCTAGGATCAGATCTAGATCTCAGCCATTCCTGGCATTAAATTCGATCTACCTAACGCCTTCTCAAAGGCACGGCTTTCCTGGCTCACCAGCCTAAGACATTAAATTACATTCAATTCAAATTTTGAAATGAGGCTACACCTCCCTTTTTGCATATGAATGCATGTGCACTGACATGGTTGGCTAGATGGTTGGCTACATGGAGAGATGCTCCTGCATCATAATGGTTTTCCAGATCTTGTGATCCTACCAAATTATCGATGGGATTTACATTTAATTGTGAAGGCTCTTCCTACAGTTTTGACTATTCTCCTTTGTATTTTCCCTTGAGTGGGACTGATATGATATGTAAGCTGGTATAAACAAACTTGGTAACAAATGAAATTAGGTTTGACCTACTGGGAAGAGGCTAAGCTTGGGATAACCCACTACTCAAGCATGCAGATGACAATTTTATACCACGGGCCTAGTACTAATACATTAACCATGTGACCATCCAATTACGGTTTTAGATACTAACTACCAGAAAGAAAACTCATATGCAATGAGATAATGGTAAGAAAAATAATTCATCTACCAGAACCATTCATCACATAATAACAAAACGACTCATCTTCATCATTAAAGCAAAGAACATCAAAAAATTGCACCAGATAACTTGACAACAACATTAATTACTCTTACTCATTACAACATCATTCATGAACAAGATAGAAAATATGTCTTTTCCACGTCCACTCACACATGAAGATGATGAAAATAATTTGTCTCTAGTCCAGAAGGACTTCTAAATTCAAAGCAGCTTCAAAATAGTTCTTAAAAACTAGAAAGAAGGAGTTCTTGCAACAACCATTGACCCTTGACTAGTTGGTCGATGTATTTACTTATAATATAAAATTCAACTGAAAACAATGGCTCAGTGCAGTTTAGGAAAAACAAAATACGCCACGTGGTGTCCTCTTCTAACAGTTTCTTTAATAGTCAACTTAAGTTATCATTTGAAGGGGTGAATTTTCTCATACTCTGACCAATTGATAAACAACTCTTCGCAAGTTTGGGCCCATGGAAATCAGTGTTGTTCCATCGGAGCCGTGTAAAATCCTCTGATCTCTATTGCATGTGCCCAGTACTTCACTATAATTGTGTTCAACTGTTGTAGCACAGTCTGCGCCCTAATTGGATGTTCCATGAATCATTGCACTTGTCCCGGTTTTGCATTGGTCACCATCGATAGCTCTTTATCCCATAATGCATCTTGTTTGGCATGTGATTCAACTATTTCGCATAGGTTGACGAAGTTGTCGGTGGTGTCAAACTGGGGGAGTTTGAATTCCTTCATTTCTTTGTTGATTTTTCTCCAATGTCTCTTTCGGGTTCCTTAGCGAGGTTATGGAGAAAACTTTGTTCGGTAGTCGGAGGGATATTTCCTGCAATCGAAATCGAAGTAGTTTAGAAATTAATTTTTAGGCAAAGCATAGTAAGACGTAAGTGGAAAGAATAGACTGCTCTATACCTGTAGAGATCGTTAGTCATGATTATTTAATACTTACGTGATCCCAGTGCCCTTTTGAATGACCTCTAATGTCTCTGTATGTTCCTCCATTGCTCTTTAGTTTGGATGAGTTACATCTGTGTTCCATAGCATTGTAGATCAGGTACGACAGATACGAGTGTCGAAACCGTTCCAGTAGTCGATTTCCCCTTGGGGTCAAGAAAGGATGCCAGAGCCGAACGTGTGCCAAAAGTGAGCATAAGGTCCAAAAAGGTCAGATACTATAATAAAGGAAGTCATTAAATGACTCAGGTCGAGGCAAGTTGCTCCTCCAAAAGCTGTATCACCAAGTGTGTCCACCATTGTTCAGTAATAATGGAGGATGGGGCGATTAAAGAAATTGGAATGATCATACCATATATCGGTTTCATTTCATATGTTTTAGATCATATCTGTCATGAAGATGTGACACGCTAATTCTTGAAGATATCCTGTCGCAAGACATGAATGTTCCTTGGCACATTTTGTCTCATTGCTCTGCTCTTCTATAAATTATAGATGTTTTGTGTGGGTTCTACGCATCAGCCAAGTTTTTACACCAGTAGCAATTGGTCTTGAGAGTTCAATTCTATCAACTCTATGTCGTAGTCTTTTATTTAGTCGTAGACGTCTAAGAAAATACGTTGTCTCACCATGGGATCCCCTTAAAATGTGACACAGGGTTTTCAAGGAAGTCAAAGTGCCAGGTCTGAACCCCTACATGTCTGGGACTCTTTCTTATTGTCATCGAGTATCCCCAAGGCTTCAAAAGTAGTTTCCTTCCTTCACTTGGAAACAATGTCAAAACATTAAGCGGAGGTTAAAGTGGAGAGAATTACGTCTGAAGGACACATTTGGGAGGCCATGTCCTCTCAAAAAAAGACACCGCGAAGGAGGGGAAGGCCCAGAATAAATAAGGAAGTAGGAGGAGGAGGCCACATCTCGACTTAACAGAGTGCACAACTATCCGTTGAGAACTTCATAATGCATGGTACTTGTCTAGATCCTGTCGGGACTACCAATCAAGGAAGCATGAGACGAATGAGAAGGAAAAATACCTCAGGTTCTAACATTGGAAATCCCAATCAACAAATGGAGTAGGTAAAACTCTCCATGTCCTAACTTTATTAGGAAAATAGAGAAATGTGAAGATAACTGGTGGCGAAGAACTAGGAAGTATCAGCACTGCAAGGTCGTGAAGGAAGCACAAACTGGCTTAGGATATAGCTTTGGGAAGCACAAGATATGATTGTGAAGTTGCGCGAAGCACAAAGGCTAATGGAGGAGGAGAACGGAAAAACACTACAAGGCGCGTGAAGCAGTCTGGGAAAAGGTCCATGTGCAGGAGATAGATGATGGGTGGAATCTAGTTTTTTGTTCTCAGAAGTGACATATGTTTTGATAATTTTCCCTAATTGATGTGATAATTTTCACGTTCTCAATGTAACCAGGTCGGTTGGCTAATATGCTGGTAGTGTTTATTGTATGTAACGTAAGCCCAATGTGAACCATAATATATGAGATCTCAAAAATATTTTTCCAAAAATATCTAGTCATAGCAGTTAAAAGTATCGTGTTTCCTTTTTTAGTGTAAATCTATTGTGTTCTTATATAAGCTCCTCATAAATTAACTTTGATTTTACAATTAACATTGCTCTAAATTTTTTTATAATTTCGTTGATTTTTTACTTTAGAAGCTTCTGACGCCGATTGATGCTAACGTGGTGTCACTGACTTGGGGCGCATTAAATAAAACCTAGAACTCCGCTCGTGGGTAAGTGTTGAACTCAGGAATTCATTTACTTCATACGCACTAAATTGAGATAAATCTTGTGACTCCCGTTATCATTTAGGGTCGACGTTGAGAAAATAAATTAACGCATTTTTTATCATGGGTTATTGTCCTTTGAAACTCCCGACCCCTCAAAAGTTTTGGAAGTCGGCAATCGATGATTATTATTTCATTTATTGTTCAATGCTTATTCTTATAACCTTTCGTCGATGCCAAATGGATCGATCGTCGACGATATCCTTGGTGAAGCTCGTTCGTAGTAAAGAGTAACTTTCATTTGTCGACGCCGATGGAGATCGACACCCGACTATGTTGGTTTTCACGAATAGTTCTTATCACATCTAATTCTTCCCGATGTCGAATTTCTTAAGCGTGTCAGGGTAAAGCTTCGACTATCGGTACTTTGATTAAATGTGAGTATTTTTTAATTCATGATGGTTTTCACATGTTCACGAAGAATTTAAAAAAGACTTAAAATGAAAACAAAACCAAGTATCAATTTTCATGTTGAAGTAAAATCAGACAGTGACAAAGGATTAAGTGGTACCCAAAAAGGTAAGATTTGACACAGGATTTTTAGGGTGTGTTGAGTGCTCAACAATTGGTACTTGTTTTGTAACTCTTGCGTTGTCTCTCGCTCATCAGGAAAGTTCTAGCTACTGATCGTCGAGGTCGATGTGTCAGGTTTTGACGTTATCCTTTATCTTGTAGGCATCATCTTGCTGGTGTTGGGAGGGTAGCCAACTATATCTTCCCTTTGATTTTCACATGTTTCACTGAGCTGCATGATGTGATAGTGTGTTGAGTCATTGTTGTTCGATGCCTGATCTGCGTGTGTTTTGTTCATCGTCAAGTTGTGTGGTTAACTATTGTTGTCGTTTCCTTCCTTCCAAAAGAAAAAAAAAATTGCACTTGCTCGCATCATTTGTAGTCTTAATGACGAGGTCTTTACAAAACACAAAAATTCCTTACCAACAACACAATATTTCTCTTTCAAATTTTTTAAGATTTTAGATAAGATTTTACAAATTGATTAAATCATGTATACTTAATGTGGAGAGTAACTATTTTGGAAGTTTTGGAACTTTGTGAGAAAAAATATTAATTTTTTTTAACTCTGGTTGGGTATGTTATTATTTCTTATTGTTTATTCAATATTTAGATAAATTATATATGCTAATATGTGTCTGAAATGGTACATGTGTACATTTTATTTTAAATTTGTACATAAATTTTACAGTAATTTTTTTATTTTTGATTTATGTTGTATTTTGCATGTTTGAATTGTAAATTTTTAATTTTTGAATTCTGTTTTCTTTTGCAGGTTTGAATTGCAGGTATGAAGTGATCTATCTTAAAGAGATGGCTTAGAGTCCAGAATTTTGGAGTTAAATGTCTTAGTTTTTTAATCATCTTAAAATGGATGTGGAACATATGTATTTGACGATGTAACTATTCAAACTTTGATTATATATATATATATATATATATATATATATATATATA
>JZKD02S0664915.1:0-10377 GCA_000966675.3 Picea glauca | reverse complement strand
TAACCACCTAATCCATAACTTGTATATCATATATAATTGGTGGTAAATTGAGTAGTTACATAGATGACCTTAGACTTAATCCCATCTTTCCTTAAGAACCCTAGGTGCTACTTGGGAACTTAGTCATCGGATTTGTCAATTTTCAAGCTTCAAATTCAAAAATCAATGATTTTTAACCCATCCCTAATTTAATCGATGAAATTCGTCCGCGAACTAAAACCCTTTCTATGTCGCAGCCCACCTTCACTTCAATTCTCTTCCAGTTCCTCCTGCGACCTGTGCCTTTGCCCTCGCCCGAGAGTGTCCAATGTCGAGTTTGACCATCCCATTGTCCAGGGCCAAGCAGCCAACATCTTCCTCTGAGAAATCGCATACCCGACTACACTCCATCTCCATCTTTTTTATCGATGCAGCCGCATACCCCGACAACACCCCTGATTGCACTCCATCTCCAACGTGCCCCCGACCATGATGTGCCTTTAGGCTTCAATGCTCCATTTCCATCTTAATGTGTCGAGTACAAGTAAATAGGATTAAAGCTACTTAATAATGAGACTACTTAATATGATTAATAAATGTATAATGAGACTATGACCAAGATAAAACATAACAATATGATGTATACCGTTATTAATTTTTATTTATGTTCTATATTTTTATTAATAAAAAAATATATTAATAAAATTAAGTATAAACATTACATTACTTTAACTTAGTTTATATTTAATAATGTATTACTCTAACTTAGTTTATATTTAATAATGTAATACATAAGTTTATTAGATTTCATAACTTAATTAGTATTTGAAAGTTGAAACCTCATGTCTTTTAATAAATTACAATGATCGTGACATAAAAAATTCATATTATTTTTTGTGTTTTCATTTCTATTATAATCAAATAATATTTTTAAATTAATGCAATAAACTATAAACCAATCAAAAATGTGTAATTTTTAATATTTATATTTACATTTTTTATTTTTCAAATTTTGTAGTATGTCGAATTTTATCCTCAAAATTTTGAATGACAATTTTTTGGCAAATTTCAAGCTCACCGAATTCAAACATAAACACAAACCAGGTGACTAAGCTTGGGAAGCCTCCCTTATGTTGGACTTGTCCTTCACTAAAACGAAGGAAGTAGTTGTCTATGTAACAATGGCAATACTTCCATGTTCCACTCATATTAGTACATTGTGAAAGCTTTGCACTAAGGTGCAAGATTGTGTGATAACAAGGACACCCTACCAAAGGTTGATCAATTCACCTTTCAAAACATTCTCTTGTTTGTGCTTGCAGCTCAATGTTTAGAGCATTAATCCTCAATAATAATTGAATTTTTACCCTTTGTTCCATTCTATTGCAACAATTTACCCACCAAAAAATTTTATGCCAACTTTAAAATCCCAAAGTGGCACAAGAATAMATGTTAACTRCATACACTCTACAAAGCTTCCTCTTCATTGAAACTGACCTCTCCAAATCAAGTAGAGTTTCCTAGTCKGTTGACTTTCCTTGCCCATATGCGACAATCTGTTCCTCAATCTTATAAGATTAAGTCGGAGAATTCATTATTATGTAATAACAGCACCACCTATGCTTTTCTCCTTCATTACCATCACCATGTTTGCTTCAGTTTCTTCATATGGGCAAGTGTCACGAATTGAGGAATAGTCGAGACACACTTCAATGCTACCCATTTTGGACAGCTTAGTGAGATATACCCTAGATGGCTAACTCCACTAAACAAGCTACCTTCCATGCTTGAGTATGTCATACACATGTTGTTGAGCTCCTCTCCATAAACATTAATACTTGATCTCTCTTAATTAATTTCCCTACTTCCTGCAAAAGGAGTCGGTCCATCACTAATACCGTGCATTTACAATTTCTACTCATGTCTATGAGATTCATAGAAACATACTATAATGCTTAATTATCCATCAAATTGATCTCTAGTCATATCTATGACACTAAAACACTAACCTCGACAGATGGAGTTTCTCTAACTTGCCATTAGGTGTAAATATTCAGCCTTTTATCATGACAAAATAATCATACCCGTAATAGCTCCAAAACCTCCTTGTCGAGACTTTTGTATAGAACGAAATCAGATTATGTTCTAGTGAAATGACCACAAACCAGAGACTTGCATAATTTTTGTAAGAAATGAGATAACATAATAATCTCACTGCGGAATATGACTGAAAAACCTCATCTCTGTTTTCAAAGAGGCAATTGAATGAATTTATTTTCCAAGATTGCAGGATATCCTGTCAGAAATATCTACTAAGCTTTTGACACAAATCAGTGACTGGAGTCTTGTTTGTCTGCAACAAGACTGTCCAGTTCTGCCACTGTGCCTTTCACCAATGTATGAGTGAGACATCAGACCATCTCCATAATTTCAATGTTTCCTTTACAATTTGCAGCAACTAAAGTTTGGGACTGCCCTCTCCAGCATACAGAGGAAACAAACTGCCCATCGTCATCATATACCTCCTGACCATTCACTGGGTCTACACAGTTAAACTTGTAAGATGCCACTGGCATTGGAAAAGATTTATGATAGACAAACACCTGGAAGACAACAAATAATAACAGTTACAAAATCAACCCCATAACAAATACGTATGCCCAAATTTAATTGACAAGCCATAGAGCTAAGCAGTTCCTATGAAATTAAATGGGGTACAGGGAAGGATCTAATCTTGAATAGCTGTCTATTTCAGTTCACATTATAAACATAAAATGTTTCAGAAATTGGACTGGACTACAAGCTTTACAAAATAAACAATGACATATACTTAGAAATATCTTGTTCCGGGTAGATCTGGAGCAGTGTTAGGCATAGATCTGAAGCAATATCTTTTAAATAACACATGGACTGACAATCTAGAACATGCAAATTCTTGTTTCTGTAAATTAACATAGAATTGCTTCAATATAAAGAAAAATGATTAAATCAATGAGCTTGAAAATAGAGATGGTAGTAAGCGTGTCAGAAGAGTAAGTGCTTGAAATATTTTCTGTTTTCCAGCTTATGAAGCCAAGACCTGTTTTTTTTTTTTTTTTTTTAATTTGAAGAACAAATTTCACAAAGGATTTGAAAAACACTCCCACAAAAGATATTGAGCAAATATAATCCGAAATCTTTAAAAAATGGGATTATCACTACCTAACAAAGGATAAACTAGTGGTAAGAAAAATTCTTTGGAAGAGTGTTACAGAATTGAGTTGTATAAGTAGATTACCTCATTTGATTCTGAACCAGTAGCGATATACCCATCAGCAACAGAAAGTCCAACAAAGTTCTGTAGGCAAGGAATGCAGTACTGAGGGTGCAACATGTTTTATATAAAACAAATTAGAAACATAGCAATTGATAGAAGTCAAATTAATACCTTTTCATTTTTATGCCCAGTGTATGTCAGAACAGGATTGCAAAGTACACCCCCTGTACTTGTTGCAAGATCCCAAAGCTTGAGTGTACCATCAATTGAAGCCGAGACAAGGTTGGTCGAATCAAGAAACTTGACATTACTCACAGTCTTGCTGTGACTTGCCAAAATGCACCATGGTGTTTTTAGATTTCGAAGATCATAACAATATATCTTATAATCTGCGGATCCGAATGCAAGTAGCCAGGCAGAGTCTGGTGGAAACTGAACAGAGCAGACATTTGCATTTGTGCTGATAGTACCAATACTTCCTTCCTGAATAATTCATTCAAGGGCAGACAGCAAAATGTGTGAACTTTGATCAATCATCATACCTAATGAACAAAGAATTCCATTCAATTTTTAATCCATCTTTATCAAACACTGCAGTTGCCTTAGCTGGAACTGGTACTTACCTGATTAATATTCCAAAGTTTCACATTGCCATCATCACCCCCACTTGCCAATCTTGTTGGATAAGATTGTGAAAAATCAACAGACCAAACACGTTTCTGATGCTCTTCAAAGTTCATGATAGCCTGGTTTCTTGTAATATCCCATAGCTGCCAAAATATTGAATTACAAAACAGAAATTCTAAAGCTCTGTCTTCAAGAAACAGAAATCGGGAAGCTGTATCAAAATCAATTTAGCAACTTTCTTTTTAGATATTATTTGTGATCTTGCAATTCAATTGGAGCAATAGCATTGACAACGAAAGATAGTCACATTAGTACCATATTAATTAGCACAAGGGAATTTAGAAAAGTAGTTTATTAGTCTCACCTGTACAACACCATCAAAGCCACTTGATGCAATATGATTTTTGATGTAGCTATTCCAACAAATGCTGCTAAGTTTTGATTGACTATTCATCTCAATAATGGGATAGTGAATATCCAGATCTTCATTGAGAACTGTATCACACTCAAACACCTTAATTTTTTTGCTGGACCCTGCAGTTGCAAAGAACTCTTTATCTCGGTCAAAATCCAGGGAACATACTAAACTAGAGGTGTTAAGCAAGTCCCCTTGTCTTAAAGTTGCTTTGACCTTGAATTTGCTGAAGCGTAAATATTTGCACAAGTTATTGAAGAAAGAACCAAGCCCATCACTGCTACTTCTATCACTCATGCGTTTAATACTTGATAAGTTGCTGACCATGTTTACATCACATGCTTCAGTCCTCAGAATAGGCCCCTGTCCTGAACTGTCATTATATGAGTATCTTCCTAATTTATCACTTACAGACTTTTTTTCCTTTGATCTTGTGGAAAAATATACCTTCTCTAATTCCTTGAAATTCTTCACCACACGACCACTTCTGGATATAAAGTCTCCTCTAGCCCGACTTTGCAAATTTGACTTTCCCAGCTTCTTCCCATAACTCATATTGCGACTTTGATTTCCTTGTTGCAACTGTTTGCCAAGCATCATTGTTTTTCCAGCTTTTGTAGACAAAACATTCACCACACTGCTATTGTTGAAATTTGTTCCCTCAGTTTGTGCAAGCTTGGGACAAGAAAAAATAGACTTCTTTCCTTTTCCTAATGCCAGTTTTTCTTCTTTACTAAATACGAATGATGATATACCTTTCTGCTCAAGGACAGACTGCTTGTTTAAAACAACCTCAATGTCCGATGTTAGGCAAGTGACAGCCTCGATTAACTTTTCAGCTTTTTCTTGCTTCTGTTGTTGCACTAGAATAAGAAAATCCAGCAATAACTCGCTGTCTGCTATTTCCTCCTCTAACAAGTGAGCATTTTTCCATTTTACTAGAACCTTCCTAGCTTCGTTGATGATTTCACTTTGCAATAATTCACTGTATCACAACTATTCATAAAATTTCAAACTAGGCCATGCATAAAAAAATAACTAAAAATCTTGTTATGCTCTTACAAAATTTGATTCACCAACAACCTTATAAACTGATAAGATTCAAATGATTTTACTAAGTTTTTGTCAGCAATGCAACTGATGAGAACAAAATCAGATGAGTTTAATTTTCCACAGTTTTTTCATTGGAGATATGGACTGTGTTACAGGCCAACCAGGCAAAACAATTAAGAGGGGGTAACTAGGGGGGGAATTTTGGAAAACTAAGTTTTACTGAAATTTCCTTTAGATTTATTCCAAATAACTGTCAGACACACATTAATGGAAAACTTAGACTTGAAAGAAAAAGTTGCAAAAAGAGAAATGGCAATGTTAGGATTAATGTAAGTTCCAAAGAACTTTAAGGATAAAATTCGTATTATCTGATAAAGAGACTCTCTTCCTTGAATGGAGCAATGTCACATGACTCGGACTTGGCAAACACAGAGAGAAATCAAATTGGTGACTTGGCAATAAGTTAGCTTAGCCATTGTTTCATACAAAGTGTTTGCATTTAATGTATTGGACATTGAGGTAAGGATCATGGGTTGAAGTCAGATAATGAATCATGATGCTTGGAAGTTATGCTTTTTTTCCTTGTTTCACCTTGGTGCCCATCATATGTACTCTAGTCAAGTGCTGTCACTCTTGGGGAAAAGGGGTACTATTGGGAGGCCTTGATAGGGGTAATGTACCCGTACCCTTCCATACTTACATTTTCCATCTACTTTCCTTCCATTCTCCTATCTTTTGGGAGTGGCTGTTACATGTATCCCAAAAACGTCCGTACTTCATTCTCCTATGAGAAGAAGGGGCTTGAACGCCCAAGGTTGATGAAGCTGTAAAAAAGAATGGAAACAGCATGTTATAAATTCAAAATGCAAAAGAAAAGTAAAGGGATATAAATGATAAATCTATTGGAAATATTGTTTTCATTGATGTCAAAGACGAGGGGAGCCTACAGATGTCCAAGATAAATATTACAAGCCTAGAGATGTCCAAGACAAAGATTGCAAGATGGAGATTGTTGAAAGTATTACTTTTGGATATTTGATGGTCAGTTTGGATACTCTATTTGAAGGCATTTTTACCCTACATACCCAGCTCAAATGGGACCACAAGTTATATGGTTGGAAAGCTTGTTATCCCCAATTCCTAGGGATAACTAAGGAGATGATGTCTCGAAGCCCTCAGGTTGCAGACATGGAGTACCGAGAAATAGCTTGACCAGCAGTGTCCACTTGCACAGACAGAGACCCACCTCGTCACCACAGTTCCAGGTTCATCACGATGGTATCCACCACATCAGTTGGCTTTCGAAATACATTGGGTCTTGCTCCATGAGGTACAAGCCAAGTATCATGGTGTCTCAATATTTGAGGCATTTGAGTTTGTTGCATCTATAACTGCTTTGATTATGTAATGTTTGCTTCGAAATTATGCTCTTTGCCCTGTTTCACTTTGGTGGTTGACATTGTGCCCTAGTAAGTGGGTCACCCTTAGGGATAGGTTTGCTACTGGGAGGTCATCTTGATGAGTCATTGTGCCATTCCCGACCATACTTATCACTTTCCACACTACATCCCCTCATCTCCTTACTTTTTGGGATTTTCATGTGTGCTGACCCAAGAAGGGATTGTCCCTCATTTTATGGGAAGAAGGGGTTGAAGGCCACGAGGCTTGTAGTTGGAAAAAGATAAAAGCCAATCATGAACCTTCTAAATGCTCACCCAGGGATCCCTAGGACAGTGAAATGTCTCTCATAAGAAACTGATGGGACCCATGAAAAATAACTAATACAAAATGCCAACCAAGGTGGAGCATGTGTGGGCACTATTTTTCATGCTTAGGTAGAAGCTCCACCTTGGCTTCAACCTGGAAACATCTTAAAAAGACAAAAGGTAATAGATGGGCTTGGAAAAAGGTTGCAGGGAAAACGAAGGTGCAACACACCCTCTACAAAGGCACCCATAAATGAGATACTACAATCCCTTGTATGTCATGAACCCCATGCCCAAGAGTCTTGCCCCCCATCCATGTCACTTCATCCACATGACCTAGAGAGGGATCCACTTGGGAAACACTCCTAAACTTGAGGTATGATTCACCCAATAGGTTGCTTTGTCAACCCTCCCATACCTAAACTTGGAAAATTGTATAGGGTCTTTGAGCACTTGTTTATTTTGATGAGGTGGTTTGGATGTGTTATCCCCACTTTTAGAGATAACTAGGAGATCATGTCTCAAGGCCCACAGGTCCTAGACATGAAATACCGAGAGCAGGATTGACCTGAGCATGACCCTGGAGGGCCTATCATTTTCTTCTTCCATCAGATTTGTCTTATCAGCAGCAGCAGCATCCATCACCATCGGCTTGGTCTTGTATCAGAATAGGTTCTTGCTCCATGAGGTAATTGGTCCAGGTATCATGGTATGTGTCACTTTTGATCATTGAAACCNATTATCTTTTACATTAATTATCAATTACATTAAGGTGGGGCCGACCTATACCCTTTACATTACAATTAGGGTTACAGGCAGGTCTGACTCTTGAACAATATAGCAAGGGATCTCAGACACCCACGAGTGCTCAGCCACTAGGGGCACATCCATAAGGATGTCCATATCTCTATCTCACTGCATTACACGGGAGAACTACTCTCACTAGTGCTCAGCCATTAGGATCACGTTCACCTATGCTCGTCCACAGGCACGTCCACTCAACAGATTTTCTTTCCCACTACATTACACAGGAGAGTCATCTAGAGTTCATCATCTCAACTCTCTGCTCAGAGGAGGCTAATACATCATCTTTATTTTTGTCTCATGACGATGCACCTAGCTCTATGGGAATTCACACGTTCACCTTGTACTCAGCCACAAGCATGTCCAACTTTGCAGATCTCCTTTCCCACTGCGTTACACAGGAGAATCATCTGAAGTTCTTCTCAAAACTCTTGTAAGGAGGTGGCCATCTTTACGTTCTAGCTCTGTCTCAGATAGGAACCACATGCCCATCTCAGGGGCTCTCTCTTAGATCGACTCAATCAGTCTGTGTCCTGGAGAATGTCTCACGCAATTGTAATCATCAACACTCCCTCTCAGCTAGGGAGGCATTCTTCATCATGCCAAGTCTCACACGGATGTATTTTGAACTTTGTCTTGGTTGTAGTTATCAACACTCCCTCTCAAATAGGGAGGTATTCTTCACCAAGCTAATTTGGTGAATATGTCTGCAATCTGCTCATGTGTAGGAAGGTACTGCATGTGTACTATTTTCCTCTGCATCATGTCTCGGATATAATGATATTTTATCTCAACGTGTTTCGATCTATCATGAAACATTGGGTTCTCAAAGAGCTTTACACACAGCTCCGGTTATCATCATAGGATCCATCTCATGATCAAGTAAATCTATCAAAAGCTTGTGAAGCCATATTGCTTCGCACACTCGATGCTATATACTCTGCTTTTGTGGTACTCAAGGGCACAAAGTTTTGTTTCTTGCTGCATTAGGAGACCATGGCAAACTTCACGATAAGACAACAATCGGATGTGCTCTTCCAGTCCACTGTACTCTATGCTCAATTTGTATAGGCATATCCCTACAAACTCAATTTCATAATTGGAGGCATATCTCAGGCTATATCCAACGGTGCCTCGTATATATATCAATACATGCTTTACTGTTATCCAATGAGTCTGTCTCGGCTGGCTCATGGATTGACTAAGCATATTCACTACATTGCGTGAATCAGGTCGGGTGATAACCAGATACATCAATGATCCAATCAGTTGTGGATCAATCTCGTCTGAATCATCATCATTCATTTTCTTCAAATCCATCACGGTGGTTTTGCATTCTGTCATACTGGACTTCTTTAATATTTCCCATTGTATATTTTCCTTGACTTAGGAAAATCTCATTGGTTCTCTGTCATACTTCCAAGAAGTAGTGCATCATACTCAGATCCTTCATCTCGAAATCAGAAGTCAAGGCTTACTTGTGTCCAACAATAAGACTTTCTGAATAAGTCATCAAAATCATGCTCTCGTCACCAACACTGTAATAATATAGGTTTGGATCAACAACACTCTTGTTGAAACACAAACTCATCAAAAACCATCCATCTAATCTAGTTTCTAACTCATGGATGGTAGTACGAATTGAAGTGTATCGGGCTTACTAGAACAAGTGTCTCATCATAGACAACTCCCTATGTTTGTGAGAATCCTCTAGCTATAGATCTTGCTTTGTATTTCTTGACACTTCCATCAGTTGAATGCTTGATCTTATAGATATGCTTGGAAGTCACCACCGACTTTTCTTCTGGTCTCTGAACAATATCTTATACATCACATTATTTAAGGTATACCGGTATTCTTCTGTTATGGTACATTGCCATACCTATTCTCTTTTTGCTTCTTCAAGAAAAGGAAGTTCAGAATCAATGAAGTAGCTCATCACTGAAGGATAGTTTTGAAAAACTCTTTTGCTTTCTCAAGGTGTCCTTTGAGAGACTTGTATGTTTCTCTGTCTTCTAGCAGAGTTTTGTTGACCCTAGGCATGTCTTTTATGCCTTACTATAATATCTCTGATCATATCAACTGGAGTAGTTGAATTTGCTGGAATATTGTTTGTCTCCTAGTAGAAAAAATTGTCGATTAATCGGCAAAAATCGGAAAAGGCGCGATTTTTGGGGCTTGTCGATTTTTTCAAAAAAAAAACGTGATTTTTTGGTCAGAGAAAAAAGCGCGTTCTTTTGAAAAAATCGGGAAAAAAAGGCAAAAATCGAAAAAAAGCGCCACAGTCGCCCAGGCCGCGGGATAAAGAGCCCGATTCGGGTTTTTTTTTTGTCATTCTATTTTTTTTGTGTGTGGAGCAGCAAGGGAAGAAGTTTGTGGAGGCCATCAAGCATTTTTGAGGTGTGCAAAGGCAGGGTAGTGGATTTTGGGACATATACATTTATATATGTGATCATTGATGTCATTTTGTATTGATTTCAGACTTTCAGTAATGACTTTGATGTATCGGTTTTTGTTTGGCATCCACTATATAATAT
>JZKD02S0664903.1:246459-261753 GCA_000966675.3 Picea glauca | reverse complement strand
AAAAAAAAAAAAAAAAATTGTTAATTTTGTTTTAAGGTTTTAAAGTGATAAACAATTTAATTTTGTTTAAAAGTTAGGATTTACACATTTTTCTTCAAGTTAAGGTTGGTTAACAATAAGGAGCAAAGTTATTACCATAATATATTGGTTAAGAATTCAATATGTCCTTTATAAAAATTGAACTTGGATAGGAAAGGATAACAATCATTCCCCCTAACTATCTAAACACAATCTTTTTTTTTTCAAATAGAAAAATATCTCAAATTTATATTAAAGTATAAATTCATTTACACAACAAATCGTTTATGGGCATGCCATACAAGCCAGTCTTATTCTATAGTCTGATACCCATTCATTTACACAAGTACAGTCAGTACTTATCCCGAAGATACATACATAAAATCGGGAAAAGGATAAATCTGCAGTACTAAATACAATCAAAGGCTCTACTATAAGCTCCGCCCCCTAGACCGGTTATGGTTCAAAAATGTTTAGATTAGAGTGTTGACTTTCAGTCCCATTTTCCCAAAGAAAAAAGGACAATCTGCCTTCATGTTCCTTATGTGCTCTCTTTGAGAGAAAGTCCGCCTCTTTGTTGTAATCCCTGTAGATGTGCTGGAAGTTTATGTCTTGGAAGGAAGTCGCTAATTCTTTTGTTTTTAGTTTCCAGCCCTCAATGTTTACCGCATGAAGCTGACCCTTTTGATTTATCCAATCGATTATGACCTTTGAGTCGCTCAAAACTTGAAGTTTTTCAATCGACCAATGGATTGTCAAAATGAGTGTTGTCCATAATCCCATGAGCTCTGCCTTTGTATTAGTGTCGGCTCCGCAGTTTATGAATCATTTTACTACCTTTGTTGTACTAAACTTTATGATGCCTCTCGCTCCACAACATTGACCATTAGAAAGAGCTGCACCATCAAAGCCAACAAAAGTGAAACCTTCAAACTGCAAAACATTATATGATCTGATTTGTTTTATCTAAACAAAACCTAATTAATAAGATTTATAAAATAAACTTATATACCAACCCTTAAACTAAATCCAATTACAAAATTTATAAACTAAACCTATATACTTTATGTAAATCAAATACATATTTACACTTTACATAGGATATTCATATGAAATGATCATGGTGTGAAAATAATTTGATTTAGTTGACTTATTTGGAAGGATAGATACACAAAAGCAATGATGGAAGGTGTTATTGCTATGTTTCATTAATACGTAATCGTTTGTCAAAGAAAATTATCAACTTATCATATATCTTTTGATGGAACTTGTGAACCGAAACGGGGATTTTAAGGCAAATGATGGGACACAAGATGTAAATTATAACTATCATATATTTTTGATAAAACTTGTAAACTAAAGTGGGAAGAAATTTAAGATAAAAGAAAAAGAAAAAGATGCAATGTGTAATTACTTATTAGGAAAAAGATACACATTAGAACTACTTATTATTTTTATTAAATTTTACCATCAAAATAGTATATTTTATCTTTTTTTAAGGTTGAATTTGTTGTAAATCATTTATATAAGATAAGAAGTGTAAATGATTAAGGTATTTTTTTAATTGTAAACTTTGTTTTATTATTTTAATTTTGAATGATTTATTAAATCATTTTAATTGTGTTAAAAAAAACAATTTTTATTTCAAATTATAAAAAATAAATTAAAAAAAAAACAATTATTTTAATTTAATTTTTATAATTTAAAATAAAAAATTATACAACTCCTTTGAATATTTAAACCAATTTCAAAAGATCTTTATCATATTAAATAATAAATCACAAAATTAAATGACAAAATTGTTGCACTTAGTGAAATTCTTCTAGAAGGTAGAAAGTGCCAAGTAACTCACTTTGTAAAGCGGAAAGCAAGCGATATACTTTTATTCTCCATATAATATATATAGAAATTTTAAATTTTATTCTTTATAATTGTAATGATATCACATCACATGGAAGACTTTTTAGTGATAAAGAAAAGCCTTGAGGGACAATCCAAAACAATGAGAAATTCAATGGTAGTTGATGATTCATTCTTCACGAAGAAGCCAATTCAATTCGGGAACCATCTCTTAGGGTATGTGATGTTTCTTCTTTCCTTTATGTCATTGTTGTTTGTGCCATCAAAGTGGATGTCTCTCCTTTTCTCTTTAACAGAATAATAGAGAACATTATTCATTACTTTACACGAAGAAGATATTTTAAATTTTTATAAATATTAAATTGATTTTAATTAATTTTGAGTTATATTTTTGAATTTTCATTAATATAAAAATTTAAATTTTCAATTTTCAAATAAATATAATAATAAAAGTTAGACATTAAATATGTATGAGAGTCTCTTATTTGTGGGACAAGGAATTAAATTTGTGTAAGAGACCCCTTGTTTATGGGACAAGTGATCATGTAGAACAGGTGTATATACCCTACCCTACCCCACTCATTATTAGTGACTTTAAAATAAACACATCATTTATAACATGACAATTTAATCAACACAATATATATATATATATATATATATATATATATATATATATATATATATATTGAGAAATACTAGTGGAATTGATAACTAGTCAGGCTTAATTTGCGTGATATCGGGGAATTGAAGTTATCCAACTGCTATAAGATAAGTCAGGATTTCAAATCAGTAACTTCACATAACATAGTGCTTTAACAATACACCCATCACTAATTGTCCTACACCACATGGACTTTTTAATATATATATATATATATATATAGTTATTCTATAATGTAAATTTGCAAAGTGATCATTTATCCATACTCTTATGCACTTAAATACAATTTTTTTTTTAAGATATATATGAATAAGATTAGTTGCTCTATAATGTAAGTTTATATATGAATAAGATTAGTTGCTCTATAATGTAAGTTTGTAAGGTGATCATTTATCCATACCCTTATGCACCTATGTCTCTTTCCTTACAAATTTAGTTAATTTGTGGTGGATGGTTTTAATTAGCTTTATATTTTATGACATCTTGGAATAACTTTTTTAGCTGTAAAATATCCTCTTCTTCCTAACGTTTTTTTCATTGATATTACAATATAATACAAAATTAGAAAGTAATATAATACATTTCTCGACCATTCTTCTTCTATTTTGTAAAATTGACTAAAATAATATTACAAAGAAAGAATATTGATTTTTATTCATTGATCTTCAAAACTTGAAATCAACCTTAAATCAATTAAAGCAATCCCCTAATATTTAGGGGAAATCACTTGTTTTTTTATACATTTCTTTTTCTTTTTGGAAGTCATTTTCAAATTACAATCCGTGAGTTTTACCCACAAAGTCACTTTCTCAAAAGAGGGATAATGGTGACGTGCTATGTGTTTTCTTCTCTAGTGGTGATGTGACAGTGGTTGTTGTTTCTCCATAACTTGAAGTCTAGGATGCTTTGATGTGGCTTTCTACATTTGACTTTGATCTTGAGGATTATTCATGGTTGTTGGCTCTCTTGATTTGTATATGGGATTTTCTTCATCTACATCCATATCTCACTATACCAAATTTAGAGGTAATGTGTTCGATTTAAAATGGTGTTCATTATTTTATTTTGTCTACTTTACTATATGTCCAATATAGTTTCTTATCTTATTGTTTTATTCTTCCTTATTTCTTGATTTCTTAGTGACTCATTTGCCTACGTTCTACGTCTAGTTGCACTACCGTTTTTATTATGAAGCTTTGGATTTTAGCATAAATATAGGGTAGCCCCTCTTTAAATGCCCATATTATGGGAAAACTTACACTTGGAATGGAATATTTTCATAATATATATATTGTGTTCACTCAAATCATTCATGGTGCAAGATAATATAATCATGGAGAGGTTTTATTATATCCAAAGGGCACTTGCAAGAAATTGAGGCTTTCTAAAGTGGCAAGTAAATTTCATGTAATGTAATCTCATTCATGTAATGCAATCTCATTTAATAAGTGAGAAATATAAGTAAGATTCTTACAAAATATAAGTGTTTTGTGTTTGAATAAGCTAAGTGATGCATTCATATTTTTGCCTTCCACATCAATTCTAAAGTGGTAAAGCGTCAAAGCAATTATGCATTTTCTCCATAACATATTTGTTTCTTGTTATTCTCTTGCAAAGAAAAAAACAAGAGTGTGATTTGTGTTATCAATGATTTAAGAAGGTAATTCATGCTTTTGGTTGATTGGCCAGGGCAATATCCAATATTTTGCAAGAGATAATAATTCAATATCTAGTGAAAAATATGATTATTTTAATAACATATTTTTATACAATTTATTAATTCTCAATTTTATTTTAATAATATTTTTTTATACAATTTATTTATTCTCAATTTTTAATTTGTTAGTTCATTCAACAATAAATTTAATTTTAAATATTTCAAATGAAACATAATACCAAACCTACATTAAAGTTGGATCTACTGTATGAACTTATTAACCCAAATATTCAAAAAAATTGATAAGAAAATCCCAACATTTAATAACGCTAATACAATAACTCACATCAACTTGAAGAATATATAGTATGTACATATATTCTTTCTTCCCCTCCCTAAGAATATATGTGTTAGTGTTAAGAGATGATGAGGTGTATTATATGAAGTCGTGTTAAGGTGTACATACTATAGCAAATAGAAACGAAAAGGAGGTAATCTTGGAGCAGTGAACCCCTTCCCTTGGAATCTCCCCACTAAGGAGTAGTTAGCGCTCCAAAAATAAAATATGACACTTCATACACCTAAAAGTTCATAGAGCGAAAATAATCTATTTTGAGGTAAAATCACAACATTTAATAATGCTAATACAATAACTCACATCAACTTGAAGAATACACCTCATCATCTTTTAACACTAACACATATATTCTTAGGGAGTTGACTAGTTTGAAATTCCTAGAGTTGACATATAGAGAGAGGGATGATATCCAATTCATAGTTCCCTTTTATCTGGAAAAGTGTAATACATTGATTAAGTCCATGACTAGAGGATTTGTGTTGAGGGAAGTTCAACCTAGAAACTTGTCTAGGGGCACATGCATTTTAGTGATACCTTTGGCATGTAAGACAATTATGTAGTGTTGTTGATGGGATTTTTTGTATAACAAGTAATACTAAGTCCCCACTAGTAGATTGATTAAACTAGTGACAAACAACACAAAATAAGGTTTTTTTCTCTATCAATAAACACAAGATCTAAACTAGGGTTTGGACAAAGAGAAGGAGATGAGCTTGTAAAGTGCTCTCCTCAAATATTATTCGAATCAAATATTAAATTTGAGGAGGAAGAGGAGTAGAACAACTAGCTACTAGAAACCTACATACAAAACAAATAAGACCCTTCTCGATTCTATGATACAAATCCCTAGATCTAGTTCCAGTAAGTAAGATAAAAACCTTTAAATATTCTTGATTGTGTTAGGGACCTAACCTCCCTAACCCCTCGTGTAGGTAGAATAATATATTTCCATGTAATAAAGGTCAATATTAATAAGGCCTATCAATAAGGAAGAATAAGTCAAATGTAAAAAGACCTAATAGAAGCTTCCTCTTCTAGATTATTCTTTTGGATAGACAGATTTAGTATAAATAGGAGTAGAGGGTATGAGAAGTTTTGTCTTGGATATTATTGTAATAGAGCTATTCTCTGTTGGAGGTTTCCCCCTCGAAGAGGCAAGTAAACATTGCTATCATGAATCAAGGTTATCTTTTTGGTGTTATTCCGATATTATTCTAGTATTGTTATGGTTATATCATTGTTGTTCTGCCATTTCTAGCTAAAATATTTATGTTCTGCATACTATTTTATATCTGGAATACTACAAGTGGGATCAGAGCACTTTCCTTGGCAGAAAATTTTGGGTTAATTTTTTTTCAGGGTAGAGACGTATTTTGACGTCTTAAAGCTATACAGATATGTCGTTATGCGCATAAACCCGCAGTCAGGGAGTCATACACGCAAGAAATACAAGTGGTACTTAAGAGCACATTTGTTGGCCACCCTTGTAACCCATGTTGGTACCCATTCGAGTGGTAGTGCATCAGACATGACCTGTATATGGATCAACCTATATCTCCTGGAGCCCTCCATAGATAAACCAATCAGCTTCCTGATTGCTATAGTGCCACCGAGAACAACACTCAAGAAGATACTCTCTAGTACCTAGGTAGTTGGGTAGTACGACTAAGGGCAGGGTCTAGCCTCCTTAGTTGGTGCCCTGAGATATTGGGCCGAGTACTATTGTTGGACCCTGCACGTATATCAGAGAGATATAGCACAAGGAAAACCCTTGTCTGTAGACACCCTTCATACCCTAACCCTTGGGACGGAAACAAAAATAGATTGGACAATATCTATTGCCGCACAAATGTGCCTCCTGCATTCAGGTTGCGAAATTACTACACATTTATTCCTATTAAGAATTTGGGCATTTCTACACTTCAGTATTCTTTAGATCGGAGTATAACTCTGCAAGAGTGAAAAAAAAAATTCTAGATTTTGTTGGCACCATTATTTGAGCCCTATCCCGTTGGATTCCTCTCTTCTCCCTTATCACAATCATACCTATCATTTTTCAGCAAAACAAAATTCCCATGGACCCGACCCCCTTCCAACACCCTTATTTGGGCCTTACCCGATTAGATTCCCCTCATCGCCCTAATCGTCATGATACACTTCACCCATAACCCATTTTTTGTGTGGTCCCACACATCCCTTTTTGTTTTCCTTCTTCATCATGGCCCACACCCGTAGCCAAGACTTGGAAGTTTTCTTCAATTCCTTGTCCTCTAATTTCACAATGACCCAACAGGAAGTGAGGCAGCTTAGTGCCAATTTTTCTACCATCAATAAAAACATTTATTCCTCCATAGACGCCAAAATGGAAACCATCAAACAAGACCTCGCTACCCAGCTTGCACCCTTCACTAGCATGATCTACACCAAGCTGAATATCCTTGTAGATCTTCCCTCCTATGACTCACCTTTTCACTTTGAAGGTGAAACTTCCTCTAATTCCCCGAATTTTCAGCCCCATCACTTTCAGCGTGACCTAATTCTTCTGCGTGTGAATGTGAAAAAAATCGATGGCCCAGATCCCACTGGATGGGTAACTTAAATGGAACATTATTTCTCTTTGTATGCCATTGCAGATGAGTTGGCCAAACTCCGGTATGGTGTTCTCCATATATAAAAAAATGCCCGCTAAGGGTATGTGGCTTGGACAAAATTTGTGGCAGAGCTTTATGAACTATTTGACATTGAAACCAACCATTTAGGTCATTTGACAAATTTGAAACAATCTGGCATAGTGGAAGACTTTATAGTCACTTTTGAGCGATTAGCTTTCCGTACAGAGGGCATGTTTGATGCCTTTTTTCCAAGAATGTTTTATCAGTGGCCTCAAGGATGAGATTCATGCCCATGTCCTCATGGCTTGGCCTATGAGTTGGGTGGAAGCTACTAAAAGAGCTAAGAAAGCACAACATGTTGTCTCTTCTCAAACCCAAAAACCCTCCTTTATTCCTCACCCTAAACCAGTCACTCCCACTCCTCCTTCCACTCCACTAAAGATCCAGAAATTGACCAGGGAAGAAATGGTTGAACGCCAACTCAAAGATCTTTGTTATAATAATGATGACAAATATTTGCATGGGCACAAGTCTAAGAAACAAAATCTTTTTATGGCCATCTCCGAGGATATTTTGGAAGATGATGTCAAGGCCCCCCCTATGGTCGAGTCACATGAACCCACTGACATGACCCCACCCTCCAACCCTCCTGAAGTTGAATCGGTCATTTCCATGAATGCTCTCATTAGGTTCTCTTCTCCCCAAACCCTCAAGCTAATTGGTTACATTAAGCATCAGAAGGTCATCATCCTTGTTGACAGTGGAAGCACCCATAATTTCATTCATCGTTGCATTGCCCAAGAAACTAATTTCTATATATGTGCCATCAATAATTTTCAAATCATGATTGCCAATGGCGGGTCCATGAAATGTGGGGGATGTTGTGAAAATGTGTGTCTCCAAATTGGCCAGTACCACATGAAATCTCATATGTTTTATATCGACATGGGTGGTTGTGACATTGTGTTGGGTGCAAAATGGCTGAGGATTTTGGGTCCCATTCTCATGGATTTTAAGGAATTAACCATGCAATTCAATCAAGAGGGCCAACAATATAAGTTCCAAGGAAGCACCGCCGGTTCCTCAGATATCATCAGTTCCCATTGCATGGAAAATCTCCTCAAAAAAGGTCGTTATGGAATTATTGCACAACTCCATGCCATTCACGCCACTGAGACGCCCTCTATGCCACATGACCTCCAATCCATCCTCTCTAAACATCAAGTTGTTTTTTCCACTCCCCAGGGACTTCCTCCTTCCCATGGTGTTCATGATCATTCCATTCCCCTTTTCCCCTCTATCCTTCCTCTTATTGTTCGTCCCTATCATAATCCCTTTTCCAAAAAAAATGAAATTCATAAAATTGTTCAAGAATTGCTCACCGTAGGTCTTATCAGTCCTAGTATGAGTCCCTAATCTTCTCCTGTGGTCATGGTCCTTAAGAAAGAAGGCTCTTGGTGCATGTGTCCCGACTTCCGTGCCCTCAACAAACTCACCATAAAAAACAAATTTCCCATTCCTATCATTTGTGACCTCTTGGATGAATTGAGTGGTGCCCAGTTCTTTTCTAAACTTGATCTTCATTCTCGCTACAACCAGATACGTATGAATGAGGAAGACATTCCTAAGACCGCATTTCGAAATCATGAGGGCCACTATGAGTTTTTTATCATGCCCTTTGGCTTGTGTAATTCTCCCTCCACTTTCCAAATCCTCATGAATCATGTCTTCCATCATTTTCTCCATCATTTTGTTTTAGTTTTCTTTGATGATATCCTCATCTATATTAAAACATGGACAACGCATCTTGCTCATGTGGATCGATTTCTACATCTACTCTCTCAGCACCAACTTTTCCTCAAACAATCTAAATGTTCTTTTGGCGCCTCAGAAGTCCATTACTTGGGTCATATTGTTGGCAAGGAAGGTGCCAGAGTGGTTCCTAAAAAGATTGAAGCTATGCAGGATTGGCCTCTCCCAAAGACTCTCAAAATATTGCATGGATTTATGTGTTTAACATGTTATTATGAAAATTTGTTAATAATTATGGAAATATTGTGGCACCTCTCACTTCTCTCCTTAAAAATAATTCTTTCACTTGGACTCTCATAGTTGATCAGGCCTTTCAAACCTTGAAGGCGACCATGTGCACCACTCCAGTCCCGACCCTTCCTGATTTCACAAAGACCTTTGTCCTAAAATGTGATGCTTCCGGAAGAGGAATTGAAGCAGTCCTTATGCAAGATGGTCGGCCTTTGGCCTTTACCAGCAAACAATTGTCAGAGTGACATTTGGGCCAATCAATATATGAAAATGAAATGTTGGTTATTCTGCATGCAGTGGATCTTTGGCACCCTTATCTATTGGGGAAACGCTTCCAAATTAAGACATATCATCAAATCCTCAATTATTTTATGGAATAACGCCCTTCCTCCCCGGAGCAACAAAAATGGGTGACTAAGCTCTTTGGATATGATTATGAGATCATTTACAAGAAAGGAAAAGACAATGTGGTGGTTGATTCACTTTCAAGAAAATATGAAGATGAAGGGTCCATTTTTTCCCTCTCCTTCATTGTACCAAATTGGCTCCAATCAATTCGCCAGGAATGGCTACAAGATCCCAAATGTTTTCATCTGATCCAACAATTGCATTCCAATTCTCCAGTTTCCCTAGGGTACTCTTGGCACAATGATGAGATTCACTACAAAGGCCATTTGTATTTAAGTAAAAATCCACAATTTAAATCCACAATACTTTTTGAGCTACATGCTACACCCACAGCTGGGCACTCATGGTTTACCAAAACCTATGATAAGGTCAAATGTTCTTTTTTTTGGGATGGTATGAAACAAGACGTTCACAATTTTGTGGCAAAACGTGACGTTTGTCAACGAAAAAAGGGAGAAACAATCAAAACTCTTGGCACACTATAACCACTTCTGATTCCACCTGCTATTTGGAGGGATATCTCTATGGATTTTATTGTGGGATTACCTAAATCGGGCAATAAATCAATCATAATGGTGGTCGTTGATCGTCTTTCTAGGTATGCTCATTTATGTGCTCTTCAAAACCCATTTACCATCTCCACTATGGCTCAAATTTTCATGGATCATGTATTCAATCTTCATGTCATGCCTCATTCTATTGTTTTTGATCGAGACCCCACTTTCAACAACAATTTTTGGCAAGAACTGTTCAGGACACAAGGCACCTAATTTCATCTCAACACATCTTATCATCCCCGGGCTGATGGTCAAATTGAAGTTGTCAACAAGTGTTTGGAAACATATTTGAGGTGTTTTGCATCGGAAAGGAAAAATCAGTGGGTTCAATGGTTACCACTAGTTGTATGGTGGTACAACACTTCTTACCATAAAACTACACGCATGACTCCTTTTGAAGCAGTATATGGACAAAATCCACCTTTAGTTCTCTCATACCTGTCGGGTGTCTCGAAGGTCCAGGCGGTTGACCAAACACTTACAGTTCGAGAGGCTATTCTCCATACCCTTAAAGAGAATTTTGTCATGGCCCAGAATCGCATGAAGAAACAGGAAGATCAAGGTCACTCTGAATGTCAATTTGTTGAAGGAGTGTTATAGGATAAATCGGTACATGCAGACACTAACAGATCTCCCTAGATCCACTTGGAGCTAGAACAAAATAGGACAAGGCATGACGCTTTCCCTAAGCAACTATCATTGAATTTACTACCAGAAGAGGAACGAGTGACATACCTTTATATCACTTCCTTAGGTATTTGTTGTTCCCACTTCGCTCCGGTCCTCTTGCGAGGTCAGATCCAAGACGACACAAACCAACCAAAGTGAAGATAGTAAAGTATATTCAATGACGACCTATGCATATGATCAAGGAATTATGCAATAAAATAAGAGTTATTTTATGGGAAAGGGACGTGCCACTGTATTATATTAAATGAAAGTAGAAGATACAACCAAATCGCCTTGATGTCTCAAGCTTCCGTTCGTTGGTCCTTTGTTCGATAACACACACTTTCTCTAAACTGCATGAAGAAGATCCACTATGGCTTGATGGGCAAATGGAGGCCTCAAGCATTAATTCAAACAGGATTCCTCACACAATTTTGAATCTATTCTTTCATCAATTCTCTATTCAATCTTTCTTAACCTCTTCCTTGGGAAACCTTTCACTATATAGGATAAGGAGAGATGGTTAAAGGGATGAGGATGATCCCACTAAATCTGAGAAGTCAGTAGGATGCCAACCATGTGAATGCCAACTCAGTTTTTAGAAGATCCTCTTCTAGAACCTTCGTAACTTCCTCTTCCTTTTAAGCTTTGAAACGGGTTCACACCCTACCTATAGAGCAGACTGCAAACATCTCGCACTCCAAGTATAGGGTTTCCTACAAGAATTAGGGTTTCTCGCACCCTACAATACATGTGGCCTGCGAACTCATCTTAAAAATATGTTTTATGGAAGAAGACAACAATCACTTTTCTCAGTTAAAAGATTTTTATGAGAGCCTGAACACATAACTGTAGAGACATCACCAGAGTGACCAAAATAATGTGTAACATAATTCCCCCCAAAGTATGAGGCTGGAACTCATGACAAACGAAATACTTTGTAAAATGCATGTGTGTGTCAGAAACAAGGATCACACCTAATCAGAAACCTACAAACAATCAAGCATCTGTAGAATATAATACCAGTTTTAAGGTAGGCATTCCCATGCTTAGACCACAAATGAATGAAATCACAAATGTAGGCCATGGCCACCAATCATACACCATGGATCCATGTCATCAAAATGCTACATAGCCACTAGGAATACATTATGGATCTATGTTAGAAGACTCATATTAGGACACAGCCACACGACATACAAAGTGGATCTATGTGTTGATACAAATCATAAATACTCCATCGCAACCTGGACCAAAAAGATGAGACCCAGGGTCTTCAATCCCGTCGTCTGGAAGTACGAATCTAGCCATGTGATTACATGTGTCGAATTCGAACATGGTAGAAACCACTTGATTACCGGTCATTGATGAAAACCGTTAATAAGCGCAAGTGAAATCATTGTTGATGTCAATGAATCCCAAGGTACCTAAGTACAATCCGAACGAATGTGAATAAATGGGCTGAAGTTGAACACTCGACATAACCTCTCGATCAGGGGCCAATGATGTGAATCCACTATCAAAAGCGAAGAGACCTGCCATTAAGGCATGCAGGTTCTAAGGTACTAAATGATTTCTAAGTCTTATTCCCGGATAATGAGTTGGAGTCAACGGAAAAAGACTCGTCACAGGAGGGCCTTGATGTATCCCCCATCAATGACACAAAATAAGTAATAGATTTTGAGGGTGAGTCAAAGTATGAATATGATTTGAAACAGACACAGGGAAGGGAGACACGGTAAGAATGGACAACTGCAGATGGCCGAATTCAATGGAGGGCTTTTTTGGACTTCTCTTGAACATATGAACGACACGACAATGGTCTTAGCAACACTGACTCAAAGACGACCCAAGATATGATCGAGAGACAAATGGATTTCCCAACTTGGATTAAAATGACGAATAGGGGGTGTCATGTTCAAGAGCGACGCTTACTGCCATTAATACAAATACGAAGGCATATCCTTTTCCCAAAATTTCCCCCACCATTTTTGGCGAGTACCTCTTTATTTTTACACAATCTTGAGGAGGATAACATATACTTGTTGATGTAATCCCATCCTTCGGACGAGTCCCTCAGAGTACATTTAACGAACCCTAGGAAGGAGTGGTTCGGTCCCATTAAGGGTCTTTTGATGTTTGTTTAACGAGTCCAAAGATAGAAAAATCAAGGGTTTTTCATGTTTTGAGAGTCTGAAAAACACTTTAAGAGAACGCTCCCAGTTCCTTTTTCGTAAATTAGTTCGACGAGACCGAAAAAATGATAAACTATCGCTCATCGAACGTTTTCTTCAAATACTTTTACGAGTGTGAAAAGAACAAGATCGCTCGACAATCTTTTCGTTTTTATGGAGCGTGAAAAGAGCTTAAAGGATACTCCCTTATTTTCGTTGTTTTTGTGTTACCATTACGAATATGAAAAGACGACAAAAGTATACTCAGTTGTGTTCTCATGTATTTTTGAGCGCGAGAACGAACGAAGACTGAGCTCGAGGTTTTTCCTACAAAACCCTAAAAAGGTATTCGTACATGTGACAAAAAAAGAAAAAATACTCGTACACCATCGTTCAGGCTTCTAGGCCATCTATCTGCGAAAAACCATACTCACAAGGCCATTAGGGTATTAGATTTTGAAGCAAAATAATAAAAATAATAAAAAAATCAACAAGAAATAGTAAAAAAGTGAATAAATATGGGTGAAAATCCCTTTTTACCAATTCATTGTTACTTTGCCAAAAACTTGTCCAACACACCTCATTTTTCACCAAGTTTCTTTTCTCTATTGCAGGAAGTAAGAGTGATCATTCAACAAATGGTTTCGACCAACGAGGTAATCTCCTGATTTTTCAACTTTTTTGTGGATTAAAATCGATTTTTATTTGTAATTTTAAGTGTTTGAGTCCATTTTAGGGCCAGTGATTGCGCTCATGCATTCTCGCAAGTGATCCATTCGAGACTTGTGAGAACCTAAGATTCTCGCAGGTGAGATTCAGTGCACCTGCGAGAATCTCGCACTGTGTGCAAGCTTCACCTGCGAGGGCCGAAAAATAGATTTTCATGCAAGTTTTTACTCAATAAAAAATTATGAAAGAGGTTAAAACAAGTTTCTAACTTCCTTCTCATGGCTCTATGGAAAGTATTGACCATCACGATGTTGGAATGGAGGGAAACAGAATACGAGGAGGATGATTTCATTGCCAGAAATGATCCGGTTACAGTTGCTGCCCTCCGGGATTGTGGGCTCTTAAAATTTTTTAAGATCCCGGGCATGAGAGCCCAACTCAGGTTGTTAGAGTACTTGGTCCACATGTGGGATGTGGATCAACAGGTATTTCATGTAGGGGTCCACACACTCACTCTATATATCGAGGATATCTACTTTCTGACGGGGTTGTCATGACATGGGTACCATGCTACTTTGATTGGAGGCAGAGGCGGCGGGCTTCCTATGAGAGAGTATGTTCGCCAATATTGTGTTCACGAGGCAGAGAGAAGAAAGGGTAAGGTCTCCATATGGGGTGTCCAAAATCTAACCTTGCAGACTATCTTGTTTACCATTGCACGCATGGCCGAGAGCACTGCTCCGCACATGGCTCTCCAGAGCTATTTCCAATATGCAATAGAGTGCACAGAACCTCGGGTTTTCAACTGGTCGGACGCGGTTCTCCGCAGTATGAAGAGGCAACTGATAAAGTGCAGAAGGGGTAACCTGAAGCAGTTTGGGTACGGGTCACTTTTGGTGTCATTCTTCCTTGAGAGGGTCCCACTACTGCGTCTACAAGTAGATTGGGGTTTACCAACCCCATAGGATCCGAGGATGATGAGGTGGTGTAACCTCATGGCTCGACACGTAGTAGGGCCTATAATCAAATATAATGATTTGTTTTTTGACTGGTTGAGGCCCCAGATGCTGATGATCGATGACTACGCATATGCTGGCTTGGATTTTCGAGGAGATCTGGTTTTGGGGTTGCCTGAGAATGCTCAGTGGGGTGACTTAGGTAAGAAGTACACATTTTGTTCTTAATGTTTTTTTTTTTTTTTGCAAATTTTATGATGTAAAATGTTTTTATGTCTTTGATCCAAGGACTAATAAAAAATTTCTTTTGACAACACAGATGTGGGGCCTTATCGACCACCAGGAACGTCTCTCATTCAGAGACGAGGAGAAGTGGATCCAGTGGCAAGATGGGATGTTGAGGACTACAAGGCAGTTGAACAGAACTTAGAGGGTTTGACTGCGGATGTCCCAGACATTGCTATTGGGGATATCCCAAGGCGTTATCAACGCCATACTGTGGGCGTGTCTGAGTCTCTTAGTCGACTGCTTCGTAGGGTAGCCCGAGAAATTGTATATTACCGTGAGCGTCATCCCTGACGCTAATTTGTAGAAGCCACGGGCTTCATATATTTTGATATTTTTGTCCTGCACAAAAACTTTTTGTAAA
>JZKD02S0664903.1:218067-246409 GCA_000966675.3 Picea glauca | reverse complement strand
GTGAGCGTCATCCCTGACGCTAATTTGTAGAAGCCACGTGCTTCATATATTTTGATATTTTTGTCCTGCACAAAAACTTTTTGTAAAACTTTTGGTCATTATATATATATATATATATATATATATATATATATATATATATATATATATATATATATATATATATATGCGGCTTCTACCGACCTATTTTGTTTTGTATAATACATGTGATGTGTGATTGGTTTTATAAGAGTCTCAGATATCTATCTAACACATAATTATTTAGAGCATCAGTCAATGTATTTAGACATCTGGGAATGTGTTGATATTCGATATAATCAAAATGACGTTCCAAGAGGCGAATTCGTAGATATACCTGTAATAAAGTAGGACTTCGGATAACATAGACATTACTTAACTATAGCACTACTAGCTGCAAATCAAGTCGTATAACTAAGTGGCGGATACCAAGCGAAATAACATTACTCAACAAATCGATGACGACGCTATATTCTGTGATATTATTGGTCGTACGACTGAGGCAAACACCTTGTAGACTAATAAGTTCGTTTGTAGGTGCATAAATTGCCCATGAAGTAGAAGCAAGGTTCTGAGTACTATGACTAGCACTATCGGCGAAGCCAATGTGGGGTAGCGAAGACTCCGACATATGGAAACTAAGAACAATGCAAGATAAGCGGTCGAGGGCAGAGACCAAATAATGAAAAAGCACGCTAAATAAACACACAAAAAGTATGATACAATAAAATACAAGCACTCATGCACAGATGATCTAAGCATAGTACTTCTTTAAGTAAAGTCCATTTCTGGGTTCACTCAAAGGGATACCGTCGCAATCCACTAACACATAAGCTCCTTTCTCCAACACTCGTCTGATGATATAAGGACCTCGCCACATAGCCTCAAATTTTTCGGCTCCTAGCACATCTCGATCTTGTTCATAAAGGAGAACCAGATCACCTTCAGAGAAAACGTGTGGCTTGACATGTTTGTCGTATTGGGCTTTGACGTGTTTCTTCTGGGCTTCTACAACTAGGGTGGGATCACGACGGGTTTCATCTAGTTGCATAAGATACAACAGACACTCTTCTTCAGCAGAAGTGTTTGGGAGAAGTTCGACGGCTAGATTTAGAGATGGTATCTCACATTCAATCGACAAGAAGGCTTCTAGACCATAAACTAACTGGAATGGTGTAAACCCGATAACAGAATTAACGGATGTCCGGTAAGCCCACAATGCTAAAAACAACATCATGTTCCAACTTGTTTGTGAATCCCTATCATTCATCGAAGCATGGTAATGAGAAATTTGTTTATTGCTTCAACTTGGCCATTGGCCTGTGGGTAATAGGGTGTTGAGTTTTCATGGAGAAGACCCAACTTTTCGGTGAGTTCTGACATCATGAAGTTTCTAAAGTGGCTACTGTGATCTGTAATGATAGCTTGAGGAACACCAAACTGAGCAATGATGTGATTGAATATGAATAGTGCTGCAGTCTTTCTGGTATTGGTGAATGGAGGCATCGCCTCGACCCCCTTCGTAAAGTAATCGACGGATACAATAATGTATCCATGCCCCCCGACCGAGTGAGGGTGACATGACATGAAATCGATACCCATTTCAAAAAAGGTCCAATGGATACTACAGGGTGTAGAGGAGCAGGGTGTGATCATATTTTGTTGTTGTAGGTTTGGCAAGCGTGGCATTTTTGGATAGCAATAATACAATCGTTGAATAAAGAAGGCCAAAAATACCCAGCTCATAAGATCTTCTGGGAAGTAGCATACCCAGACATGTGACCACCACATGCTTTGGAATGGAAGTCATTTAGGGATTTCTCGGCTTCGTCAAATGTGAGGCATTGTCAAAAAATGGAGTCAATCCCACGACGATAAAGAGTATCACCGAGGATAATATACTGACGGGCTTGGTAGCGTATTCGACGACGGTCAGTGCTAGACAAATTGGGCCAGAAATTCTGAGTCTGGAGATATATGATGATATTCCCATACCAAAGGTCATCGAAACTGATCGGAAAAAGGGATTCATTGGGAAATGAATCCTCTGCTACATTTTCCGTCTCAGAACAAGGAAGGTCGCATATCAATTCGACAAACACCAAGGATTTATTGGACTTAGCGTGTTTGAATTCTAAGTCAAGCTCCTGGAGTATGACTATCCATTTGGAGTATTTCCCCCCTAGCAATTGGCGTGTAAGAATGTGTTGCATAGGGTTGCAATTGGAAATCACAGTAGTCTTGCATAAAAGGAGATAGTGTCGGAAACGTTGAACAACTTGGACGACGGCCAAGGCTAGTTTTTCAACATGTAAATACTTGGTTTCGGTAGTCATGAGACTCCAAATCAAATAATAAATGACATGTTCGTCATGAGAATCATCCTCCTGGACTAGAACCATAGCAATGGTAGAGTCTGAGGCTGCGAGATACAGGAAATAATCTTGACTGTAATCGGGTGGGAAAAGTAGAGGGGTATGGGTTAAAGTCAGTTTTAAAGTGTCGAAAGATTTGTTGGCAGTGGTATCCCATATGAAATCAGAACCTTTCTTGAGCAATCGAGTAAATCCAAGAGTTAACTCAGGATAGTTTGGGATGAAACGACGTAGAAAGTTTGCCTTCCCTTGCAAACTTTGTAGCTGGTGAAGTGAGGAAGGAGGAGGGAGATTGAGAATCACCTCGAACTTCAAAGGATCTACCCTGATCCCTTGACGTGAAACAATAAAGCCTAGGATTTGACCGGATTCTACACAAAAAACACATTTGTGCGGGTTTAAGAGTATGAGGTAAAACTGACATCAAAGGAAAATGGCTCAGAGGTGTGTGGGGTGATCTACACGGTGCATGTAATGAACCGGTAGGTCATCGAGATATGGTTGGACAATGTGCTTTATATAATGAAAGGCATAAGACATGACATGTTGAAAAGTCGCACCGGCATTCTTTAAACCAAAGGGTAGTTTTTGGTAGGCAAAAGTGCCCCAAGGACAAATAAAAGCGGTCTTGTGTTGGTTGACGGCTACGATATTTATTTGATTATATCTAGAGAAACCATCCATTAAAGAGAATATTTCACTCCCGGTGCAATCATCGACGATCTGGTCGACGAAGGGGGTGGGAAAGTTGTCTTTAGGGAAAGGTTTGTTAATATCCCTATAATCAATGCACACGTGGATCATACCTTGTTTCTTGTTAACCAAAACAAGATTGGAAACTAAGTCAGTTAAATCCACAGGGTAAGTAAAGCCAGCTTTAAGAAGTTTCTCAAATTCAAGCTTGATAGTAGCTGCTTTACGTGGGTGGACCGGACGAATGCATTGCCGGACGGGTTTAGCGCCCGAGTATGTCTTAATCTCGTGAACAACAATGTCAGGGTCAATACCTGACATTTCCTCATAGCTCCAGGTGAAGACGTCACAAAATTATTGAAAAAGAGATTTATAGGTGACAACTTCGTCATTGGAACACAAAGCTCCGATGTGTACATTTTCAACAACTCCATGTTTAATGGATATGTCGAGGGGGATGGTGGGTGAGATATTACTTAAGTTCCCTTCGTAGAAAAGATCGTGTGTAGACTTGGGAATGGTAGAAATGACCACAACGGTTGACGAAGTCGAGATCCATTGGTAACTCTCAATGGTGTGTTGTTTAAGGAAGAGAATGGAATGATGATGTCCATCGTCCCAAGGAGTATCTTCAATGGACATAGCAGACATAATCATCTCGTCGGTAGGAAAAATGACACATAATGGATCCGAAGATAAATCATCAAGAGAGGGGGTAGAAGGGGTTGCCGATTGAATGGCTTGATAGGCGGATTCGACCGGACTTAAAGGCATTTGGTCACCATAGCGAAGATGATCACCGGGGTTGGGTACTATCCATGGGTTAGAAGACACAGGTGTTTCTCGAACAAAGGTGGAAATCATGTTGATCGAGGCAACAGATGGATGTGGGATATCGAGTGGTGGAATGGGGAAAGTACCCATCAAAGAGGAATCTTTAAGAAGACCCACACCAACATTCTCATATCCAGGGGGTGTTTTCGCAATGAAAGGTACATTGTTTGTACGTGTATTAGAGTTAAATAAGGCTAATTGGTCCATCGTAATTACTTTTCCTTGATGTGGGAAATGTACGACACAAAAAAGAGTGGACACAACTGCACACATGGAATCGATCTAGCTACGACCAAGTAGAAGGTTTTAATCGAGAGGAGCATCAAAGACCTCAACTTCAACGTTGACCGTTTTTCCTTCTAATGTAATAGGTAATGAAGGGAAGACATCGTAAGGCTTAAACATAGAGCCATTGAAGGCTTTGAGCATGTTGTGGGATTAAGTTAAGGGAGTAGAGCCGATGGATTTCCAGCAGGCAATCGACATTACACATGTCGAGGAACCCTCATCAATAACTGTTCTACAAATGTTCTTTTCGGAGACAATAACTTGTATTTGAAATGCGAGTTGAGGGGGTAACCTTAGAATGTGATCCTCCAAGTAAAAAAATATTAAATTTGTATCCGTAGGGTCGATTCCACCAATAGCTTTCAATAGTGCCTTCCATTGTGTGGGAAAACTCTTAAGGACTTCGAGGGCTGACATCGTGGATGGTGCTTGGGCCATATCTTCTACAATACTGTAGTTTTGGGCAGCACGCGTATGAGGATTGAAAGAAGACTTTCAAACAACACCCTTTGGGGGAAGGAGAAGAACTATGTCTAGGCTCGGTCGTTCAAGATGAAGAGGACCATTGGTAGGTGGAGCTGATGGAGATGGTTGGACCAAGGAAGGAGGTATTTCATCAACCTTCTCTTTGGAGGAAGAATAATATTTGGCTCGAGTGGTAAGTGTGACGTCATTCTTCTTTGAATCACCTGTACACATTAAGACATAAGATGTAGTGGAGGGGGAAGGTTGGTCATGAATGACTAATTGGGCCTGTTTTTGAGAAGGAAAGGGTTGTGACAACACGACCGAGGTAGGCAGTTTCAGGGTCCCTTGAAGGAACTTACTAACCTCGGCTCGTCTCGGACAATCCTTAGTGTAGTGATCATCACAACAGATAAGACAAGGGTATCGAGGTTTGTGCTTATCCTTATCGTCAACAGGTTTTGTTTTGGTCTTCTCAGATTGCGGATTATTTTTATCCTCCTTATTCTTACCCTTCCCTTTTCTGGATTTATTTTTTTCGATAGGGGTAGATTGAATAGAGTTCACCTCAGAAGTTTTGCCGGCGGGAGGAGTAAGAGACAGAGCATGTTGAACATTAGAAGCAACGAACTTGGGGTTGGTGGTAGAGGCTTGTGCAGAGTGGGGTTTGGCGTGGAAAGTGCCAATCACATCATCAGCCGCATGAGAAGCAGTAGGAGTAGTTGAAGTAGTAGTAGTATAAGGACGAGGTGCGTCAGGGAGAAAATCGTAAAGAGTACCTGTTTGTGAGTAAACAAGGTCAAGGTATTGAGCACGACTGATCGCCTGTTCTTCTGTGACAACTCCACCCATGGCAATGTCACGAGTGATTTCGTGAACCACTCTTCCAGTAACTGATTGGGGAGCTCAAGTTTGATGAGACGTCATCTCCATCGCCACTCATGAATGTGATCAGAGATATGAGTGGCTTTGGTTTGTTTGAAAGAACTCAAAATTTCGGTTCCTGTTTCGTATCGGATCGGTAACTGGTGGTGGGTGAGGAAAGCCATGGCAAGGGTGTTAAAGTCAGCAAAGAAACCTCGTGGTAATTCTATATACCACTTCGCGGTGGAACCCATGAGAGTTCGCTGAAAAAGACATAAACGAATAGAGTCATCCATCAAAGAGTTGGATGAACACCAAAGGTGGAAAGTCATTACATGATTGTTCGGGTCCTCTCCTGGTTTACCATCAAACTTATGAATGTCGGAAGGTAGTTTGGCCGGTATGGTGGGCCATTGAGGAGAGTGACAGATAGGATCGTTTAAAATTCTAGACAGATCAGGGAGGTCTAGAATGGCTAAGAAAGGTAACTGTCTATTCATGTGGGGGTACTGGTGACTTTGGGGAGGAAGTCCCATAGGTATACTAGTAGGACCGTAAGAAGTTTTCATATAATGCGAAGATCCGGGTAGATTCGGTTGTTGGTACGGAGGCATGTAGTTTATAGGGTTGTATTGGTTAGGGAGGTTCCCTTCAACAGGGACATTGGGTCCAGCGTTCAAGCCCCAAATGGAATTGGACGGACCTGGATATGGTTGGCCTGTACTAGGGGGTATGAAAGAGTTAGTTTGAGGTTGTTTCCCCCCAGTTGATTGAGGATTATTTCGGATAAGATAGTTCTAATACTGGGCCAAGTCTGTAGGTATGTTCTATCCAGTGGGTGGGGTAGGTGGGGGTTGCCCTCCAATCAAAGGTTGTGTCCCAATTGGGATTTGACCTCTAGGGTGAAAATGTCTGCCAACAAGAATCTGGTAATTAGGTGTGAAAGACTGAGTGGTGCCACTAGGGTCAGTTCCTATGATAGGGGATGGAAGAGACCTTCTGGAAGGGGGTCGAGGAAGTTTCAGAATAAAACCAGGAACAAGATGGTGCCCAAAAGGAGTGGAAATTCTAGGAGTCCCGGATGGGATTTGTGTAGGAACATGAATAGAAGCATTCAATGCATGATATCCAGGAGGAAGCGTTGGGGTGAGGTTGGGTGAAAGCGGTGTGCCAATGGGGGCTTGGCTAGCCACCGTATTCCCAGTGTGAATATTCGTAGTATCTGGGACCATTGTATAATGGACCATTTGAAGGGGGACAGTCAAGATATGGTTAGCTGGCTGAGTGTCCGAACCAAGGAAATAATAGGTAGTGGTAAAAGGTATCATGTCTGGATTGGATGTTTCGGGCAGATCAAGTGTGACAGTGATATCAATGCCTGCTCCTGAGCCAAAGAGATCCCATCTAAAAATGCCAGTAGTCCAAAAAGGATCCTAACCTTCAGGGCCTGTGAAAGGTCTGATTGGTAATCCAGAAGACTCAACAACAATATCTACGGATGAATTCACTCGAACAATACGTCTCACAGATTCGGGAGGAAGTCGCAAGCCCTCTCGAGAATCTGTAATTCAGAACTGTTCTAAAGAGTCGGTTCTTTCCAGTCGAGGAGTGGAATGTCTTGGACTTCACTCCGTTGAGGATATCTCTCCGGTGAGTTGGTATGGAAGGGTTGATAACCTTCCAGATCTTCTGGGGGTAGTCCTTTCATTCTACGTGAACGACGTGGAGGGTCAATGGTGATCGAGCGAAAATCTCACGAAATAAATTCTATGGCCAACTTATGAAAACAAACAACATGCACTAGTAAAATATAGGAATCAAAATCAAGCAAACAAGACCTTCCTATTCTGAAGTCACTAGTTGGTGATGAAATCCAACGTCGCGACGTCGAGACAAGAAGGGGCTGGGCTAGGGTGGAAAAGTTATGTTGACGACCTGCTTAACGGACTTACACCTTGGTGCAATCTCCCACACATAATCATGGGTATACCCTCCAAGGAGTCCGAGCGAGTCTAGCCAACGTTGACTCCAGGTACTACGAAGACTTACCCCTCTACAGTCACCTTGTGTAAGACGCTAAGAATATAGGCTACTAAATTTACCACGAACAACAATGATGCCTGGTGGAACAGTCGACAGTCTGATCCACATGCAAGGGCAGGGTATCTAGCCCAAAATCAACTTGAGAGTCTTCCACTCATCATTGTGGGTATACCTTCAAGCGACCCTCGTAATACGTGCAATATCTACACCGAGCTCAACAAAGCAAGGTGAGTAACTCTGTTCATTTCAATGCGACCTCAGGTTTGTCCCTTGTGTGAGAAGGGCTTCCCAGGACAAAATGATGCAAATGGAATTTGACACTCCCTATCACAAGATACTATTGTGTGTTTTACGCTTTGGAGAGTGTGTCTCACTGCCTATTCCAAAGCTCTAACCTAGCTAATGTTGGTGCAAAAGAGACCTAGAAAAAGTTACTAGTTGAATTTTAAAGTTGTGCAATATTATTAAAGGATTTTATTATGCAAGAGGGAGACGGAAATGAAATCAATGTTGTGTAAGACTCCGAGCCAACAATGCGTAAATATAAATGAATGGTACAAATTTTGATTCGATGAATTCTATCTACAACAGGGAAAGAGGAGTTTTTTGGAACAATGCAAACTACAATGTACGATCTCTTTTGAAATGTAGTACCAAACAATCATGGACAATGCAAATTCACTATTCGTTCTCTTTCATTGTTTTAACGCCAATAATTTCTGCATAAATGACTGCTTAAAAGAAAAAGACTTTAATTTTAATTTTTTTTGTTATAAACCCTAAAATGGGGATGGAACTAAGAAAAAGTAAGCAACCAATGAAAATAAAATAATCAACAACACCCAAAACGATCTTTCAATGAAGATAAAAATAACAAACTGAATAAATGGGCTGAAGTCGAACACTCGACGGAATCTCTCGATTAGGTTCCAATTATGTGAATCCACTGTCGAAAGTGAAGAGACCTGCCATTAAGGCATGCATGTTCTAAGGTACTAAATGATTTCTAAGTCTTATTCCTGGATAATGAGTTGGAGTCAACGTAAAAAGACTCGTCACAGGAGGGCCTTGATGTATCCCCCATCAATGATACGAAATAAGTAATAGATTTTGAGGGTGAGTCAAAGTATGAATATGATTTGAAATGGACACAGGGAAGGCCGACACGGTAAGAATGGACAACTGTAGATGGCCGACTTCAATGGATAAAAAAGTGAATAAATATGGGTGAAAAGTCCTTTTTACCAATTCATTGTTACTTTGCCAAAAGCTTGTCCAACACACCTCATTTTTCCCCAAGTTTCTTTGCTCGATTGCGGGAATTACAAGCGATCATTTGGCAAACGGTTTCGACCAACGAGGTAATCTCCTAATTTTCAACTTTTTCATGGATTAAAATCGATTTTTATTGGTAATTTTAAGTGTTTGAGTCCATTTTAGGGCCGGTGAATGCGCTCAGGAATTCTCATAGGTGAGCCATTTGGGACCTGCGAGAACCTAAGATTCTCACAGGTGAGCTTCAATGCACCTATGAGAATCTCGCACTGTGTGCAAGCTTCACCTGCGAGGGCCGAAAAATAGATTTTCATGCAAGTTTTTACTCAATAAAAAATTATGCAAGAGGTTAAAACAAGTTCTAACTTCCTTCTCATGGCTCTATGGCAGGTATTGACCATCATGATGTTGGAATGGAGGGAAAGATAACACGAGGAGGACGATGCCATTGCTGAAAATGATCGAGGTACAGTTGTTGCCCTCCGGGAATGTGGGATCTTAAAAATTTTCAAGATCCCGGGCATGAGAGCCCAACTCAGGTTGTTAAAGTACATGGTCCACATGTGGGATGTGGATCAACATGTATTTCATGTAGGGGTCCACACGCTCACTCTAGATATCGAGGATATCTACTTTCTAATGGGGATGTCATGACGTGGGTACCATGCTACTTTGACTGGAGGCAGAAGTGGCGGGCTTCCTATGAGTGAGTATGTTCGCCAATATTGTGTTCCCGAGGTGGAGAGAAGCAAGGGTAAGGTCACCATCTGAGGTGCCCAAAATTTGACCTTGCGGACTATCTTGTTTACCATTGCATGCATGGCCGGGAGCGCTGCTCCACACATGGCTCTCCAAAGATATTTCCAATATGCAATAGAGTGCACATAACCTCGGTTTTTAACTGGTCGGATGCGGTTCTCTGTTGTATGAAGAGGAAATTGACAATATGCAGAAGGGGTAACCCGAAGCAGTTTGGGTACGGGTCACTTTTGGTGTCATTCTTCCTTGAGAGGGTCCCACTGCTACGTCTACAGGTAGATTGGGGTTTATCGGCCCCACAGGATCCGAGGATGCTGAGGTGCTGTAACCTCATGGATCGACACGTAGCAGGGCCTATAATCAAATATAATGATTCATTTTTTGACTGGTTGAGGTCCGAGATGCTGATGATCGATGACTACGCATATGTTGGCTTACATTTCCAAGGAGATCTGGATTTGGTGTTGCCTGAGGATGCTTAGTGGGGTGACTTAGGTAAGAAGTACACATTTTGTTCTTAATGTTTTTTTATTTTTTTTTGCAAATTTTATGATATAAAATGTTTTTATGTCTTTGATCCAAGGACTAATCAAAAATTTCTTTTGACAACACAGATGTGGGGTCGTATTGACCGTCAAGAACGTCTCCCATTCAGACATGAGGAGAAGTGGCTCCAGTGGCAAGATGGGATGCTGAGGACTACGAGACAGTTGAACATAACTTAGAGGGGTTGACTGCGAATGTCCCTGACATTACTATTGGGGAGATCCCAAGGCGTTATCAGTGCCATATTGTGGGCGTGTCTGAGTCTCTTATTCGACTGCTCCGTAGGGTAGCCCTAGTAGTTGTATGTTACTATGAGTGTCATCCATGACACTAATTTGTAGAAGCCATGGGATTCATATATTTTGATATTTTGGTTATATGTATATGCGACTTCTACCGACTTATTTTGTTTTTTATAATAGATGTGATGTGTGATTGGTTTTATAAGAGTCTCAGATATCTATATAACACATATTTAGCTAGAGAATTAGTCAATGTATTTAGACATCTAAGAATGTGTTGATATTCGATATAATCAAAATGACGTTCCAAGAGGCGAATTCGTATATATACCGGCAATAAAGTAGGACTTTGGATAACATAGACATTACTTAAATGTAGCACTACTAGATGCAAATCAAATCGTATAACCAGGTGGTGGATACCAAGTGAAATAGCATTAGTCAACAACTCGATGACGACGCTATATTCTGTGATATTATTGGTCGCACGACCGAGGAAAACACCTCGTAGACTAATAAGTTCGTTTGTAGGTGCATAAATTGTCCATGCAGTAGAAGCAAGGTTCTGATTACTACGACTAGTGCCATCGACGAAGCCAATGTGGGGTAGCGAAGACTTCGACATCTGGAAACCAAGCACAACTCAAGATAAGCGGTCAAGGGAAGAGACAAAATAATGAAAAAACACACTAAAGTAACACACAAAAAGTGTGATACAATAAAATACAAGTACTCATGCACAAATGATCTAAGCATAGTACTTCTTTAAGTAAAGCCCATTTCTGGGTTCACTCAAAGGGATACCATCGTAGTCCACTAACTCGTAAGCTCCTTTCTCCAACACTCGTTTGATGATATAAGGACCTTGCCACATAGCCTCAAATTTTCCTGCTCCTAGCACATCTCGATCTTGTTCATAAAGGAGAACCAAATCACCTTCAGAGAAAACGTGTGGCTTGACATGTTTGTCGTATTGGTCTTTGACGCGTTTCTTCTAGGCTTCTATAACTAGGGTGGCATCATGGCAAGTTTCGTCTAGTTGCATAAGATACAACATATGCTCTTCTTCAGCAAAAGTGTTTGGGAGAAGTTCGATGGCTAGCTTTAAAGATGGTATCTCACATTCAATCGACAAGATCGCTTCTAGACCATAAACTAACTAGAAATGTGTAAACTCGGTAGCAGACTTAACGGATGTCCGATAAGCCCACAATGCTGAAAACAACATCGTGTTCCAACTCGCTTTGTGAATCCCTATCATTCGTCGAAGCATGGTAATGAGAACTTTGTTTATTCTTTCAACCTGGACATTGGCCTGTGGGTAATAGGGTGTTGAGTTTTCATGGAGAATACCCAACTTTTCAGTGAGTTATGACATCGTGAAGTTTCTAAAGTGGCTACCGTGATCAGTAATGATAGCTTGAGGAACACCAAACTGAGCAATCATGTGATTGAATATGAATAGTGTTGCAGTCTTTCCGGTATTTTCGAATGTAGGGATCGCCTCAGCCCACTTTGTAAAGTAATCAACGACTACAATAATGTGACCATGCCCCCCAGCTGAGTTAGGGTTACATGACATGAAATCGATACCCCATTTCGCAAAAGGTCCAACGGAGACTACAGGGTGTAGAGGAGCAGGGTGTGATCATAATTTGTTGTTGTAGGTTTAGCAAGCATGGCATTTTTGGACAGCAATAATACAATCGTTGAATAAAGAATGCCAAAAATACCCATCTCGTAAGATATTATGGGCAGTAGCATACCCAGATATGTGACCACCACATGCTCTAGAATGGCAGTCATTTAGGGCTTTCTCAAATTCGTCAAATGTGAGGCATCGTCGAAAAATGGAGTCAATCCCACGACGATAAAGAGTATCACCGAGGATAATATACTGACGGGCTTGGTAGCTTATTCGACGACAATCAGTGCTAGACAAATCGGGCTGAAAAGTCTGAGTCTGGAGATATATGATGATATCCCCATACCAAAGGTCATCGGAATTGATCAGAAAAAGGGAATCATTGGATAATGAATCCTCTGCTACATTTTCCTTCTCAGGATAGGGAAGGTCGCATATCAATTCTGAAAATACCAAGGATTTCTTGGACTTAGCGCATTCAAATTCTAAGTCAAACTCCTGGAGTATAACGATCCATTTGGAGTATTTTCCCCCTAGCAATTGGCATGTAAGAATGTGCTGCATAGGGTTGCAATTGGAAATCACAGTAGTCTTGCGTAAAAGGATATAGTGGCGGAAACGTTGAATAGATTGGATGATGGCCAAGGCCAGTTTTTCAACATGTAAATACTTGGTTTCGGCATTCGTGAGACTCAGAATCAAATAATAAATGACATGTTCGTCATGAGAATCATCCTCCTGGACTAGAACCATAGCAATGGTAGAGTCTGAGGCTGCGAGATACAGGAAATAATCTCGACTGTAATCGGGTGGGAAAAGTAGTGGGGTACAGGTTAAAGTCAGTTTTAAAGCGTCGAAAGTTTTGTTGGCAGTGGTATCCCATATGAACTAAGAACCTTTCTTGAGCAGTCGAGTAAATCCAAGAGTTAGCTCAACATAGTTTGGAATGAAACGACGTAGAAAGTTTGTCTTTCCTTGCAAACTTTGTAGCTGGTGAAGTGAGGAAGGAGGAGGGAGATTGAGAATCACCTCGACCTTCAAAGGATATACCCTAATCCCTTGACGTGAAACAATAAAGCCCAAAAGTTAGCCGGATTCTACACAAAAAACACATTTGTGCGGGTTTAAGCGTATGCGGTAAAACCGACATCGAAGGAAAATGGCTCGGAGGTGTGTGGGGTGATCTACACGGTGCATGGAATGAGTCGGTAGGTCATCGAGCTATGGTTGGACAATGTGCTTTATATCATGAAAGACATAAGACATGGCACGTTGAAAAGTCACGTTGACATTCTTTAAACCAAAGGGTAGTTTTCGGTAGGAAAAAGTGCCCCAAGGACAAATAAAAATGGTCTTGTGTTGGTCGACGGGTACGATATTGATTTGATTATATCCAGAGAAACCATCCATCAAAGAGAATATTTCACTCCTGGCGCAATCGTCGACGATCTGGTTGACGAAGGGGGTGGGAAAGTTGTCTTTAGGGCAAGCTTTGTTAATATCCCTATAATCAACACACACGTGGATCGTACCTTGTTTCTTGTTAACCAGAACAAGATTGGAAACCCAATCAGTTAAAGCCATAGGGTAAATAAAGCCAGCTTTAATATTTTTCTCAACTTCAAGCTTGATAGCAGCTGCTTTATGTGGGTGGTCTAGATGAAAGCATTGCCGGACAGGTTTAGCGCCTAGGTATGTCTTAATCTCATGAACAACAATGTCAGGGTCAATACCCGACATTTCTTCATATCTCTAGGTGAAGACGTCATGAAATTCTTGAAAAAGAGATTTATAGGTGACACTTCGTCATTGGAACACGAAGCTCTGATGTGTACATTTCCGACAACTCCAGGTTTAATGGATATGTCGAGGGGGATGGTGGGTGAGATATTACTTAAGTTTGCTTCGTAGAACAGATCATGTGTAGACTCGGGAATGGTAGAAATGACCACAACGGTTGACATAGTCGAGATCTGTTGGTAAATCTCAATGGTGTGTTGTTCTAGGAAGAGAATGGAATGATGATGTCCATCATCCAAGGAGTATCTTCGATGGACATAGTAGACATAATCATCTCATCGGTAGGAAAAATGACACAGAATGGATATGGAGACAAATCACTAAGAGAGGGGGTAGAAGGGGTTGCCGATTGAATGGCTTGATAGGCATATTCGACCGGACTTAAAGGCTTTTTGTCACCATAGTGAAGATGATCACGAGGTTTGGGTACTATCCATGGGTCAAAAGACACAGGGGTTTCTCAAACAGAGGTGGAAATCATCAGATGGATGTGGGATATTGGGTGGTGGAATGGGGAAAGTACCCATCAAAGAAGAATCTTTAAGAAGACCCACACCGACATTCTCATATCTAAGGGGTGTTTTCACAATGAAAGGTACGTTGTTGGACGTGTATCAGAGTTAAAGAAGGCCAATTGGTCCACTGTAATTACTTTTCCTTGATGTGGAAAACGTACGACACGAAAAAGAGTGGACACAACTGAACGCAAGGAATCGATCCAGCTACGACCAAGTAGAAGGTTTTAATCGAGAGGAGTGTCAAAGACCTCAACTTCAACATTGACCGTTTTTCCTTCTAACGTAATAGGAAACAAAGGGAGGACACCGTAAGGATTAAACCCAGAGCCATTGAAGGCTTTGAGCATGTTGTGGGATTCTGTTAAGGGAGGAGAGCCAATGGATTTCCAGTAGGCAATAGAAATGACACACGTCGAGGCACCCTCATCAATAACTGTTCTACAAATATTCTTGTCGGAGACAATAACTTGTATTTGAAATGCGAGTTGAAGGGGTAACCTTGGAATGTGATCCTCCAAGTCAAAAATTATTAAATTTGTATCCGTAGGGTCGATTCCACTAATAGATTTCAATAGTGCCTTCCGTTGTGTGGGACAACTCTGAAGGACTTCGAGGGCTGACATCGCGGATGATGCTTGGCCTAGATCTTCTACAATACTATAGTTTTAGGAAGCAAGCACACGAGGATTGAAAGAATAATTTCGAACAACACCCTTCGGGGGAGGGCGAGGAACTGTTTCTAGGCTCAGTCATTCGAGATGAAGAGGACCGTTGGTAGGTGGAGCTGATGGAGATGGTTGGACCAAGGAAGGAGGTATTTCATCAACCTTCTCTTTGTAGGAAGAATAATCTTTGGCTCGAGTGGTAAGTGTGATTTCATTCTTCTTTGAATCACTTGTACACATTAATACATAGGATGTAGTGGAGGGGGAAGGTTGGTCATGAATGACCAATTGGGCCTGTTGTTGAGAAGGAAAGGGTTGTGACAACACAGTCGGGGTAGGTGGTTTCGGGGTCCCTTGAAGGAACTTAGTAACCTCGGCTCGTCTCGGACAATCCTTAGTGTAGTGATCATCACCACAGATAAGACAAGGGTATTAGGGTTTGTGCTTATCCTTATCGTCAAAAGGTTGTGTTTTGGTCTTCTCAAATTGTGGATTATTTTATCCTCCTTATTCTTACTCTTCCCTTTTCTGGATTTATTTTTTCCAGCAGGGGTAGATTGAACAGAGTTCACCTCAAAAGTTTTTCCGCTGGGAGGAGTAGGAGACAAAGCATGTTGAACATCAGAAGAAATGAACTTGGGGTTGGTGGTAGAGGCTTGAGCGAAGTGGGGTTGGGCATGGAAAGTGCCAATCACACCATCAACCACATGAGAAGAAACATGAGTAGTTGAAGTAGCAGTAGTAGAAGGACGAGGTGCGTCAAGGAGCAAATCGTAAAGAGTACCCGTGAAAATATTACTTAAGTTTGCTTCGTAGAATAGATCATGTGTAGACTCGGGAATGGTAGAAATGACCACAATGGTCGACATAGTCGAGATCTGTTGGTAAATCTCAATGGTGTGTTGTTCTAGGAAGAGAATGGAATGATGATGTCCATCATCCAAGGAGTATCTTCGATGGACATAGCAGACATAATCATCTCATCGGTAGGAAAAATGACACAGAATGGATCTGGAGACAAATCACCAAGAGAGGGGGTAGAAGGGGTTGCCGATTGAATGGCTTGATAGGCATATTCGACCGGACTTAAAGGCATTTTGTCACCATAGTGAAGATGATCACCATGGTTGGGTACTATCCATGGGTCAGAAGACACAGGGTTTTCTCAAATAGAGGTGGAAATCATGTTGATCGAGGCGACAGATGGATGTGGGATATTGGGTGGTGGAATGGGGAAAGTACCCATCAAAGAAGAATCTTTAAGAAGAACCACACCGAAATTATCATATCTAAGGGGTGTTTTCACAATGAAAGGTACGTTTCTGGTATGTGTATCAGAGTTAAAGAAGGCCAATTGGTCCACTTTAATTACTTTTCCTTGATGTGGAAAACGTACGACACAGAAAAGAGTGGACACAACTGCACGCAAGGAATCGATCCAGCTACGACCAAGTAAAAGGTTTTAATCGAGAGGAGCGTCAAAGACCTCAACTTCAACGTTGACCATTTTTCCTTCTAACGTAATAGGAAACAAAGGGAGGACACCGTAAGGCTTAAACCTAGAGCCATTGAAGGCTTTGAACATGTTGTGGGATTCTGTTAAGGGAGGAGAGCCAATGGATTTCCAGTAGGCAATAGAAATGACACATGTTGAGGCACCCTCATCAATAACTGTTCTACAAATGTTCTTGTCAGAGAAAATAACTTGTATTTGCAATGCGAGTTGAAGGGGTAACCTTGGAATGTGATCCTCCAAGTCAAAAATTATTAAATTTGTATCCATAGGGTCGATTCCACTAATAGATTTCAATAGTGCCTTCCGTTGTGTGGGACAACTCTGAAGGACTTCGAGGGATGACATGGCGGATGATGCTTGGGCCAGATATTCTACAATACTGTAGTTTTGGGAAGCAAGCACATGAGGATTTGCATGTCCTCATGAGAATCATTCTCCTGGACTAGAACCTCGTCTCATGTCCTCATTGTGTCCTAATTGGGATTTGACCTCCAGGGTGAAAATGTCTGCCATTAGGAATCTGGTAATTAGGTGTGAAAGACTCAGTGGTGCCACTAGGGTCGGTTCCTATGATAGGGGATGAAAGAGATCCTCTGGAAGGGGGTTGAGAAAGTGTCAGAATAAAACCAGGAACAAGATGGTTCCCAAAAGGAGTGGAAATTCCAGGAGTCCCGGATGGGATTTGTGTAGGAACAGGAATAGAAGCATTCAATGTATGATATCTAGGAGGAAGCGTTGGGGTGAGTCTGGGCGAAAGCGGTGTGCTAATGGGGGCTTGGCTAGCCACCGTATTCCCAGTGTGAAGATTCGTAGTATCTGGGACGTTGAGACAAGAAGGGGCTGGGTTAGGGTGGAAAAGTTACTTTGACGACCTGCTTAACGTACTTACACCTTGGTGCAAGATCCCACACATAATCATGGGTATACCCTCCAAGGAGTCTGAGTGAGTCTAGCCAACGTCGATTCCAGGTACTGTGAAGACTTACCACTCCACAGTCACCTTGTGTAAGACGCTAAGAAGATAGGCTACTAAAGTTACCACGAACAACAATGATGCCTCAGGGAACAGTCGACAGTCTGATCCACACTCAAGGGCAGGGTATCTAGTCCAAAATCAACTTGAGAGGCTTCCACTCATCATTGTGGGTATACCTTCAAGCGATCCCCATAATACGTGCAATGTCTACACTGAGATCAACAAAGCAGGGTGAGTAACTCTGTCCATTTCAATGCGACCTCAGGTTTGACCCTTGTGTGAGAAGGGCTTCCTAGGACAAAATGTTGCAAATGAAATTTGACACTCCCTATCATAAGATACTATTGTGTGTTTTACGCTTTGGAGAGTGTGTCTCACTGCCTATTCCAAATCTCTAGCCTAGCTAATGTTGGTGCAAAAGAGCCCTAGAAAAATTTACTAGTTGAATTTTAAAGGTGCGCAATATTATTAAAGGTTGTTGTTACGCAAGAGGGAGATGGAAATGAAACCAATGTTGTGTAAGACTCTAACCCAACAATGCGTAAATAGAAATGAATGATACAAATTTTCGTTCGATGAATTCTATCTGCAGTAGGGAAAGATGAGTTTTCTGGAACAGTGCAAACTACGATGTACGATCTCTTTTGAAATGTAGTACCAAACAATCACGGAGAATGTAAATTCACTATTCATTCTCTTTCAATGTTTTAACACCAATAATTTCTGGATAAATGACTGCTTAAAAGAAAAAGACTTTAATTTTTTTTGTGTTATAAACCCTAAAATGGGGATGGAACTAAGAAAAAGTAAGCAACCAATGAAAATAAAATACTCAACAACACCCAAACCGATCTTTCAATGAAAATAAAAATAACAAACCGATAAGAAAAAATCTCTTCAAATGCACATGAACAAAAAATTTCCAAGCAACAAGCAATCTAAAAGGATAATTAATCCCAAATTTTAATCCAATCAAAGACTTTTTGACCAAACAAGCACTCAGATCTCAGAATCAGAGATTATACCCTTGTTAACAAAAGGTCACGAAGTAAAAATTGGGAAAAAGAGTAAGAAGAGTTTTCGATCTCCGAAAACCAATCAACTGCAAGGTTTGAAGTCAAGAAACAGTCAAGCACTGGAAAAATAAGTTCTTCCCAGGTCAACAAACAAATCTGGGCATCAAAAAAGGCAAGCAGACCTAATCCAAAACTTTTAAAAACGAGTTCGTAGCCTGGTAGTGGGGTACAATGCGAGAATTAGGGATTCTCATAGTCTAGATACATGCAGGGTGTGAGAAGGTCACACTAAACTAAACAGTAGGGTGCGAACATCAATGATTTTCACAGGTCACAAAGAGGTACAGTGCAAGAGGGTTTGTAATTAGGAATTTTTTTGAAAAAGGACAAAAAAATTGAGTGAACTTCTGGGACCAGAGAGTCTATAAGGGTCTCTTACAGACTCAGAGACTGGTTGGTAATGCAAAAAGTAGGTTAAGATAAAATGGCCAAAAAAAACTACAAAATGAGTTGTATCCCCAGTATGGTCGCCAATTTTGTTATAGGATAAATCGATGTATGCGGACACTAATAGATATCCCTAGATCCACCTGGATCTAGAACAAAACAGGACAGGGCATGATGCTTTCCCTAAGCAACTATCATTGAATTTACTACCAAAAGAGGAACGAGTGACATACCTTTATATCACTTCCTTACGTCTTTGTTGTTCCCACTTTGCTCCGATGCTCTTCCGAGGTCAGATCCAAGACGACACAAACCAAACAAAGTGAAGATAGTAAAGTATATTCAATGACAACCTATGCATATGATCAAGGAATTATGCAATAAAATAAGAGTGATTTTATGGGAAAGGGACGTGCCACTGTATTATATTAAATGAAAGTAGAAGATACAACCAGATTGTCTTGATGTCGCAAGCTTCCTTTCGGTGGTACTTTGTTCTAACACACACACTTGCTCCAAACTACATGAAGAAGATCCACTATGGCTTGATGGGAAAAATTTAGGCCTCAAGCATTAATTCAAACATCATTCCTCACACAATTTTGAATCTATTGTTTCATCAATTCTCTATTCAATCTTGCTTAACCTCTTCCTTGAGAAACCTTTCATTATATAGGAGAATGAGAGATGGTTAAAGGGATGAGGATGATCCCACTAAATCTGAGAAGTCAGTAGGATGCCAACCATGCGAATGCCAACTCATTTTCTAGAAGATCCTCTTCTAGAACCTTTGTAACTTCCTCTTCCTTTTAAGCCTTGAAACAGGTTCGCACCCTACCTATAGAGGAGACTACAAACATCTCGCACTCCAATTATAGGGTTGCCTACGAGAATCAGGGTTTCTCGCACCCTACAATACATGTGGCCTGCAAACTCATCTTCAAAATATGTTTTATGGAAGAAGACAACAATCACTTTTCTCAGGCAAAAGATCCTTATGAGAGATTGAACACATAACTATAGAGACATCACCAGAGTGACCAAAATAATGTGTAACAAAATGCCCCCCAAAGTATGAGGCTGGAACTAGTGATAGCTGAAATACTTTGTAAAATGCGTGTGTGTGTTAGAAACACAGATCACACCTAATCGGAAACCTGCAAACAATCAAGCATATGCAGAATATAATACTAGTTATGAGGTAGGCATTCCCATGCTCAAACCACAAATGCTTGAAATCACAAATGTAGGCCATGGCCACCAATCATACATCGTGGATCCATGTCATCAAAATGCTATATAGCCACTAGGAATACACTGTGGATCTATGTTAGAAGAATCGGATTAGGACATAGCCACACAACATACAAAGTGGATCTATGTGTCGATACAAATCATAAATACTCCATCACACCCTGGACCAAAAAGATGAGACCCGAGGTCTTCAATCCCGTCGTCTGAAAGTACGAATCTAGCCATGTGATTACATGTGTCGAAGTCGAACATGGTAGAAACCACTTTATTATCGGTCATTGATGAAAACCGTTAACAAGTGTGAGGGAAATCACCATTGATGTTAATGAATCCCAAGGTACCTAAGTACAATCCGAACAAATGTGAATAAATGGGTTGAAGTTGAACACTCGGTGGAATCTCTCGATCAGGGGCCAATGATGTGAATCTACTGTTGAAAGCGAAGAGACCTGCCATTAAGGCATGCATGTTCTAAGGTACTAAATGATTTCTAGGTCTTATTCCCGGATAACGAGTTGGAGTCGACGAAAAAAGACTCGTCACAAGAGGGCCTTGATGTATCCCCCATCAATGACACGAAATAAGTAACAGATTTTGAGGGTGAGTCAAAGTATGAATATGATTTGAAACAGACATAGGCAAGGCTGACACGGTAAGAATGGACAACTGCAGATGGCTGACTTCAATGGAGGGCTTGTTTGGACTTCTCTTGAACATATGAACGACACGAAAATGGTCTCGGCAGCTCTGACTCAAAGACGACCCAAGATATGAATGAGGGACAAATGGATTTCCCAACCCAGATTCAAATGACAAACAGGGGGTGTCATGTTCAAGAGAAACGCTTACTGCCATTAATACAAATACAAAGGCATATCCCTTTCCCAAAATTTCCCCCACCATTTCTGGTGAGTACCTCTTTATTTTTACACAAGCTTGAGGAGGATAACATATGCTTGTTGATATAAGCTCATCCTTTGGAAAAGTCCCTCAGAGTACATTTAACGAACCCTAGGAAGGAGTGGTTCGGTCCCATTAAGGGTATTTTGATGTTTGTTTAACGAGTCCAAAGATAGAAAACTCAGGGTTTTTTCATGTTTTGAGAGTCTGAAAAACGCTTAAAGAGAACTCACCCAGTTCCTTTTTTGTAAATTAGTTTGACGAGAGCAAAAACATGACAAACTATCGCTGATCGAATGTTTTCTTCAAATTCTTTTACGAGCGTGAAAAGAACAAGATCGCTTGGCAATATTTTCGTTTTTATGGAGCGTGAAAAGAGATTAAAGGATACTCCCTTATTTTCATTGTTTTCGTGTTACCATGACGAGTACAAAAAGACGACAAATGTATACTCGGTTGCGTTCTCATGTATTTTTGAGCCTAGAACGAACGAAGACTGAGCTCGAGTTTTTTCCTACAAAACCCTAAAAAGGTATTTGTACATGTGACGAAAAAAGAAAAAATACCCGTACATCGTCGTTCGGGCTTCTAGGCCATCTATCTGCAAAAAACCATACTCACAAGGCCATTAGGGTTATAGATTTTGAATCAAAATAATAAAAATAATAAAAAAATCAACAAGAAGTAGTAAAAAAGTGAATAAATATGGGTGAAAAGCCCTTTTTACCAATTCATTGTTACTTTGCCAAAAACTTGTCCAAAACGCCTCATTTCCCCCCAAGTTTCTTTGCTCGATTGCGGGAAGTACAAGTGATCATTCGACAAACAGTTTCCACCAACGAGGTAATCTCCTGATTTTTCAACTTTTTCATGGATTAAAATCGATTTTTATTGGTAATTTTAAGTGTTTGAGTCCATTTTAGGGCCAGTGAATGCGCTCATGCATTCTCGCAGGTGAGACATTCGGTACCTACGAGAACCTAAGATTCTCAGAGATGAGCTTCAGTGCACCTGCGAGACTCTCGCACTGTGTGCAAGCTTCACCTTTGAGGGCCGAAAAATAGATTTTCATGCAAGCTTTTACTCCATAAAAAATTATGCAAGAAGTTAAAACAAGTTGCTAACTTACTTCTCATGGCTCTATGGCATGTATTGACCATCACGATGTTGGAATGGAGGGAAAGAGAACATGAGGAGGATGATGCCATTGCCGTATATGATCCAGGTACAGTTGCTACCCTCCGGGAATGTGGGCTCTTAAAATTTTTCAGGATCCCGTGCTTGAGATCCCAACTCAGGTTGTTAGAGTATCTGGTCCACATGTGGGATGTGGATCTACAGGTATTTCATGTAGGGGTCCACACACTCACTCTATATATCGAGGATATCTACTTTCTGACGGGGTTGTCACGACGTGGGTACCATGCTACTTTGACTGGAGGCAGAGGCAACGAGCTTCCTATGAGTGAGTATGTTCGCCAATATTGTGTTCCCGAGGCGGAGAAAAGAAAGGGTAAGGTCTCCATCAGGGGTGTCCAAAATCTGAGCTTGCGGACTATCTTGTTTACCATTGCATGCATGGCCGGGAGTGCTACTCCGTACATGGCTCTCTAGATCTCTTTCCAATATGCAATAGAGTGCACAGAACCTCAGGTTTTCAACTGGTCAGATGTGGTTCTTCGTAGTATGAAGAGGCAACTGACAAAGTGCAGAAGGGGTAACCTGAAGCAGTTCAGGTACGAGTCACTTTTGGTGTCATTCTTCCTTGAGAGGGTCCCACTGCTGTGTCTACAGGTAGATTGGGGTTTACCGGCCCCACAGGATTCGAGGATGCTGAGGTGGTGTAACCTCATGGCTCGACACGTAGTAGGGCCTATAATCAAATATAATGATCTATTTTTTGACTAGTTGAGGCCCGAGATGATGATCATCGATGACTATGCATATGCTGGCTTGGATTTCCGAGGAGATCTAGATTTGGTGTTGCCTAAGGATGCTCAGTGGGGTGAATTAGGTAAGAAGTACACATTTTGTTCTTAATGTTTTTTTTTTTTGCAAATTTTATGATATAAAATGTTTTTATGTCTTTGATCCAAGGACTAATCAAAAATTTCTTTTGATGACACAGATGTGGGGCCGTATCGACTTCCAGGAATGTCTCCCATTCAGAGATGAGGAGAAGTGGCTCTAGTGGAAAGATGGGATGCTGAGGACTACGAGGCAGTTGAACATAACTTAGAGGGGTTGACTGCGGATGTCTTGGACATTGCTATTGGGGAGATCCCAAGGCGTTATCAACGCCATACTGTGGGCGTTTCTGAGTCTCTTAGTCAGCTGCTCCATAGGGTAGCCTGAGTAGTTGTATGTTACCGTGAGCGTCATCCATGACGCTAATTTGTAGAAGCCATGGGATTCATATATTTTGATATTTTGGTCCTGGACAAAATTTTTTTGTAAAACTTTTGATCGTTATATATATATGGGGCTTCTACCAGCTTATTTTGTTTTGTATAATACATGTGATGTGTGATTGGTTTTATAAGAGTCTCAGATATTTGTCTAACACATAATTAGCTAGATCACCAGTCAATGTATTTAGACATCTAGGAATGTGTTGATATTCGATATAATCAAAATGACGATCAAAGAGGCGAATTCATAGATATACCCGCAATAAAGTAGGACTTCGGATATCATAGACATTACTTAACTGTAGCACTACTAGCTGCGAATCGAGTCGTATAACCAGGTGGCAGATACCAAGCGAAATAGCATTACTCAACAACTCAATGACGACGCTATATTCTGCGATATTATTAGTCGCACGACCGAGGAAAACACCTCGTAGACTGATAAGTTCGTTTGTAGGTGCATAAATTGCCCATGCAGCATAAGAAAGGTTCTGAGTACTACGACTAGCGCCATTGGCGAAGCCAATGTGGGGTAGCGAAGACTTCAACATCTAGATACCGAGCACAATGCAAGATAAACGGTCGAGGGAAGAGACCAAATAACAAAAAAGCACACTAAAGTAACACATAAAAAGTATGATACAATAAAATACAAGCACTCATACACAGATGATATAAGCATAGTACTTCTTTAAGTAAATCCCATTTCTGGGTTCACTCAAAGGGATACCGTCGTAGTCCACTAACTCGTAAGCTCCTTTCTCCAACACTTGTCTGATGATATAAGGACCTCGCCACATAGCCTCAAATTTTCTGTCTCCTAGCACATCTTGATCTTGTTCATAAAGGAGAACCAAATCACCTTCAAAGAAAATGTGTGGCTTGACATGTTTGTCGTATTGGGCTTTGACGCATTTCTTTTGGGCTTCTATAACTAGGGTGGCATCACGATGGGTTTCGTCTAGTTGCATAAGATACAACAAACACTCTTCTTCAACATAAGTGTTTGGGAGAAGTTCGACGACTAGCTTTAGAGATGGTATCTCACATTCAATCGACAAGATGGATTCTAGACCATAAACTAACTGGAAAGGTGTAAACCTGGTAGCAGACTTAACGGATTTCCAGTAATCCCACAATGTTGAAAACAACATCGTGTGCCAACTCGTTTTGTGAATCCCTATCATTCGTCGAAGCATGGTAATGAGAACTTTGTTTATTGCTTCAACCTAGCCATTGGCTTGTGGGTAATAGGGTGTTTAGTTTTCATGGAGAAGACCCAACTTTTCAGTGAGTTCTGACATCATGAAGTTTCTAAAGTGGCTACCGTGATCAATAACGATATCTTGAGGAACACCAAACCGAGCAATGGTGTGATTGAATATGAATAGTACGACAGTCTTTCTGGTATTGTCGAATGTAGGCATCGCCTTGGCCGACTTCGTAAAGTAATATACGGCTACAATAATGTATCCATAACCCCGACCGATTGACGGTGACATGACATGAAATCGATACCCCATTTCATAAAATTTCCAATGGAGACTACAGGGTGTGATCATATTTTGTTGTTGTAGGTTTGGCAAGCGTGGAATTTTTGGACAACAATAATACAATCATTGAATAAAGAAGGCCAAAAATATCCATCTCGTAAGATCTTCTGGGCAGTAGCATACCCAAACATGTGACCACCACATGCTCTAGAATGGCAGTCATTCAGGGATTTTTCGGCTTCGTCAAATGTGAGGCATCATCAAAAAATGGAGTCAATCCCATGATGATAAAGAGTATCACTGAGGATAATATACTGACGGGATTGGTAGCGTATTTGACGGCGGTCAGTGCTAGAGAAATCGGGCCAAAAAGTCTGAGTCTGGAGATATATGATGATATCCCCATACCAAAGGTCATCGAAACTGATCAGAAAAAGGGATTCATCAGTTAATGAATCCTCTGCTACATTTTTTGTCTCAGAACAGGGAAGGTTGCATATCAATTCGACAAACACCAAGGATTTCTTGGACTTAGTGTGTTCGAATTGTAAGTCAAAATCCTGGAGTATGATGATCCATTTGGAGTATTTTCCCCCTAGAAATTGGTGTGTAAGAATGTGCTGCATAGGGTTGCAATTGGAAATTACAGTAGTCTTGCGTAAAAGGATATAGTGCCGAAAACGTTGAACAACTTGGACGGTGGCCAAGGCCAGTGTTTCAACATGTAAATACTTGGTTTTGGTAATCGTGAGACTTCAACTCAAATAATAAATGACATGTTCATCATGAGAATCATCCTCCTGGACTAGAACCATAGCAATGGTAGAGTCTGAGGCTGCAAGATACATGAAATAATCTCAATTGTAATCGGGTGGGAAAAATAGTGGGGTACGGGTTAAAGTCAGTTTTAAAGCATCAAAATATTTGTTGGCAGTGGTATCCCATACGAACTCAGAGCCTTTCTTGATCAGTCAAGTAAATCCAAGAGTTAACTTAGCATAGTTTAGGATGAAACGACGTAGAAAGTTTTCCTTCCCTTGCAAACTTTGTTGTTGGAAAAGTGAGGAAGGAGGAGGGAGATTGAGAATTGTCTCAACCTTCAAAGGATCTACCCTGATCCCTTGATGTGAAACAATAAATCCAAGAAGTCGGCCGGATTGTACACAAAAAACACATTTTTGTGGGTTTAAGTGTATGCGGTAAAACCGACATCGTAGGAAAATGGATCGGAGGTGTGTGGGGTGATCTACACGGTGCATGGAATGAGCCGGTAGGTTGTCAAGATATGGTTGGACAATGTAATTTATATCATGAAAGGCATAAGACATGGCACTTTTAAAAGTCGCACAGACATTCTTTAAACCAAAGGGTAGTTTCTAGTAAGCAAAAGTTCCCCAAGGACAAATAAAAGCAGTATTGTGTTGGTCGGTGGGTACGATATTGATTTGATTATATCCGAAGAAAACATCCATCAAAGAGAAGATTTCACTCCCAGTGCAATCGTCGAAAATCTAGTCGACGAAGGGGATGGGAAAGTTGTCTTTAGGGAAAGCTTTGTTAATATCCCTATAATCAACGCACACGTGGATCATACCTTGTTTCTTGTTAACCAGAACAAGATTGGAAACCCAGTCAGTTAAAGCCACAGGGTAAATAAATCCATCTTTAAGAAGTTTCTCAACTTCAAGCTTGATAGCAACTGCTTTATGTGGGTGGACCGGACGAAGTCATTGCCGGACATGTTTAGCGCCTAGGTATGTCTTAATCTCATGAACAACAATGTCAGGGTCAATACCTGGCATTTCTTCATAGCTCCAGGCGAAGACGTCACAAAATTCTTGAAAAAGAGATTTATAGGTGACAACTTCGTCAATGGAACACGAAGCTCCGATGTGTACATTTTCGACAACTCCAGGTTTAATGGATATGTCAAGGGGGATGGTGGGTGAGATATTACTTAAGTTTCCTTTGTAGAGAAGATCGTGTCTAGACTCGAGAACGGTAGAAATGACCACAACGGTCGACGGAGTTGAGATCCGTTGGTAAATATCAATGGTGTGTTGTTCCAGGAAGAGAATGGAATCATGATGTCCATTGTCCCAAGGAGTATCTTTGATGGACATACCAGACATAATAATCTCATCGGTAGGAAAAATGACATGGAATGGATCTGGAGATAAATCACCAAGAGAGGGGGTAGAAAGGGTTTCCGATTGAATGGTTTGATAGGCAGATTAGACCAGACTTAGAGGCATTTGGTCGCCATAGAGAAGGTGATCACCGGGGTTGGTTACTATCCACGGGTCAGAAGACACAGGGGTTTCTCGAACAAAGGCTTAAATCATGTTGATCGAGGCGACAGATGGATGTGGGATATCGGGTGGTGGAATGGGGAAAGTACCCATCAAAGAGGAATCTTTAAGAAGACCCACACCGACATTCTCATATCCAGGGTGTTATCACTCCAAGAAACTCCTTAGGTTTGTAGGCTAAGGATGCTTGGTAACTTAAGAAATTATAAATAATCAAAGTGTGGATCAATGGGATAAATGAGAATGGCTAAGCAAGAAGATGACATATCATGCCTCTAAATAAACCAGTGCTTCAAGAAACTAGATATTAGTTACAACAAAAATAATCAAGATGTGAAGAATGACATTCAAGATAACCAAGTACAAATCTGTAGGGTCATATAAGAATGTAAAAAGATCTAATTCATATTCATGAGTTATATCAGAAGATGAAAGTTCTGAACAACTGAGCTGAATAGAACTAAATACAGAATAGTGGAAAATGTGGACAGACTGATATATAATGACCAAAGAAAACTGTCATTCATATAGCAAAATAATGCACAAGTTACATAGCCAAAAAGTGTCTCCAGAATTGAACCCTTTCATTCATCTTCCTTCTGTAGCTTTATATCTTTACAATTTAGTGATCAGATCCTAAAACAGTGGATCTGATTTTCTAAAAACAAAAAGTAAACTAAATTTACAAAAAACTAGGAAGAGATCCTCAAGATGAGGTCAATCTCTATCTTTTGGTCTTCAATCATTGGTTGAAAGTTGATGAAGTGTAGCCTAGCCTTCCAAGACTCTTTTATCTGTTCCTCTGAAAGTGGAATTCGAATTTGATGATGTGTGCCAAAAATCCTAAAATTCTACCTTTTAAAATGAGGCCCAATGTGTTTGAACAACCTCTCTCTGACCTTATCTCACAAAAGTAGCATTTAAATCTGACTTGATAATTCACCACCTATCTATTCCAAGAGGTTTCATCTCTTTCTGGCTCGAAAA
>JZKD02S0664903.1:183008-211117 GCA_000966675.3 Picea glauca | reverse complement strand
CTCCATCCCATAGGCAAATAGTAAAGAAACAAGTGGTGGGTCGTTGGTTTTAACAACCGTTTAAACCACATTCAAAAACCAAAATGCGTGTGCACGCCAACCGGTGTAATGGGGGGCGTATGGTATGGTGTATACGACCGCGGGCTGGGGCCAAGCCCCAGCCCGGACCCCCGCGCCGACCACACAACAATTTTAATTTAAATTTATTGTAACCCATATATATAACAAGGAATACAGTGGGACACGTTGGCAGCGCATACTATGCAAATTCTTTACATGTGGGTGGAGGTCACAGGGTCGGACCTGGTGGACTCTAATAAAATTTTAAACAAGCAACCAATAATATGGTGCCACGTGGCAGCCCATGACTGGGCCACGTGGCACCGTAAAACCAACCACAATATGCCACATGTCACAATACCATTCATCCAACTCTGCCAACTGTGCCATTTAGCTCTACCATGTTTCGTACGGACTGCCACATCAACATCCATATGGACTATACAGACTGTACAGTCAACATCCTTTTTTTTGCATGTTTGTCACTTTGAACAGAACGTGATATCTCTCACTCCCGATGTCCGTTTGAGCCCAAATGAGTTGCGTTGGGTTCGTAACGATGAGGCCTACTCTCTCGTTCGATTTGAGGTGATTCCGAGCACTTTGAATTTTTGAGCAAAATTTGATCCCCTGGATCAGTACGTGTATCAGAGTTAAAGAAGGCCAATTGGTCCACTGTAATTACTTTTCCTTGATGAGGGAAATGTACGACACAGAAAAGATTAGACACAACTGAACGCATGGAATCGATCCAGCTATGACCAAGTAGAAGTTTGTAATCGAGAGGAGCATCAAAGACCTCAACTTCAACGTTGACCATTTTGCCTTCTAATGTAATAGGCAACGAAGGGAGGATGCTGTAAGGCCTAAAACCAGAGACATTGAAGGCTTTGATCATGTTGTGGGATTCGGTCAAGGGAGGAGAGACGATGGCTTTCCAATAGAAAATAGACATGACACACGTCGAGGCACCCTCATCAATAACTGTTCTACAAATGTTCTTGTCAGAGACAATAACTTGTATTTGAAATGCGAGTTGAGGGGGTAACCTTGGAATGTGATCCTGCAAGTAAAAAATTATTAAATTTGTATCTGTAGGGTCAATTCCACCAATAGATTTCAACAGTGCCTTCCGTTGTGTATGACAACTCTGAAGGACTTCGAGGGCTAACATCGCGGATGATGCTTGGGCCAGATCTTCTACAATATTGTAGTTTTGGGCAGCACGGGCATGAGGATTGAAAGAAGAATTTCGAACAACACCCTTCGGGGGAGGGTGAACAACTGTGTCTAGGCTCGGTCATTCGAGATGAAGAGGACCATTGGTAGGCGGAGCCAATGGAGATGGTTGGACCAAGGAAGGAGGTATTTCATCAACCTTCTCTTTGGAGGAAGAATAATATTTGGCTCGAGTGGTAAGTGTGACTTCATTCTTCTTTGAATCACATGTACACATTAAGACATAGGATGTAGTGGAGGGGGAAGGTTGGTCATGAATGAAAAATTGGGCCTGTTGTTGAGAAGGAAAGGGTTGTGAAAACACGGTCGAGGTAGGCGGTTTCGGGGTCCCTTGAAGGCACTTAGTAACCTCAACTCGTCTCACACAATCCTTAGTGTAGTGATCATCACAACAAATAAGAAAAGGGTATCGAGGTTTGCGCTTATCCTTATCGTCAAAAAGTTGTGTTTTGGTTTACTCAGATTGTGGATTATTTTTATCCTTCTTATTCTTACCCTTCCCGTTTCTGGATTTATTTTTTCCGACAGGGGTAGATTGAACAGAGTTCACCTCAAAAGTTTTTCCAGCAGGAGTAGGAGATATAGCAATGTGAACATTAGAAGAAACAGACTTGGGGTTGGTGGTAGAGGCTTGTGCGGAGTGGGGTTGGGCTTGAAAAGTGCCAATCACACCATTAGCTGCATGAGAAGCAACAAGAGTAGTTGAAGTAGCAGTAGTAGAATGACGAGGTGTGTCAGGGAGAAAATCGTAAAGAGTACCCGTTTGTGAGTAAATGAGGTCAAGGTATTGAGCACGACTGATCACCTGTTCTTCTGTGACAACTCCACCCATGGTAATGTCATGAGCGATATCATTCACGAATGAATTCGTGAACCACTCTGCCAGTAACTGATCAGGGAGCTCAAGTTTGATGAGACATCGTCTCCATTGCCACTCATGAATGTGATCAAAGATACGAGTGGCTTTGGTTTGTTTGAAAGATCTCAAAATTTCGGCTCTCATTTCGTATCGGATTGGTAACTGGTAGTGGGTGAGGAAAGCCATAGCAAGGGTGTTAAAGTCAGGGAAGAAACCTCGTGGTAATTCTATATACCACTTCTCGGCGGAACCTGTGAGAGTTCATTGAAAAAGACATAAACGAATAGAGTCATCCATCAAAGAGTTGGATGAACACCAAAGGTGGAAAGTCATTACATGATTGTTTGGGTCCTCTCTTGGTTTACCATCGAACTTAGGAATGCCGGAAGGTAGTTTGGCCGGTATGGCGGGCCATTGAGGAGAGTGACGGATATGATCGTTTAAAATTCTAGATAGATCAGGGAGGTCCAGGGTGGCTAATAAAGGTAATTGTCTATTCACGTGGGGGTACTGGTGACTTTCGGGAGGAATTCCCGTAGGTATACCAATAGGACTGTAGGTAGTTTGCATATAATTTGAAGATCCGGGCAGATTCGTTTGTTGGTATGGAGGCATGTAGTTTATAGGGTTGTATTGGTTAGGGCGGTTCCCTTGAACATGGACATTGGGTCCAGAGTTCAAGCCCCAAATGGAATTGGACGGACCTGGATATGGTTGGCCTGTACTAGGGGGTATGAAAGAGTTAGTTTGAGGCTGTTGCCCCTGAGTCGATTGAGGATTATTTCGGATAAGATAGTTCTAATACTAGGCCAAGTCTGCAGGTATGTTCTGTCCAGTGGGTGGGGTAGGTGGGGGTTGCCCTCCAATCAGAGGTTGTGTCCCAATTGGGATTTGACCTCCATGGTGAAAATGTCTGCCAACAGGAATCTGGTAATTAGGTGTGAAAAACTGAATGGTGCCACTAGGGTCGGTTCCTCCGATAGGGGATGGAAGAGACCCTCTGGAAGGGGGTCGAGGAAGTGTTGGAATAAAACCAGGAACAAAATGGTGCCCAGAAGGAGTGTAAATGCTAGGAGTCCCATATGGGATTTGTGTAGGAACGAGAATAGAAGCATTCAATGCATGATATCCAGGAGGAAGTGTTGGGGTGATTCTGGGTGAAAGCGGTGTGCCAATGGGAGCTTGGCTATCCACCATATTCCCGGTGTGAAGATTCATAGTATCTGGGACCATTGTATAATGGGCCATTTGAAGGGGGACAGTCAAGATATGGTCGACTGGCTAAGCATCCAAACCAGGGAAATAATAGGTAGTGGTAAAAGGTATCGTGTCTAGATCGGATCTTTCGGGTGGCTCAGGTGTGACAGTGATATCAACGCCTTCTCCTGAGCCAAAGAGATCCCATTTAAAAATTCCAGTAGTCCAAAAAGGATCCCGACCTTTAGGGCCTGTGAAAGGTCCAGTTGGTAATCTATAAGACTCAACAACAATATCTCCAGATGAATTCACTCGAACAATACGTCTCACAGAGTCGGGAGGAAGTCGCAAGCCCTCTCGAGAATCTGCAATTCAGAGCTGTTCTAAAGAGTCAGTTCTTTCTAGTTGTGGAGTGGCAATGTCTTGGACTTCACTCTATTGAGGAGAGCCCTTCAGTGAGTTGGTAGGCAAGGTTTGAGAACCTTCCATATCTTCTAGGGGTAGTCCTTGCATTCTACGTGAACGTCGTGGAGGGTTAATGGTGATCGAGCGAAAATCTCACGAAAGAAATTCTATGGCCAACTTATGGAAACAAACAGAATTCTCTAGTAAAATCTAGGAATCAAAATCAAGAAAACAAGACCTTCCTATTCTGAAGTCACTAGTTGGTGATGAAATCCAATGTCGTGACATCGAGACAAGAAGGGGCTGGGCTAGGGTGGAAAATTTAAGTTGATGACCTGCTTAACGGACTTACACCTTGGTGCAAGCTCCCACACATAATCATGGGTATACCCTCCAAGGAGTCCGAGTGAGTCTGGCCAACATCGATTCTAGGTACTGCGAAGACTTACCCCTCCACAGTCACCTTGTGTAAGACACTAAGAAGATAGGCTACTAAAGTTACCACGAACAACAATGATGCCTGGGGGAACAATCGACAGTTTGATCCACACGCAAGGGCAGGGTATCTAGACCAAAATCAACTTAAGAGGCTTCCACTCATGATTGTGGGTATACCTTCAAGTGACCCCCATAATATGTGAAATCTCTACACCAAGATCAACAAAGCAGGGTGAGTAACTCTGTCAATTTAAATGCGACCTCAGGTTTGACCCTTGTGTGAGAAGGGCTTCCTAGGACAAAATGTTGCAAATGGAATTTGACACTCCCTATCACAAGATACTATTGTGTGTTTTACGCTTTGGAGAGTGTGTCTCACTGCCTATTCCAAAGATCTAGCCTAGATAATGTTGGTGCAAAAGTGCCCTAGAAAAAGTTACTAGTTGAATTTTAAAGTTGCGCAATATTATTAAAGGCTGTTGTTACGCAAGAGGGAGACGAAATTGAAACCAATGTTGTGTAAGACTCTGACCCAACAATGCATAAATAGAAATGAATGATACAAATTTCCATTCGATGAATTCTATCTACAGCAAGGAAAGAGTTTTCTGGAACAGTGCAAACTACGATGTACGATCTCTTTTGAAATATAGTACCAAACAATCATGGACAATGTAAATTCACTATTCGTTCTCTTTCAATGTTTTAACGCCAATAATTTCTGGATAAATGACTGCTTAAAAGAAAAAGGCTTTAATTTTTTTTTTTTGTTATAAACGCTAAAATGGGGATGGAACTAAGAAAAAGTAAGCAAGCAATGAAAATAAAATACTCAACAACACCCAAACCGATCTTTCAATGAAGATAAAAATAACAAACTGACAAGAAAAAATATCTTCAAATGCACATGAACAAAATATTTCCAAGAAACAAGCAATCTAAAAGGATAATTAATCCCAACTTTTAATCCAATCAAAGACTTTTTGACCAAACAAGCACTCAGATCTCAGAATCAAAGATTATACCCTTGTTAACAAAAGGTCAAGAAATAAAAATTGGGAAAAAGAGTAAGAAGATTTTTCGATCTCCGAAAACCAATCAACCGCAAGATTTGAAGTCAAGAAACAGTGAAACATTGGCAAAAGAAGTTCTTCCCAAGTCAACAAACAAATTTGGGCATTAAAAAAGGCAAGAAGAGGTAATCCAAAACTTTTACAAATGAGTTCGTAGCCTGGTAGTGGGGTACAGTGTGAGAATTAGGGATTCTCGCAGTCTAGATATAGGCAGGGTGCGAGAAGGTCGCACTGAACTGAACAATAGGGTGTGAACATCAATGATTCTCATAGGTCACAAAGAGGTACAGTGCGAGAGGGTTTCTAATCAAGAAAATTTTTGAAAAAGGACAAAAAATTTGAGTGAACTTCTGGGTCCAGAGAGTCTATAAGGGTCTCTTACAGACTCATAGACTTGTTGGTAATGAAAAAAGTAGGTTAAGAGCAAATGGACAACAAAAACAACAAAATGAGTTGTATCCCCAGTATGGTCACCAACTTTGTTATATGATAAATCGGAATATGCAGACACTAACAGATCTCCCTAGATCCACCTGGATCTAGAACAAAACAGGACAAAGCATGATGCTTTCCCTAAGAAACTATCATTGAATTTACTACCAAAAGAGGAACGAGTGACATACCTTTATATCGCCTCCTTAGGTCTTTTTTGTTCCCACTTCGCTTCATTTCTCTTGTGAGTTCAGATCCAAGAGGACACAAACCAACCAAAGTGAAGATAGTAAAGTATATTCAATGACGACCTATGCATATGATCAAGGAATTATGCAATAAAATAAGAATGATTTTATGGGAAAGGGATGTGCCACTGTATTATATTAAATGAAAGTAGAAGATACAACTAGATCGCCTTGATGTCACAAGCTTCCTTTTGGTGATCCTTTGTTCTAACACACACACTTGCTCCAAACTACATGAAGAAGATCCACTATGGTTTGATGGGCAAATGGAGGCCTCAAGCATTAATTCAAACAAGATTCCTCACACAATTATGAATCTATTATTTCGTCAATTCTCTATTCAATCTTGCTTAACCTCTTCCTTTAGAAACCTTTCATTATATAGGAGAAGGAGAGATAGTTAAAGGGATGAGGATGATCCCACTAAATCTGAGAAGTCAGTAGGATGCCAACCATGCGAATGCCAACTCATTTTCTAGAAGATCCTCTTCTAGAACCTTCGTAACTTCCTCTTCATTTTAATCTTTGAAACAGGTTTGCAACCTACCTATAGAGCAGACTGCGAACATCTCACACTCCAAGTATAGGGTTGCCCGCGAGAATCAGGGTTTCTCCCACGCTACAATACATGTGGCCTGGGAACTCATCTTAAAAATATGTTTTATGGAACAAGACAACAGTCACTTTTCTCAAGGAAAAATATCCTTATGAGAGCCTGAACACATAACTGTAGAGACATCACCAGAGTGACCAATATAATGTGTAACAAGGAGACCAGGTGTTTCATCGACTACAACCTTATAAGAAAACTTCCCTCAAGGATGACCATTTTCATAAACTGGCACCCAAATTTTATGGTCCGTATACCGTTATCAAACATCTAGAACAGGTGTCCTATCAATTAGCTTTGCCCATTCATTCTAAGCTCCATCCTATTTTTCATGTCTCCTTCTTAAAGAAGGTGATTGGAACTAAGTGCCAAAGTCAAACCATCCTTCCCGAGTTGCATGAAGAAGGCTCCATTTGGTTGTAGCCACAAGTAGTTTTGGACCAGCGTGAATGTCGTCTACGTCAGCGCACCATCAAGGAAGTGTTAGTCCAGTGGAAAGATACAACTCCAACAAATGCTAGTTGGGAACCAACTACCATCCTGCAACAATTTCCTCATCTCAAGCCTTGAGGATAAGGTTGTCTTTTAAGGGGGAGGACATGTTAGGTACCTAACCTCCCTAACCCCTCACATAGGTAGAATAATATATTTCCATGTAATAAATGCCAATATTAATAAGGCCTATCAATAAGGAAGCATAAGTCAAATGTAAGAACACCTAATAGAAGCTTCTGCTTCTATAAGGATCTTCCTCTAGATTGTTCTTTTGGATAGATAGATTTAGTATAAATAGGAGTAGAGGGTATGAGAAGTTTTGTCTTGGATATTATTGTAATAGAGCTCTTCTCTACTGGAGGTTTCCCCCTGAAGAGGAAAGTGAATATTGCTATCATTAATCAAGGTCCACTTTTTGGTGTTATTCTGGTATTATTCTGGTATTGTTCTGGTTATATCATTGTTGTTCTTCCATTTCTAGCTAAAATATTTATGTTATCCATACTATTTTATATCTGGAATACTACATATTGATTCAATGAGAGAAATAATTGCATTCAAGTAACAACATCAACTACAAGCAAATATTTGGCGGGGGAAAGTGGGGAGGTGGGTGGAATAAAATAGATTACATAAATAAGAATAAAATATTACATCCATGAGTTCATACATTTGAATGATGGCATGGCTCTAAATCTATTCTCCTTGGTGTTTTTTCCTCTTAAGGCCTTCTCAAGTCCAATGGTCTTCGATGTCTTCAAGATCTTTCTCTTTTCATACTTCCAAAAATAATTTAGGGAAGTAGAAGCAGAGGTGCAAATTGGTCCATTGTTTGAATGTAAGGAACATAATCACACTATCATAAGTTCACCTCGTTGTCCAAAAAAATATCTTAACCCCATGTGAAAGATGCCTTTTCTGGGGGTTTTACATGAGGAAAGTTCCATACTCTGGAAGATTGCTAAAATATATGTGCTTTGGGTGCACTAAAGACGCGTGAAATTGACTAAATCAACCTCGACACTTGCAGTAATCAAGTTTGACTTGATTAATGGGAACCATGTGATATTTAATTTGTTATGAGAATGATCACATAATTATCTAATGATTAAGACCGTGGTTCAAATAATCAAGACAAATGCATAGTTTATGTAAGTTCTTGGACTATAGTTATTCAATTTCATACTCAATAGACCATGCAACAATGCATTCCAAGGTACATGTAAGATAAATCCCATGATAACAAGTGTTATGGGATTAAACATACCTTCTCACATGGTTCCAAAATTTCATTGTAGACACATGCTTGTGGACACATATGTTCACAACTTAGCTTATGTGTTGGCACACTAATGTGGATGGACATCTCAATGAACCATTACAACAATAGTGCAATAGTCATAACAAATTTTCATATACATTCCCTCTACCTCTTCATCTTATTAACTCTTGGACACTAAATTATTGTTAGATATGAATAGATGAGATACAACATGCTTCATATATTATAGCGGTATTATTTAAAGATCCTCTCAAATTGTAATTGGGGTGGGTGCAGTCGATATATGGATTGTAGTTATTGGTTGGCATTGAGATTCATGTTGTTCATATCATTGGTGTAGAGACTTGTTCATCTAAAGAAAATTTAGAGTTGATATTGTTGGAAAGGTTGTCCTTTGAGGATTATACTTTGCGTTTTTATGATACTATGTTAGAAGTACGATCATATGTCAAGGCCTACTTATGTGCACAACGACCTTTCACAAGAAAAGGATTTCCATCCACCGCACACTTTGATAAACATACCCTACTAACATCGAATCCAATATGAGTGAAGCGTTTTGATTGCATAACTATGATCTGTGAGTTGCACACAACACTCTCCATTGTTAGAGAACACTAATCCTACATGTACACACTAGTTCTTGTAAATAGTTCCCAAAAATATTAATTTAGTTTCAATACTAATAATTTGTGTATGACAATTTAAGATAAACTTTAAAAACATGATAGTAAATTCACGCGATCACAAAACTCACAACTTAAGGAATACAAAAAAATTACTTTGTTAACTTAAAAACTACAAAGTACAATAGAGTTACATATGGCTATAACTCAACCTTCAATGTTCGTACTCAAATTGTGTGACACCAAGATCAGTGCATAGAAACTGATAACAACTCTATGGAAAAAAAATCACTCAAAATCTACATCTCACAATATATGAATTGTACTTAGATTGATATTTCAAACAACACAATATGTTCAATGGACCTTGTTGGTGGAAAAGAAGCCCTAAATGGATTACATCGAATAACTAGTGGATTATTTTGATGATCCAATAAAGGGTTAAGAATTGTTTTGTAGTCCTTTTCCTAGGTATTCAAAGATTTCTAATGGCCTTGGGGTCCCATCTTTGGAAGGTTATGGGGCCATGGGGATGTAAGAGGAACTTTAGGGTTTGATTCGATTGTGGGTTAGGAAGAGGTAGCATAAAACCTATTAGGGTAGGACAAAATTGTATTTACTTTTGGTACAAGCATGAATCCATTGGGAAAGAATCGATTGGGTGAGGATTACAATGTTGTAGGAATGGCCCAGAGCTTTAATGTTAGGTGTAATTACTATAGGCTAGAGGCACATGGTATTTTAGAGGGAGTTAATAGGAGTGCTAATTTCCTACAAGCTAAAACTATGTCACTCATTCCACCTGAGAAAACTCTGGGTCTTCTTGTTTCTACAGAGTGTGCATGGTTGAGTTTAGGGTTTGTGGGTTGAAGCTTGTATTTTTCCAAGTTTGGTGGATTCCTTTCAAAGGTAAAATTCTTTATTTATGTGTCTAAGGGAATTATGAGAAGGAGGGTTCACATGGTTCTAAGGGAAATAAAATAAGAGATCAAAATGGTTTTAGGAGAGGATTTATTACTTGAATAAGTGATCAAATATGTAGGGAAATCCATGATAGAAAAATTCCATGGAAGGCATATTTCGATTCATAATTGAATGCCTCAAAACTTATGGAGTCATGTACTTGGGTTTGGGACAATGTTTCATTTATTGGTTCATTTATCGATTGGGATTTTATTTCTCTAAAAACTTGATGCTCAGAGGGTGCTAAAAGGTTGTTGGTATTAGGGCTCAACTTATCTATCTCTTAAGCCTTGATCTATATGTGTTTACCTTATATCTATGGAGGTGAAGAAAATTTCTATGTGGATTCATTTGCTATGGATTTTGTTAGATTTATGGCCCAATAAAATCTTGAAGTAGATTTGGGATTCTTAGGGGAAAACCATGAATGGGGATGCTTCTTTTAAATTCAATGTGATTTGGAGGGTATTTAAAATTCTAGTGGAAATGAATGTGTTGGAGGGTTTACCCAAGTTGATGGATATAATATTGGGGGAATGAGTCCATAGGAAAAAATATTGACTATGAAAGGATTCCATTTAAATGTATGCATTGCATTATTGTGGTCACTTAGTTGTAGACCATTCAAATCCTTTTATGCAGGAGTTTTGGAAGAAGAAAGAGATGAAGTTGGCACCAGGAGGCTCTAAGTCAAAAGAAAATGTTTCTCAACTTGTTCTGTATGTAGTTATAGTCCTGAATTATGAAGTAAATTTATCACATACTAAGTGTTGTTGGGAAATAATACCCTACAGACTAACAAGCTAGGGCTAGACTTGCATGCTGATTTTGACCTTTAAGAAATGACCTTTTAACCTACCACCCAAAACTTAAACCCCTCTTTCAAGACTCATACATGGAAAGGAGCTACTAACCTTTTTTACTGATGTTTGGTGTAGATCCTCTGTTGCACTTTGCCCACTTACTTGCGCTGCTCCTTCCAAAGTTAACCTGCAGTCAAGACAAAACACTACGCATGCATGCTATTTTTCTACTCGAGGGTTAGAAATTAAGCATAAATTACATAAATCACATATAACTCATGCATTGGGACGGGAAAAGTATTCTTTTATTAATCTCAAGATGAATCAACTTACAATAATGATAGAGACCGGCCACTATTCCTTGATCCTGATCCTGGGCTCCTCCTCTTCTTTTGTCCTCCAACTGCTTTGCGTTAATTATCCTTAGGCTTGAGGAAAGGCTAAAGGGTTGGGACAAATTGATTTGGCAAATGGGAAGATTTTCTTCGCTATAATTTTCCTCCTTCCAAATAGTACCCCTACCCCTTCTTTTATAGGCTAGAAGGAGCTAGGGTTTTGGACTAACTCTCGGCCATGCATGGCTGGGAGTTTCAGTTAACTAACCCATAGCTTTTTTTCCCATCGACAACTTTCCTGTTTTTGTGCTTTGTTAGGTAAACATGGGCTGTAGAAGGCCTGCCAGCGTTCAAACACATGCAGTAGTGGGTTAGGGCGCGTTTGCCTTTACCTAAGAGGATTTTTGAAGAGGTTGTTCAACAAATGTTTTGGCAATGAAGGGAAATGAGTTGGCCTGATGCCAGGTAAGCATGTGTGGTGCAATTTAGGGTTATAACAGATGCCCCCTAATGTGTGAGGCCAGAAGAGCATCTGATGGCCGAAATACATTACCAATTCTTTACCAATCTATACTGATATGCTGAATGAGTGAGCCCAAGAACCAGGAATCAGGAGGTGTCGTCTGCAAAATGCCAAATGTCTCACCGAGGCGGGCATACCCATGCTCGGGATAAGATAGAACCATGGCTACCAATCAAATACACTGTAGATCCATGTCAAATAACTATAACGAGTAGCTGTGAACAATACACAGCGGAGCTACATCTCGAAATCAAAAAGATATACATAGAAAGTATCTATCTCCCAGAAGCTGATTCGGCCTGATGGCTGTACTTCAGAGCTCGAGCAACGACTTCAAAGTCTTCTAAAACTCGGGTAGGAGTGTAATATGAGTGTATGAATACACTACCCCGAGGTCTTTGACGACTCATTGGTTATGGACTTGATAATCTTGATGATCGGACTGAAGGCTTCAGTGATTTCGAAAAAAGACTTGATTGGACGTTCAGGATGGCCGGGTATGCAAACAAGAGACAGATTGCAGAGGGACCGACTTAGGCTCAGTGAAAAAATTCCCTTGGACAATAGCACGACAAGTGATAAGACTCAGGCAGCATATCTGTTAATCATAAGTCTACGAAGCAGGAGGCAACACAAACTCTCCATATGTCTGGAAGAGTAACCAAACGGTGGAGGACACAACTCTATATAGCAAGAAAAATCTTCCTAAGGTCGTACTACATCCCCTAGTTTGATGATCAAACGGACATATGTGGTTTATCCAAGGGAGACTCATTATGCTGTAAATAAAGAAAATACTTTTCCCATCCTCTTTTTTGGGGTATATTTGATTTTTTTTGGTTCTTTTTGATGATTTGTGAAAAAGAATAAAGGAATATTACGTTACAATGGAGGAACGAGTTCTGCAAACATACAAGTTCGAGGCACAAGGACAAGACTGATGTTCTAGGGAAATGATACTCGGGAAAAATCCTCCAGTGGCCAAAGGTGTTAAGACGCAGACACAAACTGTTACTAGGCTGATGGGTAATGTATGAAAATGCGGTTGATAGAACACACAATGGTAACGTCCTTCGATGTAAGTTTAACGAGCCCAAAGAAGGGAAGCTCGGTGGTTTTTCATATTTAGAGAGTCTGAAAAAGCATAAAAGGAAACTCCATTGGGGTACCTTTTTTCGACAATAGTCTAATCGGTTTGAAAAAGGGATAAAATAGCACCGATTAGCCGTCAATTCAAAACCATTTTAACGAGTGTGAAAAGGACAAGATCACTCTGCTATTTTTTCACTTTTAAGGAGTCTGAAGAAAGCTTAACTATGGACTCCGTCAGGAATATTATTCTGGGCCATTTTAACGAGTGTGAAAGAATAAGGTCGCTCGATGATCTTTTCAATTTTAGGGAGTCTGAAAAGAGCTTAAATATGGACTCCGGGGGGGTTTCTTTTTCATAAATTTAGTCCCTCAGGCCCGAAAAAGGAATAAAATTATACCTGAGGATACTCTTCTAAAGAATGGGAATTCAATAGAGTATTCCTTTGTTCGTACATTTGACCGTTCAGACCGAAAAAGGGGTAAACTATCGTCAGACAGACGTGACTTCAAATTCCAGTTTAACGAGCGTGAAAGGTCACAAGATCGCTCGTCAATCTTTTCATGTTTAGAGGGTCTGAAAAGGGCTTAAAAGGATACCCATTATTTTTTGGGAGTCCGGAGGGTAAGGAAAAGAGTGAAAAAGACCCATGCGAATGAGGCTCAAAATCGTATTCAGGAAAGACTATACGGACTCTCGAGCCTACAATGTTGTTAGAAACGACATGGACACCATAATGCAACCAGGACCTACCTAGGGCATCCATGTTTTGGTAAGCTCTACCACCAAGTTGCGACACTTCTAAAGCATATATGACGGTTCCGTGTCACAACCAGATGGGATCGATCCTATATCATAGGAACAAAAGACAACGAGATGCAACAATTGGGATGAAATCCTACCCTATATGCTCAAGTTGATTTTGAAATTTTTTTTATGGACCGTCAACATATTTTTATTTTTTCGAAACTCAATAAAAATTTTCCCAATACCTAATCAAATCCCTCCCATATAACTCCTGGATCACTCAAAATGGTTTTTGGTATAAAGAAACTGATAAAGGGGCCCAAAAAAGTGACAAAAAGAGGCCAAAAAGTCTATAAATAGAAGCTGACAGCTCATTATCACCATTGTTGATTTGGAAATTGACTCTGGAGCCAAAAGACCCCCTTTGCCAAAGATCGTGATTTCGGGAGCTACGGTGGACGAAACAGACTTCTGCTTGGACCAAGTAAGTACAAACTCCCTTATCTTGCAATTCAATACTTCATTTGTAGAATTTAGATGTGTTTTGGGGGTGGGCGTTGACCTTAAAAAGGTCGGCCCTAGGAAAACGTGACCTGTCCAGGGACATCCCACGGGTACCCGCATGCAGAGCCAAGTCTGCCCGCGGGTACCCGCGACTATCGCCTCGACAGGCCGCGGGTACCCCTCGCGTGATGAAAAATCAACAATTTAGAAAGGTATTGACCCTCCTTTTCCTTGGTGATTTTGGCAGGATGTATGTTCAGTGGAGGCAGAGGGAGCACGAGGCCGCCAATGAGTTAGTGGCTGCAGATCCGAACGTTATGGCTGTGCTGACGCAGTGCGGTCTGGTAAAATTATTTTTGTGTCCGTTTATGCGCGCACAACCAAGGCTACTGAACGCCTTGGTTGATTACTGGCACCCTGATGTAGAGGCATTCATGCTAGAGGGGAAATCCTTGGTGCCCACCACCAAGGACATCTAATTTTTGACTGGCCTCTCGAGGAGAGGGGAACCAGTCAACTTTCAGACTTTTCCTGCGGGGCCGAGAAAAGTCTCAGAATTGATAGAGGAGTACTGTGAGGCTGGGACCGATCAGAGAACTTCCTCGGTACCTGTTAGTAGGATCACCAGCCTCTCCCTTCAGACTATTTTATCACTCATTGGGCAGATTACCGGCTCCGCAGCCGTGCATCAGGCTTCGCGTGCACAGATGAACTGTGCAATCCAGTGCATGAATATACAAATTTTTGATTGGAGTACCACACTACTAGCGAGTATGACGAGTCAGTTGACAGCTTGCAGACAACGGACACACAGGAACTTCGGTTTTGGGACCATCCTGTGTTCATTTTTCTTCGAGAGAGTTCCATGTTTTAGTCCTCGGCTGACAGTACGAGGACATCTGGCTACTTTCCCCGCAGTATGTAGATGGGCAGCGTTGCTGCCGCGACAAGGTGGTGGAAGGACCATAGAGGCCTTCAACGACGACTTTTTTGCTTGGCTGTCATGGCAGATCCCGGCTATTGAGGACTACCCATACGCGGGGATCGACTTCTCCAGAGATCCAGCGATACCAGTGCCTCCTGGTGAGGAGCGAGGGGAGATGGGTAAGTCTCCACCTATATAGTTTTTTTGTTTGCATATGTAATTTTTTATGTCTTTTTTGATATATATATATCATGTTTTTTGTATACCAGAGTTTTTTATGGGTGAACGTTTATTGCATGCAGATGTGGGACCCGTGCGACCTGCTGACTATGCACGGAACAGGCGTCGCCCACGGCCAGAAGCCGCAGCTGCCATCGTTGGAGGAGCAACAGTAGCCGGGAACCTCCCAGCAGGAGAGGCCGAGAGAGTCCTGAGGCAGATTGAGCGGAACTTTACTGCGCTCACTCGCATAGTTCCCATGGTAGAGATAGAGGACCTACCGCCCTCCATGTAGACTCATGTTGTGGGGGCACCTCGGACATGGGTCCGATTGTTTAGGCATTTAGCCCAGGCTGTACATGATTATAACAGGACCCATAGGCGCTGAGCAGACTTTTATACTCTTTATGTGCCACGAGCACTGATATGTATATATTTTTTGAGGGTGTAAGCCCAGTGACTCGTTACTATTCCTACTTTTGAGGCGTTTGCGCCCATCTATGTACTCTGAGGATTTTATGATGTTTATATATGGGTTTTTTTTCTCTTTTTCGTGTCTTATGGATTATGTGCGCCAAAAATGTATTTACATGTTTATGTCCATGATCTTTTTTATGTGTGGGCAAGATGCCAATCTGAAATATGATTAGCTAGAGTATCTGTGATTTGGTTTAATATCCTAGGAACATGAAAATATGTAATATAATCAAAGTTGTGTTCTAAGAGACGTACCCTAAGGAATCGTCGGTGTAAAGTTGGATCATGTACCCGGTATACTCTATTGAGCTGCGACACAAACAGTTGAGCGTCTAGATAGACCCGGAGATGAGAGATACCCAATGACAAAGCGTCACGAAGAAACTCAATAACTGCACTATACTCGACAACATTATTTGTGGTTTCACCTAAGCATATACCTCCGGAAGATAACAACTGACCTTGTGGTGTAAAGATTACCCAAGCTGCGGAGGAAAGCCTCCACGTGTGTCGACTAGCACCGTCCGCATACCCAACGAACACCTCAGACTCACTCAACATCTGCCATATTGATGAAAGATAACATCAATGACACGTTCATAACACTTTTTAATAGAAACATAAAAAAGTAATAGTACAAAGACTATACATATGTTACAAAAAGTTACCCATAGTGACCTCTCTATGAGTAATACTTCTTGAGGTAGAGCCCATTTCTAGGCTCCGCCAAAGCATTCCCTTCAAAATCGACCAAACGATAAGCGCCCTTTTTTAAAACCTCCTTAATAATGAAGGGTCCGAACCACATGGGTTTAAACTTTCCTGCCCCCAGGGGGTCCTTATCTTGGTCATAGACCAGGACAAGGTCGCCCTCAGAAAAAATCCGAGGACGAACGAACCTATCATATTGACACTTGACCTTATGTTTATGAGCTTCGTTGGCCAAGGCTGCATCACGACGCTGCTCATCAAGCTGCTCAAGTTGTACTAACCGTTCTTCAAGTGGAGAAGTGTCTGTCAATAATTTTACTGCCAATTTCAAAGATGGTATTTGACATTCGAAGGGCAAGACTGCCTCCAGCCCGTAAATGAGTTGGAAAGGTGAGAAACCGGTTGCAGTTTTAACTGATGTTCGGTAAGCCCATAATGCCGAGTATAACATCAAATTCCAGTTTGACTTGGCTGAGTTGATAGTTTGCTGTAGAATCGTCTTAAGAGTTTTGTTTACAGCTTCCACCTTCCCATTGGCTTGGAGATAGTAAGGTGATGAATGTTCTTGCCGTAACCCAAGCTTTGATGTTAACTCGGACATCATTTGGTTCTGAAAGTGACTTCCATGGTCAGTGACAATATCTCTTGGGACGCCGAACCGTGCTATAATATGGTTGAATAAGAAGAGAGCTGCAATCTCTCCATCATCTTTAAATGTTGGCATAACTTCGACCCATTTAGTGAAGTAGTTGAAAACTACGATGATATAGCGGTGCCCCCTTGCTGACGGGGGATTGGATGTAGTGTAATCAATCCCCCACTTAGTGAAGGGACCAACTGTGATGATAGGAAACATAGGAGCTAGATGTGCCCTCATCTTCCACGAGAATATTTGGCACGGATGACACTTCTTGACCGACTCGATACAATCTTTGATAAGTGTGGGCCAGAAGTAACCTGCTCGTAAAATATTTTGGGTTGTTTCCAACCCAGATAAGTGACCGCCAYAAGCTCATGTATGACAATCGTTGAGCACTATGACGGCCTCCTCATGAGTGAGACATCGACGCAAGACACAGTCTACACCTCTCCAATACAACGTATCATCGAGTATGAGATAGTTCTTAGCCTGATGGCGTATCCGCCGATGCTCATCACGAGAAGCAGAGGTGGGGCACTTCAAAGTCTGGAGATAGATCAGTATATCTCTGTACTAGGGGTCTGAAGATTCAATCAAAAACATATCCCCCAAGATAGGTGATTCCTCAGGCACAACATCACCTGACTCAACCGGAATCTCTGAAATAAGTTCGGCGAAGACCAACGACTTCTTAGACTTTGATGAAACGAAGTCTAAGTCAAATTCTTGGAGGATGACCATCCATCTACTGATTTTTCCGCCGATAACTCATCGTGTCAACATGTACTGGAATGGATTTACGACAACAACGACGGTGGTCTTGCGAAACAAAACATAGTGATGGAACCGTTGAACAACATGAACTGCTGCCAACGCAAGTTTTTTGAGATGGGAATAATTAAGTTCCGGTCCTACGAGGCCTCGACTCAGGTAATAGATCACGTATTCAGAAAATGAATCATCTTCTTGAACTAAAACCATGCCTATGGTGGACTCTGCGGCAGCCAGATATAATAAGAAATCTTTGTTATAATTAGGTGGTCGTAGCAGAGGTGCGGTTGTAAGGGCGTGTTTTAATGCGTCGAAAGAGCGTTGAGCGGTTTTGTCCCAGAAAAAGGGAACATATTTCTTAAGTAAACACATAAATCCCTTGGTGATTTCAGCATAGTTGGCGATGAAGCGTCGTAAGAAGTTCACCTTGCCTTGAAGACTTTGAAGTTGTAATATTGTGTGTGGGGGGGGGCAACTGGATTATTGCCTCCACCTTAAGAGGATCCACCATGATCCCTGTTGTTGATACGATGAAACCTAACAAACATCTTGACGTGATGCAAAAGCTGCACTTGTTGGGATTCAAGTGAATCTTGAAGTAGCGACAGCGTTAAAAGATGAGTCTGAGGTGCATAGGATGATCCTTTCGCTTGCGAGAGTGTGATGCTAAATCATCTAGATAGGCCTCGACTATATGTTAGAGGTCGTGAAACGCAAAAGACATGGCCCGCTAGAAAGTGGCTCCAACATTCTTGAGACCAAACGACATTTTACGATAGGTGAATGTACCCCACGGACAAATGAATGTTGTTTTGTATTGGTCCTCAGGTTTGATTTGGATTTGATTATAGCCTGAAAAACCATCCATGAATGAAAATGATTCACAACCGACAGATTCATCAATGATCTGGTCGATGAATGGGGTTGGATAATTATCTTTTGGACATGCCTTGTTCAAATCACGGAAATCGGTACATACACGAATCGTGCCTTGTTTTTTATCGACCGGCACGGGGTTTGACACCCATTGAGTCAAATGAATAGGGTAAATGAACCCTGCCTTGAGCAATTTCTCAACCTCTATCTTAATGGCTGCTGCTTTCTTAGGATTAACTGGATGAAGTTTTTGTCGAACAAGCTTAGCATCAGGATACGTTGTGATTTCATGTTCCACTATTTTCGGGTCGATGCCTGGCATTTCCTCGTAAGACCAGGCAAAAACGTCGCAGAATTCTTTGAAAATATCCGTGTAAATCTAAATCTCTTCGGGGGAGAAATCCGCTCCGACGAAGACATTCTCCACAATGCCAGGGTTTTGGGAGATATCGATAGGTATAGTTTCAACGATAGTCGCCATATTCCCCTCAGCATAAATTTCCTGTGTAGCTAAGAGGTTAATAGGACACAACTGATCTCTCGTCATAGTGAGAGTGAATTCTCCTGCCTCGATTCGGTATAACTTTGGGCGGAAATATGATATGTGATGAAGATCGTCCCAAGGTTTGTCCGGACTAGTCATTGCTTCGATTACTACTTTGTCAGAAGGAAATACTAAGTCTAACGAATCGGTGGTAGCAAGAGAACCCTGAGCCCAAATAGGCTCTAAAAGTGGATCTAACTCTTGTGAGGGAGTCAGATCAGGAGTAGCTAAAGCTTGCTGGACTAAAGAGTACGCTACTTCAGCGACCGATAAGGGCATGGACATGCCGGAGTGCCCTGTCTCATCCATCGTGTCCGATGGGGAAGGAAGAATCCACGGATCCTCAAAGTAAGTCGTGCGGAACGACGAAACGTGAAAAATCTCAACCTTGTGGTGACTCGATATAAACTGAACATCGTTATGAGGAGGTGGGTAATCAAAGGTACCCATCAAAGATGGGCACAAACCAACTCCTACGTTAATGACACCGGGATGAGGATTATCAATCATGGGAACCGTGGATGCCCCCAAAGCTGGGTCAGGTCTAGATAAGGACAATTGATCAATGGTCACTATCCGACCCTCGTGTGGGAACAACAAGACTTGGAAAACTGTAGCGACCACAACTTGCATAGAATAAGTCCAACTCCGTCCTGAAAAGAGGTTATAGTCGAGGGGAGCATCGACTACCTCTACTTCAATGCACACGGTCTTCCCTCCTAACTGCACAGGGAAAGAAGGAATGATGCCATGTGGTCGGAAAGAACGACCTTCGAACGCAGTGAGGAGAGTAGGTGATGGAGACAAAGCTGGCTGACCAATGGCTTTCCAACATGCTAACGATATAACGCAAGTTGAAGCACCCTCATCGACCACCGTGCAGAAGATATTCCGTGTAAAAAATTTCGTGGGATGAGCCACTACTATCTGAAACGCGACATGGTAAGGCATACGAGGTTTTAAGTCAGTCATATCTAACATGATGGTACCCGGGTTACAAGTCTCAGTAGAGCCTAAAGCAGTCAACAAGGCTCTCCTCTGAGCAGGGCAACTTTGGAGGACTTCCAAAGCGAACATTGCACAAGGGGTTTGTGATAAATCTTCCACCACAGAGTAGTTCTGGTCGGCCCTTGCGTTTGGGTTGTGAGAATCTTTCTTAAATGCACCCTTTGGAATGCGTGTCATTGGTTCACCCAACGTCTTCTCGATATGTAGAGGAAGAGATGGGATCTCAGCTTCTTTACCCTTCTCAGAGGCGCTTGGTTTACTGTAGTCGTGTGCTCTAGTTGTTATTAAAGCATCACCCCTAATTATATATACGTTCACGGCTGAGGAATTGTTTGGAGGAGGACAGGTTTCATGGCTTCCCCCTTCGGTACTTGTAGAGGCTTGAGTTAAATTTTTCCCATGCTGAAAGGGATTAGTCAACACGACTTGCTGTTGCTGTGTGACAAACTTTTGGGCCTATGCAAGTCGAGGACACAGATGAGTCGGGTGGTCTTCCACACACAAGTTGCACGGATACCTCGCCTTCCATTTTTTCGTAGTGCCCTCACCAACATGATCAATGGGTTTTTTATCCCCCTTACCCTTCTTGCGTTGTTTTTTCTTCCCTTCAGGCTGTTGGGGGGCCTTTGGGTTAGTCGTCTGCATGGAGTGTACTTTCGATGTTTGGGTAGGAGGAGCAACCAAGGCAGTAGTCTGGCTGGCCACTGAGTGTTGTATAGATAACTGTTGCAATTGTTTTGTCAATTGCTCAGCGGGATTAGTTTGTGCTGAACCAACAATACCATCGACATGTGGCCCAACTCTCTGTCTAGTTTTGTCCAGTATCGATCGTGGTGCATCCGGCAGGATGTTGTATAACAAACCAGACTGAGAATAGATGAGCTCAAACTGCTGAGCCCTCATGATGGCATCTTCTTCGGAGAAAACTCCTGAAGTCGCGACGTCTTTGGATAATTGTGGGACTAAGACTTAAGGAACCACTCAAGCAGGAATGCTGGTGGAACTGGTACTTTTATTAGACTCTTTCGACGTCTCCACTCTCGGATATGATCAGAGATATGGTCCGTTGTCGTCTGTTCGAAATTGGCAAGCAGCTCTGTGTCTGCATCGTATCTCACAAGTAACTGGAAATGGTTAAGGAAGGCCATAGCCAGTTCGCCAAAAGAAGAATATCGTGAGCGATCAAGCTCGATGTACCATTTCGCAGCACTCCCGATAAGAGTGTGTTGAAACAATCACAACTGTACGGAGTCATCTTTCAGTGAGTTAGATGAACACCAAAGGTGGAAAGTAGTCACATGATCACTTGGATCTTCATTAGGCTTGGCCTCAAACTTTGGAATGTCCGAAGGCAATTTTGTTGGCATAGGAGGCCAACGTGGATCATGACAAATAGGATCATTTAACAACCTTGTCAAATCGGGCAAGTGTAACGTCGTCAGGAATGGTAGTTTAGGTTGCTGTTGATAGCCTGGAAAAAAGGGTCCTGGAGTTTGACTGGAACCAGGTTGCCAGGAAAAGTTTGGCTGCTGGCCCAGATTCTGGTAGAAACCATGGTCCTGACCAGCGTAAGGATTTTGCATCTGTGGAGACATCATTGGCTGATTCCCCATAAAGGACATAGGATGTTGGGCATTCATCATGTTTGATGGACTTTGGGAAGGATTACCCCATGCCGGTCCTGATGGGAGAGGCATAGAAGTCTGTCCAGGGTTCCATTGACTGTGGAAAGAATTACCCCAGAAAGACATTCCAGAGGAGGGAACGGATCCTTGACCTGAGTTCCAAAGTGTTGCTATATGTGCCCCCGACGCAGGAATAGTACCCTGCGCCGGAGTAGACTATCCAAAAATGGGAGTGCCCCCAGATGGGAAAGTAGTGGATGTGAAAGTGTTGTTACCAAATGTCTTGTTCCAAAAAAACGGTGATGAACCTACCGGCGTAGTGCGAGCAGGTGTTCCTTGACTCCCGGCTCCAAATGAACTCGTGTGTGCAGGCTGCCCGGAGGACTGTTGATGCAAACCACCAAGCGAAGGGGACGAAGGAGAGATATGACCTCCAACATAAGGAAAGGCGTTAAAAGGGACAGGAATGCCCCCAAGTTGACCTTGCAGAGGAGCGGTAGAGCTCCCTTCCCCCAGACCCAAAGTCTGTAAAGTGGAGTGAGTGAGTGCAGGACTTGTGCCTGAACTAGGAATACCATATGAGAACGGAGGGCCGGTCGCACTAGGTGTAAAGAGAGGTGTGGCCGCCACGATAGATGGGGTTGGTCCACTGTGCGACGTAGTTGCAGCCGAGACCATAGTGGCTCGGACCACAGACAAAGGCAAGTTAGGATATGTTTCTCCTGTGGTAGCAACGGTGGTGGGAATGGGAGAATTCCCAGAGGAAGTAACAATGTTTGTTGCCATAGCTGTGTGACGCACTGACAGGCGTTCGTAAAATAGGATTGGTACACTAACCGATGGCCAAGTATCAGTGGTTGGGGTTTCAACCGAACCAAGATTGGTGGTTGGTTCTCCGGGAGTTGTTCGGGCACAATGGTTTGTAACCTGGTTGCTTCGAAATACCCTTGTTGGTCTAGCTTCCGCCTCAATGGTGGCAGGGGTGGATCCAGTATAAACGGCGGCAGGCCCAGAAGCCTTCGTGACCAGCGGAGCTTGGGATCCTCCACTGTGTGAGAATATCTAAGACACGCTAAGGTATTCTACACGTTCAAATAGTAACACGCACTAAAAAAGAAGCCTCTAAAAGATAAGACAAGCAATCACTAACTATTTTGAAGAACAGTTACAACAACCAACACTAGAGCAACTTACCGGTGCAAGTGAAACTCGAAAACAGAAGCATCCTCCGGGTATACTCTGCAAAGAGTGGCCCGATGTCTGTCCTAGGTACCGCTGTATACCCCCGCAGTCACCTGTGTATGTCCCTATGAAATATTGGCAACTAGTTTGCCAGCACGCGAACAGTCACCAGGCGGGTATAGTCGATAGTCGGGTAGACCACAATGAGCAGGGTATCAAGCCTGAAACCTATCAATGGTATCGAGAGAAAATGGTCCGGATGACAACTGAGGACCTCGAACGGATTCGAGACCCACGAAGCCCCGTGGCAAATGCAAACGACGGAATCCCAAGACAAATCCTCGATATGTGTTCTCCACTACGCTCGATCCGGCTTTGGAGGGGTTATCTCCGCTATCTTTCCTTATGCGACCTCATGTTTATCCCCTGTGTTAGAGGGGGGTCCCGGATAACTTCCACGAAACTAGACTTCTACACTCCCTATCACAGACTCCAACGTTTGGTTTTGAGTGGCCTTGGAGAGTTTCCTCTCCAACCTAATCCAAGGCCCTAGTCCTGAACTAGTGTATGAACCCTACAAACAAAAAGTCTAATAGATTTTAATTAGCGTTTCTTTTATGGGATTTTTTACGTCACAACGTATGAAGGTGAAACTGGTGATGTGTAAAGACTCAAAGCTAAAACAAATGAGAAAAAAAAATGCTGGAAACAAAATGCTGGAAACAAAATGCTTTTACTAAATGCAAAAATCAACAACTTTTCACACAAGAAAGACTTCTTTTCTTTTCAATTTTTCTAAGATTTCATGTAGCAAACACAAAGGAATTTCACTCGACTACGAGCTACTTATACTCTAGATGCACTGCAAAAACTTATGAACAAAAGACTTCTTCCTAGCTATTGATGCAGAAACACAATCTTCAAACAACGAAGAAAATGAAAAAGAGATATATATTTTTTTTATTTGAGTGCTGAAATGAAGCAAAAAAGGGAAAATGCCGACAAGCACAAAACCAAGAAAACAAAATTATGGCTTAAAGCGCAGACTGCAAGGAATCAAAGAAAAGATACGCAATATCACTCAAGAAGACACAGATTCCTACGCTTGTCTAAAAACCATAAAACCATTTTTTTTTTTTTTTTTTTTAATCTTTTCTATCAACTAACACCTAAGAAAAAATAGGCTAAGGGTAAGAGGCCCTAACCTATTTACTATGCAACCCTAGACTCAAACCCCTGAGAGGAAAACTTCTTACCACAGGAAGGGATGACTGCCCCCCCCTGATTGAAAAACAACCTATCAAGCCCGCGACTGTCATTGAAATAGCACGCGTTCAAACGCGTGCTGAGATACAACAGCACGCGGGTACCCGCGGGCTGCACTTGCACAGGCCGCGTGTATGTATGAACTCTAAGCCAAAACCAAACACATTCAACCCAGACTTGGAAAGGGCCTCTGGTATTGACAACCAGGGTCTCTTGAAGGCTTGGATGCTTCTTCTTAACAGAAAAGAAAAACAATTGTGAGAAATAACAACACGCAATAAAGCAAACTGAGACAAGACTGTGAACCAGCAAGACTCAGACAGCATCCAAAAATCCCCCTAAGAATGTAAAATTCTGACAGAGAAGAGGAGGATTGCCTCTCAATCTTTCTGAGCCCTACACGCTACGAAAACCCTTACAACAAGCGTTCAAACGCGAGCTATAGAAGGTTAGGGCGCGGGTACCCGCGTGCAGACCTTCTGCAGGCCGTGGGTACCTCTGTGTGTCTCGAAAATTTCCGTCAAGCAACAGTCATGGAAAAATGGTATAAAGAACCAGGTTCCCTGCTAGCTCAGGCCTTGCAGAAAAACAACAAGCAAAGAAATAGAAAATCTAATCTCTTAAACCACCTAAAGACTCAACCAAACCTGGAACCCTAAAGAGTATATCTCCCCAGTGGAGTCGCCAATTCTGTTGTTGGGAAATAATACCCTACGAACTAACAAGCTAGGGATAGACTTGCATGCAGATTTTGACCTTTAAGAAATGACCTTTTAACCTACCACCCAAAACTTAAACCCCTCTTTCAAGACTCATACATGGAAAGGAACTACTAACCTTTTTTACTAATGTTTGGTGTAGATCCTCTGTTGCGCTTTGCCCGCTTACTTGCGCTGCTCCTTCCAAAGTTAACCTGCAGTCAAGACAAAACACTACGCATGCATGCTATTTTTCTACTCGAGGGTTAGAAATTAAGCATAAATTACATAAATTACATATAACTCATGCATTGGGACGGGAAAAGTATTATTTTATTAATCTCAAGATGAATCAACTTACAATAATGATAGAGACCGGCCACCGTTCCTTGATCCTGATCCTGGGCTCCTCCTCTTCTTTTGTCCTCCAACTGCTTTGCGTTAATTCTCCTTAGGCTTGAGGAAAGGCTAAAGGGTTGGGACAAATTGATTTGGCAAATGGGTAGAGTTTCTTCGCTATAATTTTCCTCCTTCCAAATAGTACCCCTACCCCTTCTTTTATAGGCTAGAAGGAGCTAGGGTTTTGGACGAACTCTCGACCATGCATGGCTGGGAGTTTCAGTTAAATGACCCATAGCTTTTTGTCCCGTCGGCAACTTTCCTATTTTTGTGCTTTGTTAGGTAAACGTGGGCTGTAGAAGGCCTTCCAGTGTTCAAACGCATGCAGTAGTGGGTTAGGGCGCGTTTGTCTTTACCTAAGAGGATTTTTGAAGAGGTTGTTCAACAGATGTTTTGGCAATGAAGGGTAATGAGTTGGCCTGATGCCAGGTAAGCATGTGTGGTGCAATTTAGGGTTATAACACTAAGGCCATGATGCAACGAGTGAGTGTTGATACAATCGATAGACTAGTGAGTGTAGACAATTGGGATTCCCCCCACTTCTTCTAAGGTAATTGATTAGTTGAAGGAGGTTGAGGTAATGTTTGGATCAGGGGGCGTGAGTTCAATTATAATATTTGAAATCATTGTATCAAACAATGAGAGTGTGATGCAAAAAGTGATTTTTATGGTGGTTTATTCATGGGTGGAAATGATTAATATGAATGGTTCCCTAATTCTTGATAAGGAGATATCCAATCAGTGTAATGAAATGAAGGTTATGTTAAGCATTGGGGGAACTATTTTGGCCTCTATGTTTGGTCTTCTGCATAATAATTATTTCCAAATAACTTTGGATCTACAATGATCCAAAATGGATCATTATATAATTTTTCATCTATATTGGTACTTTCTGGATGGAAAAATTGGAGGAATTGGCTTGTAGGGCCCATTTTAGTGGCAAGTTCAAGTTTGGAGATTTGTGGTTTGGAACCTTCCAAATCCATTTTGAGGCATGGAATGGAATTTTTTTGGGTAAAATATTTACAATCATAGATTTGAATCCCTTGACATTGTTCCACACACCGAGATATTTCCAACGGTGTGAAAATCACCTCAGTTGAAGCTTGTATGTTGAAGTTATGCCTCCCACAAGTTGACCTACCTTGTTGACCACCATAGTATTGAGTGGATTCCAAATCAACCCACATTAATCAAACATATGGGGTTATTCATGTGTGTACTTTCAAGAATATTCTAGAAGGTCCAAAACCTAATACTAGTTGAGGGTTGAGGCATGCAAAAACCCTAACCCTAGATGACTATCAGGCTATGTTAAACATTGGGCCTCTAGGAAGAGAGAGGGTTACAATCTTGTAGCATTGTACTTGTTCCATAGTTGAGTAGAGAATCTAGGAGTGGTATCTAAGATCATAATAGAGCATGAATAATATGTTGAAATCCCTACTCTGACACCTAGGTATATTGTTATCTAGTGATATTCTTGTTGTAAATCAAATTAACAACTCACAAAACAAAATAAAATTGCTAGAATATTCGACTCAAATTAAGATAGTGGAAGAAATACTAGAAACCAAATCATTCACACATAAACACCAATATCTTTGGGTATTTACCCCTAGAAAAACCTCATAGGGAAAAATAGTACTGAGATGATTTTATTATGATAAAATCAAGGCTCCTGTAATAAGGATAATGGCCCACTAAGAGAAATACAACTACAGACAAACCTGGAAAAGTATTCTATGTTGTATGACCTAGATCTGATACACTTTTCGAGGTGTACATGCCTTTTCTTTAGAAAACACACATATATGTTCCTATCTCCACAAAAATCTACATACATGACCTCAAGCACAGTATGACCAACTTCGTACGGCTCAACCCTTTCCTATAGCTTTGCTCTGATGAAACCCACTTGCGACTTCCTTTGTTCTCTCTTCTCCTTGACTTGATCTCTAGATGGAATTCCTTATTGTTGTTGGGGAAAAACACCCTACGGACTAGCAAATAGAGTTCAGACTTTGCATGCAGATATGACCGAATAGAAACTACTTTCTACCTTCATCCCTAGATTTAAATCCCCTTTTCTTAGTAAATGCATGGAAAGATCAACCTACCTCAGTACCGACGTTTGATTTCGATCCTCCATTGTGCTTGATTACTTGTTCGCAATACTCCTTCCAAAGATGACCTGCATTCAAGATGAGCAACAACTATGCATGCATACTACTTATATACTCATGGGTTAGAAATCAAACATAAACTAATCAAACCATAAAAATTTCATGAATTGGGACGGGAAAAACATTCTCTTTATTACTTAAAATGAGTCAACTTACAAAAGCTGATACCAGCCACCGCTCCTTGAACCTGATCCTAGCCTCCTCTTCTTCTGTCCTTCAATTGCTTTGCTTTAAATATCCTTTGGCATTAGGAAAGGCTAAAGGGCTGGGACAATGGAATACATAAATGGGAAGAGTTTCTTTTCTTTATTCTTCCTTGTGGAAAAAGAATAAAAGAATATTACGTTACAATGGAGGAACGAGTATTGCAAACATACAAGCTCAAGGCGCAAGGAAAAGACTGATGTTCTAGTAAAATGATACTCGTGAAAAATCCTCTGGTGGTCAAAGGTGTTAAGACGCAGAAGAAAACTGTCACAAAGCTGGTGGATAAGGTATGCAAATGCGGTTGATAAAACACACAATGGTAATGTCCTTCGATGTAAGTTTAATGAGCCCAAAGAAGGTAAGCTCGATGGTTTTTCATATTTAGAGAGTCTGAAAAAACATAAAAGGAGACTCCATTGGGGTACCTTTTTCGAAGATAGTCTAGT
>JZKD02S0664903.1:167459-182556 GCA_000966675.3 Picea glauca | reverse complement strand
GATGATCTTTTCAATTTTAGGGAGTCTGAAAAGAGCTTAACTACGGACTCCGTGGGGGTTTCTTTTTCGTAAGTTTAGTCCCTCAGGCCCGAAAAAGGGATAAAATTATACCTGAGAGTACTCTTCTAAAGAATGAAAGTTCTATAAATTACCTTTGTTCGTACAGTTGACCGTCCGGATCGAAAAAGGGGTAAACTACCGCCGGATAGACGTGACTTCAAATTTCAGTTTAACGAGTGTGAAAGGCCACAAGATCGCTCGAAAATCTTTTCATGTTTAGAGGGTCTGAAAAGGGCTTAAAAGAAGACCCGTTATTTTTTGGGAGTCCTAAGGGTGAGACAAAGAGAGAAGAAGAATCATGCAAATGAGGCTCAAACTCATATTCAAGAAAGACTATAAGGACTCCTGAGCCTACAGTGTTTTAGAGACGGCATGGACACCATAATGCAACCAGGACCTACCTAGGGCATCCATGTTCTGGTAAGCTCTACTGCCAAGTTGTGACACTTCTAAAGCAGATATGATGGTTTCGGGTCACAACCTAATGGGATCGATCCTATAGCAGAGGAAAAAGACAACGAGACACAAAATTCGGGGTAGTAACCTAACCTATATGCTCAAGCTGATTCTTGGAAAAAATTTTATGGACCGTCAAAATTTTCTCAAAACTCAAAAAAAGTGTCCCAATACCCGATCAAATCCCTCCCATATAACTCCTGAATCACTCTAAATGGTTTTTGGTATAAAGAAACTGATAAGGGAGGCCAAAAAAGTGACAAAAAGAGGCCAAAAGGTCTATAAATAAAAGCTGGCAGCTCATTATCACCATTGTTGATTTGAAAAATGACTCTTGAGCCAAAAGACCCCCTTTGCTAAAAACGATGATTTCGGGAGCTACAATGGATGAAACGAACTTCTGCTTGGACCAAGTAAGTACAAACTCCCTTATCTAGCTATTCAATTCCTCAATTTTGTATTTGCTTTCATTTTTTGGGTGGGCATCGACCTTTAAAAGGCCGACCCTAGGTACACACGGGCTGTCTCTGGATAGGACGCATGTACACTCGGGCAGAGTAAAGTCTGCTCTCGTGTACACGCAACTGTCACCTCTACAGTGCCCGTGGACCCCCTTTTGTAGCAAAAAGAGAACTAAAGGGAAAGTACTGACCCTCCTGAACTTTGTTGTGTTGGAAGGATGTATGTTCAGTGGAGGGAAAGGGAGCATGAAGCAATCCGTGAGTTGGTTGCGGGAGATCCGAATGTCATGGCCGTGTTGATGCAATGTGGTTTACTGAAGTTATTCCTGTGTCCATTTATGCGAGCGCAACCAAGGATATTGAATGCCTTGATTGACTAATGGAACCTTGATGCAGAGGCCTTCATGCTAGAGGGGCAATCACTGGTACCCACCACCGAGGATATCTATTTTTTGACTGGCCTCTCAAGGAGAGGGGAACCAGTCAACTTCAGGATGTTTCCTGAAGGACTGAGTAAGATATCAGAACTGATAGACGAGCACTGTGAGGTTGGGACTGACCATGCGGGCTCCGAGGCACCCATCAGTAAGATCACTAACATATCGCTGCAAGCGATATTATTACTAATTGGGCGGATTACCGGTTCAACAGCCTTGCATCAGGCGTCTCATGCATAGATGAACTGTGCTATCCAGTGCTTGAATGCATAGATTTTTGACTGGATTACCACACTGCTCGAGTGCATGAAGAGGCAATTGACAGATTGTCGATAGTGGACACAAAGGAACTTCGTGTTCGGGACGATTTTGTGTTCATTCTTCTTTGAGAGAGTTATGAGCTTTAGTCCTCAGGAAGTAGTACGAGGACATCAGGCCTCTTTTCCTGCAGTGTGTAGATGGGCAGTATTACTGCCATGACAGGGTGGTGGAAGGACCAATGAGTCCTTCAATGATGACTTCTTTGCGTGGCTGTCACGACAGATCCCTATGATCGGGGATTACCCATATGCAGGGATAGATTTTTCTAGAGATCCTGAGATACCCATGCCTCCTGGTGAGGAGCGAGGGGAGATGGGTAAGTCTCCACCTTTGTAGTTTTTTTGTTTTCATATGTAATTTTATGTAATTTTTGTTATATATATCATTTTTTTTTATGCCAGAGTATTTGATGAGTATACGTTTGTTGCATGCAGATGTGGGACCTGTGCGACCTGCTGATTATGCATGGAACATGCGTCGTCCACAGCCAGAAGCCACAACTGCCACCACCAAGGGAGAAGCAGTAGTAGGGAACCTCCCAGTCGGGGAGACTGAGAGGGTCCTTAGACGAGTTGAGCAGAACTTCACTGCACTCACTCGCACAGTCCTGATGGCAGAGATAGAGGACCTACCACCATCCATGCAGCCTCATGTAGTGGGGGCACCTCAGACGTGGGTCTGATTGTTTAGGCGTTTATCCCATGTTGTGGACTATTATAACAGGGCCCATAGGCCCTGAACCTATTTAGACTTTTTACATGCCACGAGCACTTATTTGTGTATATTTTTTAGGGCATAATCCCTGTGACTCGTTATTAGTCCCATTTTTGAGGCGCTTGCATCCATTTATGTACTCTGGTTGTTTTATGATGTTTATATATGGTTTTTTGATCTTTTGTGTCTTATGGATCACGTGTGCAAAAATGTATTTACATGCTTATGTCAATGTTATTTCATATGTGTGCAAGATGCCAATCTAAAATTTGATTAGCTAGAGTATCTGTAATTTGGTTTAATCTCCTAGGAACATGAAAATATGTAATATAATCAAAGTTTCCTTCTAAGAGACGTACCCTAAGGAATCATCGATGTAAAGTTGGATCATGAACCCGGTATACTCTATTTAGCTATGACACAACCAATTGAGCGTCGAGATAGACCTGGAGATGAGAGATACCCAATGACAAGGTGTCACGAAGCAACTCAATAACTGCACTATACTCGATGACATTATTTGTGGTGTCACTTAAGCATATACCTCCGGAAGATAACAACTGGCCTTGAGGTGTAAAGATTACCCAAGCTGCGGAGGCAAGCCTCCGAGTGTACCAACTAGCACCGTCTGCATACCCAACGAACATCTTGAAATCACGTGACATCTGCCATATTGACAAAAGATAACATCAATGACACGTCCATAATACTTAAAAGAAACTAAAAAGTAATAGTACAAAGACTATACATATGTTACAAAAAGTTACCCACAGTGACCTGCCTATGAGTAACACTTCTTGAGGTAGAGCCCATTTCTAGGCTCCGCCAAAGAATTCCCTTCAAAATCAACTAGATGATAAGCACCCTTTTTTAATACTTCTTTTATGATGAAGGGTCCGAACCACATGGGTTTGAATTTTCCTGCCCCCAGGGGGTCCTTATCTTGGTCATAGACTAGGACAAGGTCGCCTTCAGAAAAAATCCGAGGATGAACGAACCTATCATACTGACACTTGACCTTATGTTTGTGAGCCTCATTGGCCAGGGCCGCATCACGATGCTACTCATTGAGTTGCTCAAGGTGTACTAACCATTCTTCAAGTGGAGAAGTGTTTGGCAATAATTGTACTACCAATTTTAGAGATGGGATCTGACATTCGATGGACAAGACTGCCTCCAACCCGTAAACGAGTTGAAAAGGTGAGAAACCGGTTGCAGTCTTAACAGATGTTTGGTAAGCCCATAATGTTGAGTATAACATCAAATGCCAATTTGACTTGGCTGAGTTGATAGTTCGCTATAGAATAGTCTTAAGAGTTTTGTTTACAGCTTCCACCTGCTCATTGGCTTGCGGGTAGTAAGGTGATGAATTCTCTTGCCGTAACCCAAGATTTGATGTTAATTCAGTCATCATTTGGTTCTGAAAGTGACTGCCATGGTCAGTAACAATCTCTCTCGGGACACCGAACCTTGCTATGATCTGGTTGAATAAAAAGAAAGCTACAGTCTCTCCATCATCTTTAAACGTTGGCATAGCTTCGACCCACTTAGTGAAGTAGTCTACAACTACGATGATATAGCGGTGCCCCCTTGCTGACGGGGGGTTGCAAGTAGTGTAATCAATCCCCCACTTGGTGAAGGGACCAACTGTGATGACAGGAAACATAGGAGCGGGATGTGCCCTCATATTTCAAGAGAAGACTTGGCATGGATGACACTTCTTGACCGATTCTATACAATCTTTGATAAGTGTCGGCCAGAAGTAACCTGCTCGTAGAATCTTTTGGGCTGTTTCCAACCCAGACAAATGACCACCATAAGATTCGGTATGGAAATCGTTGAGCACGATGACTGCCTCCTCATGTGTGAGACATCGACGTAAAATGCAATCTACACCTCTTCGATACAACGTATCATTGAGTATGAGATAATTCCTAGCCTGATGGCGTATACGCCGACGCTCATCACGAGAAGCAGAAGTGGGGCACTTCAAAGTTTGGAGATAGATAAGTATATATCCGTACCAGGGATCTGAAGATGTAATAAAAAACATATCTCCCTAGATAGGCGATTCTTCAGGCACAACGTCACCTGACTCAACCAGAAGTTCCGAAATAAGCTCTGCGAAGACCAATGACTTTTTGGACTTTGTTGAAATGAAGTCTAAGTCAAATTACTGGAGGATGACTATCCATCTACTGATTTTTCTTCCTATAACCCGTCGTGTCAACATGTACTGGAATGGATTCATGACAACAATGACGGTGGTTTTGCGAAACATAACATAATGATGGAACCGTTGAACAGCATGAACTGCTGCCAATGCAATTTTTTCGATATGAGAATAATTAAGTTCTGGTCCTACGAGGCCTCGGCTCAGGTAATAGATCACATATTTTGAGAATGAATCATCTTCCCGAACTAAAACCATGCCAATAGTTGACTCTGCGGCAACCAGATATAATAATAAATCTTTGTTATAGTTAGGTGGTCGTAGCAAAGGCACAGTTGCGAGGGCATGTTTTAATGCATCGAAAGAGCATTGAGCGGCTTCATCCCAGTAAAAAGGAACATCTTTCTTCAGTAGGCGCATAAAGCCCTTGGTAATTTTGGCATAGTTGGCGATGAAGCGTCGTAAAAAGTTCACCTTGCCTTGTAAACTCTGAAGTTGAAGAACTGTGCATGGGGGGGGCAACTGGATTATTGCCTCCACCTTGAGAGGATCGACCATGATCCCTATTGTTGATACGATGAAACCTAAAAAACGTCCTGACGTTACACAGAAGTTGCACTTGTTTGGATTCAAGCGAATCCTAAAGTAGCAACAACATTCGAATATTAGTCTAAGGTGTGTGGGATGATCCGTTCTCTTGCGAGATCTTGATGCTAAATCATCTAGATAGGCCTCGACTATATGCTTGAGATCGTGAAAGGAAAAAGACATGGCCCGCTGGAAAGTGGCTTCAGAATTTTTAAGACCAAAGGGCATCTTACGATATGCGAATGTACCCCACAGACAAATGAATTCCGTTTTGTGTTGGTCCTCGGGTTTGATTTGGATTTGATTATATCCCGAAAAACCGTCCATGAAAGAAAAGGCTTCGCAACCAGCACATTCATCAATGATCTGGTCAATGAACGATGTTGGAAAATTATCTTTGGGACATGCCTTGTTCAAATCACAGAAATCAGTACATACACGAATCGTGCCTTGTTTTTTATTGACCGACATAGGATTTGACACCCATTGAGTCAAATGGATGTGGTAGATAAAACTTGCCTTTAGCAATTTCTCAACCTCAACCTTGATGGTTGCTTCTTTCTTGGGATTAACTAGATGAAGATTCTATCGAACATGCTTGGCATCAGGATACGTTGTGATTTCATGTTCAACTATTTTTGGATCGATACCTAGCATTTCCTCATAAGACCAGGCAAAAACGTCGCTGAATTCTTTGAAAAGATCCATATAGATTTGAATCTCTTCGGGGGAGTAATATACTCCGACGAAGACGTTCTCCATGACGCCAAGGTTTCGGGAGATGTTGATTGGTATATTTTCGGCGATATTTGCCATATTTCCCTTAGCATAAATTTTATGTGTAACTAAGAGATTAATAGGACATGGATGATCTCCCATCATGGTCACGGTGAATTCTCCTGCTTCGATTCGGTTTATCTCTGGGAGAAAATATGATCTGTGATGAAGATCTTCCCAAGGTTTGTCTGGACTAGTCATTGCTTCGATTACTGCTTCATCTGAAGGCAAGACTAATTCTAACGAATCGATGTTAGTGAGAGGACCCTGAGCCCAAATAGGCTCTAGAAGTGGATCTAACTCTTGTGCAGGAGTCGGATCAGTGTTTGTTGAAGCTTGCTGGACTAAAGAGTATGCTACTTCAGTAGCAGACAAGGGTATGGACATGCCTGGGTGCCCCGTCTCATCCATTGTGGCTGATGGGGAAGGAAGAATCCATGGATCCTCAAAGTAAGTCATGTGGAACGACGAAACTTGAAAAATATCAACCTTATGGTGATTAGATATAAATTTGATATCGCCATGAGGAGGTGGGTAATCAAAGGTACCCATCAAATATGGGCACAAACCAACTCCTACGTTGATGACACCTGGTTGAGGATTATCAATCAACAGGACCGTGGATGCCCTTAAAGCTGGGTTAGGTCTGGAGAAAGACAATTGATCGATGGTCACTATCCGACCCTCGTGTGGAAACAACAAGACCCGAAAAACTGTAGTAACCACAGCTTGCATAACATAAGTCCAACTCCATCCTAACAAGAGGTTATAGTCGAGGGGAGCATCAACTACCTCTACTTCGACACACATGGTCTTCCCTCCTGACTACATGGGAAAAGAAGGAACGATGCCATGTGGTCGGAACGAACAACCGTCAAAAGAAGTGAGGAGAGTAGGTGATGGAGACAAAACGGGCTAGCCAATGGCCTTCCAATATGCCAACGACATAACGCATGTCGAGGCACCCTTGTCGACCACCGTGCGAAAGATATTTTGTGTATGTAGTAAGGCATACGAGGTTTTAAGTCGGTTGTATCTAACATGATGGTACCTAGATTACAAGTCTCAGTAGAGCCCAAAGCGGTTAACAAGGATTTTCTCTGAGAATGGCAACTTTGGAGGACCTCCAAAGAAGACATCGCACAAGGGGTTTGTGATAAATCTTCCACCACAGAGTAGTTTTGGGTGGCCCTTGCATTTGGGTTATGAGAAGCCTTTTTAAATGCACCTTTTGGAATGTGTGTCATTGTTTCTCCCAACGTCTTCTCAATCTGTAGTGGAAGAGATGGGAGGTCAACTTCTTTACCCTTCTCAGAAGCGCTTGGTTTACTATAATCGTGTGCTCTAGTCAATATGAAAGCATCACCCCTAACCATATATACGTTCACGGATGAGGGTTTTTTTGGAGGCGGGCAATTTTCTTGGCTGCCCCCTTCCATACTTGCAGAGGCTTGAGTTAGATTTTTCCCATCCTGAAATGGGTTCGTCAATACCACCTGTTGTTGCTGTGTGACAAATTTTTGGACCTCTGCAAACCGAGGACATAGATGGGTCAGGTGGTCTTCCACGCACAAGTTGCATGGATACCTCGCCTTCCGTTTTTCAGTGTTGTCCCCGCCAACATTATCATTGGGTTTTTTACCCCCCTTACCCTTGTTTCTTTGTTTTTTCTTCTCTTCAGGCTACTGGGTGGCCTTTGGGTTAGTCGAATGCACTGTGTGTACTTTAGACGTTTGGGTAGGGGGAACAGCCAAAGCAGTAGTTTGGCTGGCCATTGTGTGTTGTATGGATAACTGCTGCAACTGCTTTGTCAATTGCTCAGTGGGCTTAGTTTGTGCTGAACCAACGATACCATCAACATGCGATCCATCTCTCTGTCTAGTTTTATCCAGTATTGAACATGGTGCATCTGGCAAGATGTTGTATAATAAACCGGATTGAGAATAGATGAGCTCAAACTATTGAGCCCTCATGATGGCGTCTTCTTCAGAGAAAACTCTGGATGTTGCGACGCCTTTGGATAACTGCGGGACCAAAGACTTAAGGAACCACTCAAGCAGGAATGTTGGTGGGACTGGTACTTTGATTAAACTCTTCCGGCGTCTCCATTCTCGGATGTGATCAGAGATATGGTCCACTGTTGTCTGTTCGAAATTAGCGAGAAACTCTGTGCCAGCGTCGTATCTCACAGGTAACTGGAAATGGTTAAGGAAAGCCATTGCCAATTCGCCAAAAGAAGAGTATCTTGAGCGATCGAGCTCAATGTACCATTTCGCGGCACTCCCTATGAGAGTACGTTGAAACAATCGCAATTGTACGGAGTCATCTTTCAATGAGTTAGATGAGCACCAAAGATGGAAGGTAGTCACATGATCTCCTGAATCTTCATTAGGCTTGGCTTCAAACTTTGGAATGTTCGAAGGAAACTTCATTGGCATAGGAGGCCAACACGGATCATGACAAATGGGGTCATTCAACAACCTCATCAAATATGGCAAGTGTAAAGTCGCCAGGAAAGGTAGTTTGGGTTGCTACTGATAACCTGGGAAAAAGGGTCCTAGAGTTTGACTGGCACCAAGTTGCCAGGAAAAGTTTGGCTGCTGGCCCGAATTTTGGTAAAAACCATGGCCCTGGCCAGCGTAAGGATTTTGCATATGTGGAGACATCATCAACTGATTTCCCAAATAGGACATAGATTGTTGGGCATGCATTATGTTCAAAGGACTTTGGGAAGGATTACCCCATGCTATTCTCATAGAGATAGGCATAGTAGTTTGTCCGGGGTTCCATTGATTGTGGAAAGAATTACCTCAGATCGACATTCCGAAGGAGGGAACGAATCCTTGCTCTGAATTTCAAGGTCCTGCTACGTTTGCCCCTTGTGTAGGAATAGTACCCTGCCTAGGAGTAGATTGTCCAAAAATGGGGTTGCCCCCAGTCGGGAAAGCGGTTGACGAGAAGGTGTTGTTACCAAATGTTCTGTTCCAAGAAAATAGTGTTGAACCTACCGGCATACTATGCGAAGGTGGTCCTTGACTCCCCACTCCAAATAAACTATTGTGTGTAGGTTTCTTGGTGGATTGTTGATGCGAACCACTGAGTGAAGGGGACAAAGGAGGGATATGACCTCCTGCGTAAGGAAAAGCGTTAAAAAGGACATGAGTGCCCCCCATGTGACCTTGCAGAGGAGCGCTAGAGCTCCCTACCCCCAGACCCAAAGTCTATAAAGTGGAGTAGGATAGTACATGACTTGTACCTGAACTAGGCATACCGTATGAGAATGGAGGGCCTGTCGCACTAGATGTGAAAGGGGTTGTGGCCGCTGCCAAAGACAGGTTCGGACCACTGTGCGAAGTAGTTGTGGTCGAAACCATGGTGGCTCAGACCAACGATGGTAGGTTAGGAGATGAAGACTCTTCTGTGGTGAAAACCGTGGTGGGAATTGAAGAATTCCCGGAAGGAGTAACAACATTTGTTTCCATTGCCGTGTGCGACACTGTCTAGCGCTCGTAAAATTGAATTGGTATAATGAAAAGTGTCGAGAGATCAATGGTTGGGGTTTCAACCAAGCCAAGAGTGGTTTCTTCAAGGTCCAAAATGGTCAATTCCTCCAGGGGTTGTTCGGGCACAATGGTTTGTAACCCGATCACTTCAAAAGACCCTTGTTGGTCTAGCTTCCGCCTTAATGGTGGTGGGGGTGGCTCCAGTGTAACCGGCGGCAGGCCAAGAAGCCTTCGTGACCGACGGAGCTTGGGATCCTCCACTGTGTGAGAAGACCCAAGACACTCTAAGGTAGTCTAAACGCTCAAAAGTAACACACACTAAGAAAAAAGTCCCTAGAAGATAAGACAAACAAACACTAAATTAATTGGAAGAACAGTTACAACAACCAACACTAGAGCAACTTACCGGTGCAAGTGCAACTCGAACATGGAAGCACCCTCTGGGTATACTCTGCAAAGCATGGCCCGATGTCTATCCTAGGTACCACAGTATACCCCCGCAGTCACCTGTGCATGTCCCCTAACAAAGATTGGCAACTAGGATGCCAGCACGCGAACAGTCACCAGGTGGGTATAGTTGAAAGTCGGGTAGACCACAATGAGCAGGGTATCGAACCCAAAACCTATCAAGGGTATCGAGAGAAAATGGTCCGAAAGACAACTGAAGACCTCAAACAGATTCGAGACCCACGAAGCCCCGTGGAAAGTAGAAACGACGGAATCCCAAAACAAACCCTCTATATGTGTTCTCCACTACGATTGGTCTGACTTTGGAGGGGTTATCTCCGCTACCTTTCGCACGCGACCTCGTGTTTATCCTCTGTGTTAGAGGGGGGTCCCAGATAACTTCCACGAAACTGGACTTAGATACTCCCTATCTCAGACTCCAATTTTTTATTTTAAATGGCTTTGAAGAGTTTCCTCTCCAACCTAATCCAAGGCCCTAGTCCTGAACTAGTTTGTGAACCCTACAAACATAAAAGTCTAGTAGATTTTAAATTTAGCGTTACTTTTATGGCTTTGTCTTACGTCAAGGCATATGAGGGTGAAACTAATGATGTGTAAAATACGAAAGCAAAAAATGAATAAAAAAACTGAAAACAAAACTTTTACTGAATGCAAAATTTCAACAACTTTTCAAAAGAAAGATTTTTTAACTTTTCTAAGATTTTGGACAACAAGCTCAAAGGAATTTCACTCGACTACGAGATACTTATGATCTAAGTGAATTGAAAAAACTTATGAAATAAAAGACTTTTCCCTAGCTAATGATGCAGAAACACACTCTTCAACCAAAGAAGAAAATGAAAAGAGATTTATTTATTTATTTAAGTGCTAGTAAAGCAAGAAAGGGAAAATATCGACAAGCAAAAAACCAAGAAAAACAATTATGGCTTAAAGCACAGATCGCAAAGAATCAGATTAAAAAATCACACAATAGCAATTGTAAAAACAATGACTCTCACACTTGTCTAAAAACCGTAATTTTTTATTTTTATTTTTCTGACAACGTTTTAAATGAGAAAAAGCAAGCTAAGGGTAAAAATAATCCTAAGCTACTGATTGTTCAAACAAAGATTCAAACACCCGAGAGGAATACTTCTTATCATAGGAGAGGATCACTGCCTCACCCTGAACAAAAAGTAGCCTGTACAAGCACACGACTGTTACTCAAAAAACACACGTGCGAACGCGCGCTGAACAGAAACAAAGGGCGTGTACATGCGGGCTGACCTTGTACAGGCCCTGTGTATATCTAAACTCTAAGAAAAAATGAAAACTGACAGGCCAAACCAGGAAGATACCACTGATATTGATAACCAGGATCCCTTGAAGGCTTGGATACTCTTTCTAACAGAAAAAAAAATAATACAAGGAAAAAATAATAAGGCAAAAACAATCTGAGATAGGACTGTTAGCAAACAAGACTCAGACAAAATTTCAGAAAACCCCCTGAGAATATGTGATTCTGACAAGGAAGAGGAGGACTGCCTCTGAGGTTCTCTGAACTCCTACACACTACTGCTACCTCTACAGCTAGCGTTCACATGCGGGCTATAAGAGGATAGGGCGCGGGTACACGCGTGCAGGCCTTATGCAGGCCACATGTACCTCTGTGGGTCCCGAAAAACACAGTCAAGCAAAAGTCAGGGAAAGATGGTATGGAAAACCAGACTCCCTGCTAGCTCAGACTTTACAGAAACGAAAAGAAAAGACAAGCAATAAAAACTAGTCTTTAAACTACCCAAAAATTAAATAAAATTCCAGGAACCCTAAAGAGTTAATTCCCCAGTATGGTCACCAATTTTGTTGTTGGGGTAAAACACCCTACGGGCTAGCAAATAGAGTTCAGACTTTGCATGCAGATATGACCGAATAGAAATTACTTTCTACATTCATCCCTAGATTTAAATCCCCTTTTCTTAGTAAATGCATGGAAAGATCAACCTACCTCGGTACCGGCGTTTGATGTCGATCCTCTGTTGTGCTTGATTACTTGTTCACAATACTCCTTCCAAAGATGACCTGCATTCAAGACGAGCAACAACTATGCATGCATACTACTTATATACTCACGGGTTAGAAATCAAACATAAACTAATCAAACCATAAAAAGTTCATGAATTGGGATGGGAAAAACATTCTCTTTATTACTTAAAATGAGTCAACTTATAAAAGCTGAGACCGACCACCGCTCCTTGAACCTGATCCTGGGCTCCTCTTCTTCTGCCCTTCAACTGCTTTTCTTTAAATCTCCTTTGGCATTAGGAAAGGCTAAAGGGTTGGGACAATGGAATACGTAAATGGGCAGAGTTTCTTTTCTATATTCTTCCTCCTTTCAAATGGTACCCCTACCCCTTCTTTTATAAGCTAGAAGGAGCTAGGTATTTGGACGAACCCTCGGCCATGCATGGCCGAGAGTTTCAGTTAACTCACCCATAGTTTTTTGTTCCATCGACAACTTTCCTTTTTTCATACTTTTGTCAGTCCACGCGGGCTGCTTTGGGTCAGCCAGCGTGTACACACGTGTAGTAATGGGTTAGGGCGCGTGGGCCTTTACACAAGAGGATTTTCAAAGAGTTGTTCAACAGTATTTTTGGCAAAGAAAGGATATGAGTTGGCCTGATGCCAAGTAAGCATGTGTGGTGCAATTTAGGGTTATAACACTTATCCACCTATACAAGATCTCCTTGAATCACAGTCCTCCGTGATCCAATTGTGTCTCAAACACAAGTGTCCTCCTCCTTCACCCTAGCCTTTCTTTTATAAGATTCAGTGATGACCTAACCCTAATATCCAAAGTGATTGATGGTTGAGACCCCTTGTTTATGGGACAAGTGATCATGTGGAGCAATTTAACTGCAGGTGTACATACCCTACCCTACCCCACTCATTATTAATGACTTTAAAATAAACACATCATTTATAACATGACAATTTAATCAACACTATATATATATATATATATATTCTATAAATATATTTCTCATATATATATATTTTGAGAAATACTAGTGGAATTGACAACTAGTCATGCTTAATTTGCGTGATACCGGGGAATTGAAGTTATCAAACTGCTATCACTGTTCCATAAGCTACACACAAGATAAGTTCAAGTTTCAACAGAATGCTTTAACAATACACCCATCACTGATTGTCCTACACCACATGGACTTTTTAATATATATATATATATATATATATATATATATATATATTCTATAATGTAAATTTGCAAAGTGATCATTTATCCATACTCTTATGCACTTAAATACAATTTTCTTTTAAGATATATATGAATAAGGTTAGTTACTCTATAATGTAAATTTGCAAGGTGATCATTTATCCATACCCTTATGCACTTATGTCTCTTTTTCTTCACAAATTTAGTTAATTTGTGGTGGATGGTCTTAATTAGCTTTATATTGTATGACATCTTGGAATAACTTTTATAGCTATAAAATATCCTCTTCTTCCTAACGTTTTTTCATTGATATTACAATATAATATAAAATTGAAAAGTAATACAATACATTTCTTGACCATTCCTCTTCTATTTTGTAAAGCTGACTAAAATAATACTATAAAAAGAAAATATTGATTTTTATTCATTGATCTTCAAGAGTGGAAGTCAACCTTAAATCAATTAAAGCAATCCCCTATATTTACAATAATTCACTTGTTTTTTTTGCATTTCTTTTTCTTTTGGGAAGTCATTTTCAAATTACAATCCATGAGTTTTACCCACAAATTCACTTTCTCCTGAAAAGAGGGATAGTGGTGACGTGCTATGTGTTTTCTTCGATAGTGGTGACACGGTAGTGGTTGTTGTTTCTCCATAACTTGAAGTCTAGGATGCGTTGATGCGTATTTCTACATTTTTTGATATTGAGGAATATTCATGGTTGTGGGCTCTCTTATTTTCTATATAAGATTTCCTTCATCTACATCCATATCTCACTATACCAAATTTAAAGCTAATTTGTTCCCTTCGATTTAAAATGGTGTTCATTTTTTTTTATTTTGTCTACTTTATTATATGTTCAATATAGTTTCTTATCTTGTTGTTTTATTATTCCTTATTTCTTGATTTCTTAGTGACTCATTTGCCTACGTTCTACGTCTGGTTGCACTACCATTTTTATTATGAAGCTTTGGATTTTAGCATAAATATAGGGTGGCCCCTCTTTAAATGCCCATATTATGGGAAAACTTACACTTGGAATGGAATATTTTCATAATATATATGTTGTGTTCGCTCAAATCATTCATGGTGCAAGATAATATAAGCATGGAGAGGTTTTATTATATCCAAAAGGGCACTTACAAGAAATTGAGGCTTTTTAAAGTGGCAAGTAAATTTCATGTAATGTGATCTCATTCATGTAATTGAATCTCATTGCATGATTGAGAAACATAAGTATGATTCTTACAAAATACAAGTGTTTTGTGTTTGAATAAGTTAAGTGATGCACTCATATTTTTGCTTCCCATATTAATTTTAGAGTGGTAAAGCGTCAAAGCAATTATGGATTTTCTCCATAACATATTTGTTTTTTTGTTATTCTCTTGCAAAGAAAAAAAACAAGAGTGTGATTTGTGTTATCAATGATTTAGGAAGGTAATTCATGCTTTTGGTTGATTGGACATGAAAATATCCAATATTTTGCAAGAGGTAATCTGTAATTCAACATTTAGTGAAAAATATGATTATTTTAATAACATACTTTTATATAATTTATTAATTCTTAATTTTTTTTTTTTGTTTGCTAGTTTGTCTCTGACCTGCGAGACTAGCCCGTGGTTGAGAAACTACGACACAGGGGCATTTAATCCGTCAAAATCACCCGGGGATTGCACCCGGCCTGAGCCACACCAACCCTTAACATGGCTGGATTTTTTGTCCCCACAGGTTTCGAACCAATGACTTTTAACATCACAGAGTGCCTTAACAACACACTCCGTCACCGACTGTCCTACACCTCGGGGACATCTTCGCCAAAGAATTGGAGTTATTTCTACTCCAAAATGAATGCTTTTGAATGGTTATCTTATATGTCTTAGATGTACATGAGGAAGCACCATAAAGAGAATAGTTTAGGTTGG
>JZKD02S0664903.1:135969-167409 GCA_000966675.3 Picea glauca | reverse complement strand
TTTTTTTTTTTTTTGTTTGCTAGTTTGTCTCTGACCTGCGAGACTAGCCCGTGGTTGAGAAACTACGACTCAGGGGCATTTAATCCGTCAAAATCACCCGGGGATTGCACCCGGCCTGAGCCACACCAACCCTTAACATGGCTGGATTTTTTGTCCCCACAGGTTTCGAACCGATGACTTTTAACATCACAGAGTGCCTTAACAACACACTCCGTCACCGACTGTCCTACACCTCGGGGACAATTCTCAATTTTATTTTAATAACATATTTTTATACAATGTATTAATTCTCAATTTTCAATTTGTTATTTCATTCAACAATTAATTTAATTTTAAATATTTCAAATGAAACATAATACCAAACCTGCATTAAAGTTGGATCTAGTGTGTGAACCTAATAATCCAAAAATTCAAAAAAATTAACAAGAAAACCCAAACATTTAATAACACCAATACAATAACTCACATCAACTTGAAGAATACACATCACCATCTTCTAACCCTAACACATATATTCTTAGGGAGCTAGCTAGTTTGAGATGCCTAGTTGACATACAGAGAGAGGGATGATATCCAATTCATAGTTCCCTTTGATCTAGAGAAGTGTAAGACATTGACTAAGTCCATGAATAGAGGATTTGTGTCAAGGGAAGTTCAACCTAGAAACTTGTCTAGGGGCACATGCATTTTAGTGATACCTTTGGCATGTAATTAGAGTGACAATTATGTAATGTTGTTGATGGGATTTTTTGTACAACAAGTACTACTAAGTCCCCACTAGTAGATTGACTAAACTAGTGACAAACAACACAAAATAAGGATTTTTTCTCTATCAATAAAAACAAGTTCTAAATTAGGGTTTAGATAGAGAGAAGGAGATGAGATTGTAAAGTGCTCTACTCAAATATTATTCCAATCAATTATTAAATTGGAGGAGAAAGAGGAGTAGAACAACTAGCTACTAGAAACCTACATACAAGACAAATAAAACCCTTCTCTATTCTATGATACAAATCCCTAGATCTAGTTCAAGTAAGTAAGGTAAAAACCTTTTTATCTACTTGATTGATTTAATGAGAGAAAGAATTGCATTCAAGTAACAACATCAACTACAAGCAAATATTTGGTGGGGGAAGGTGGGAAGGTGGGAGGGTGGGGGGAATAAAATAGATTCCATTAACAAGAATAAAATATTACATCCATGAGCTCATACATTTGAATGATGGCATGGCTCTAAATCCATTCTCCTTGGGGTTTGTTCCTCTTAAGGCCTTCCCAAGTCCAATGGTCTTCGATGTCTTCAAGATCTTTCTCTTTTCAAACTTCCACAAATAATTTAGGCAAGTAGAAGCAAAGGTGAAAATTGGTCCATTGTTTGAATGTAAAGAACATTCACGCTATGATAAGTTCACCTCATTGTCCAAAAAGAGATCTTAACACCATGTGAAGGATTCCTTTTCTGGGGGGGTTTACATGAGGAAATTTCCATACTCTAGAAGATTCCTGAAATATATGTGCTTTGGGTGCATTAAAGATGCTTGAAATTGACTAAATCAACCTCGACACTTGCAATAATCAAGTTTGACTTGATTAATGGGAACTATGTGAGCTTTAATTTGTTATGACCATGATCACACAATTATCTAACAATTAAGACCGCGGTTCAAATAATCAATACAAATACATGGTTTATGTAAGTTCTTGGACTATATTTATTCAATTTCATACTCAATAGACCATTGAACAATGCATCCCAGGGTACATGTAAGATAAATCCCATGATAACAAGTTTTATGGGATTAAACATACCTTCTCACATGGTTCCAACATTGTATTGTCGACACATGCTTGTGGTCACATATGTGCACAACTTAGCTTATGTGTGGGCACACTAATGTGGATGGACATCTCAATGAACCATTACAACAATAGTGCAATATGAAGGATCAGATCTTGTCACTGAGAGGGGGGGTGAATCAGTGACACAATAATTTTATCAAATTTTTACTTTTGTTAATTATGTATTGTAGAAATGCAAAGAAAATTTGAAAACAATGTTTTATCATGGAACCCAATTGGGAAAACCACAAACACTTTTCTATTAACTGCAAAATTTTGTTTTACAAGTTACAATAGAAGGAATATGTTTTCTTCCTCTTTATATCAACACCCACTAATCATGATGCACCAACACCCCTATTCACCAGCTCCAACTAGTAGGAGGCTACAACCCCCTATTTAGTCAACTACAACTGACAAGGAAGCACCTACTCCCCTGCAGGCTCCAACCTACCCTAGCACCTCCTAGCCACCCTTTGTTCATCAATCTGGAAATCTTTTGTATCATGCACTGGATATCATGACTATTTCTCTGTATATTTTTTCATTTGATCTTCAATGTCTCTGCTGTAGTCACACTAATTCCTTCACATCTCAGCATACTTATAAGTCTTTAAAATTTTCAACACAACTCTTCATAAACATCACACGTATTCATCTAACAGGTTATATATCTAATTACAATTGATTATTACTAACACAGTTATCATTCTTCTTTGGTTTAGTTCCATATTTTAATGCATGAATGATTTATCTGAGATTCAATCTAATTGTTTCTTCGTGCAGGTTATTGTCTTTGTGTTTCTATAGGGTTTTACTAAATTTGGTGATCATATGGACATGACATCATGTAAACCTTCCAACATTTATGGTGGAGTTTTAATAGCCTCTGCTATCTTCTTCGTGTGATCCACCTTCACCATGATCTTTGTCATTTTATAAAAATCGTGATAGTGTGATATCTTTGGTGTTGTGCAGGGTTTTACTGAACATGGCAAACCTCCAGTTTTGTCATTCCATTACATCTTCTGACAAATTAGCGGTCTCGACATCCTAATGTATATTCAATTGGTAGTGAAATTGGTGATCATCCAGACTTGGAATTATGCCAAAGACTCTAATAAGAAAGGTAGTAATACCACCAACCAAAATAACGAATGCACCTAATCCCACGATCACCCATATGACTGTCGCGCCAACAGTGTCTTAAAAAATTATTAATCCAACGGACGAGATCATATCCTCAATAAATCAACGATTGTTGTCACTTCTTCCAAAAGGTAGGGGGCCTGACATGCCATCCCAGGATCCAGGCTAGTGATCCTCTTGTGAAGTCCAAGCACCTAGAGCCCTCGCCATACCCTTGCACTATGTGTCGAATAGGTATAGTGACGATGGTCTATATAAACACACATAACCTTTCCGCACTTCCAATGTGGGATAAATCCCACTGAATGAGTCATTCGACACCATCGATCACTTGATCGAAAGGTTGTTGAGTCTTCACAATCAACTCTTCATTCTTATTCCTCTGTGATTGAATCAATCCTTTGATCTGCTTGTCGATTCGATTTTGAGCTCTGCAATTATGTTTGCATTTTTTTCTTTATCAAGCCAAGGTCTCCAATCATCTTCATCCTTCTTCTTTATTACATTCAAGAGCTCTTTCATTTCATCTCTTTCAGAGTCATTTCGAACTCTGTCATCAACCAAGCCAGAAGCTGAACCATTACGATGATCATAGGATCGTTTCTCCTAGTGCAATTTCTGGTTTCTCCACTATTCATCTTCTCTTTCTCTTCATCTCCAAGAATCATCTGTTTGTTTTCTTTCATGGGAATCATCAATCAAAGTTCATCTCTGGGATTCTTCCTCCCTTCTCCTAAGATGGTGATCGTCATCCCTCTCCTATTTTTCCCTGCTCATATCTTCTTTATCTCTGATATCCTGAATGCGTTGATCCTTGTTTGATCTCTCTCTCCTAAACAAGTCTTTTATCTTTAACTCAACCACCATCTCGTTGTTTCTTTTGGTTCTTCTACCATGGCCTGCCACCATCATGAGCAACTTCAGGTTGTCCCACTTCAATGATCTCATGTAATGTAATAATTTCTTCAGGAGGTCGAATTTTGATTCTCTAATCATGGACAATGAGACTTCATAGGGATAACCTACTTCCAGGTATGCCAATCATAGATAACTCTCCACCTTGGTCACTTTCATTTGCTATCAAATTGTTGTCTGGTGCTGCTAGAACAACCTCTTTGCACAATAGATAGCAAGTAATTTTGAGGACCCTAAGGCATGGTCTTCTAATTACTATGCTCAATGCACATTTCTTATCTGTCACCATAATATCAACACATCTGAAATGTATGCAACATTAGTATCCCTATTCCAATTATGATTATGCAGTAGAGTCAATACTATCAATGCCAATGCCATCAATTCCATTATCATCATCACATATCTATTGTCAATGCCAACATGTATTTCCATATTGCCAACAATCTCCCCCTTTGGCATTGATGGCAATACTATTTTCATTTCTCCCCCTTTGACATCAAGAGAAAAGGGTTGAATGACTCCCCCTGACTTTGATCATTGTCTCCCCCTGAATTGATGCCAAATGATGCATTATTTTCTTGAGAGATTAGATTGGAAGAGAGACTGATCCTAATCTTTGCCTGAGATATTCAAATACATCTCTGCTTAAGGGTTTAGTGAAAATATTTGCAACATGTTCTTAAGTTGGGACATGTTCCAATTTAATGTTCTTATTTTCAGCCTGATCTCTTAGATAGTGGTATTTTATTGGAATGTGTTTTTCTTTGGAGTGTTGGACAGGGTTCTTGGAGAGACTTATAGCACTTTTATTACCACAATAGATAGTAGTGGGTTCTTCAAACACTAATTTGATGTCTTGTAAGGTTTGTTTCATCCATTCCGCTTGTGTGCAACATTTTTCTATTGCAATATACTCAGCTTCAGTGATAGACAGAGAAATTGAGGATTGTTTCTTTCTTGTCCAAGCTACCAATGATTCTCCCAAGAAGAATGCTCCTCCACTTGTACTTTTTCTGTCATCTACACAACCTTCCCAATCTTCATCTGAATAGGCCCTTAAAGAGAATGAATTCTTGCTAGGGTACCACAAACCAAGATCTATGGTTCCTTTTAAATACCTAAAGATTATTTTCACATCTTGAACATGGCTCTCTTTTGGTGCAGCTTAGAATCTAGCCACCATTACAACAACTTGCTTGACATTAGGTCTATAAGTTGTTACATAGAGTAAACTCCCAATCATTGATCTGTAGTGTTTTGGATCTACATCCTTGGACTCATCTTCCTTGCTTACTTTGCATCCTATTGTCATAGGTGTACAAATAGGTTTGCAATCATCTGACTGGAGTTTCTTAAGAATATCTTTAACATACTTGGACTGATGGATAAAGATTCCCCTTTTGGACTGTACTATTTGTAATCCTAGAAAGAAATTCAGTTCACCAAGCAAGGACATTTCAAATTCTTGTTGCATCCTCCTAGCAAAGTCCTTACTCATTTTTTCATCATCACTCCCAAATATAATATCATCAACATATACTTCCACAATAATCATGCTATCACCATCAATTTTAAAATAAATATTACTGTCTGTTGATCCTCTTTTGAGGCCTTGTACTTCTAAATAAGAATCTAGCCTTGCATACCATGCTTTGGGTGCTTGTTTTATCCCATAGAGTGCTTTATTTAGTTTACATACATAGTCTCCTTTGTCAGTTAATTGAAATCCTTATGGTTGCTCAATATAGACTTCCTCTTCTAAGTTTCCATTGAGAAATGTTGACTTGACATCCATCTGGTATACTTTCAATTTTTTGTAGCTGGAAAAATCTAAGAGCATCCTAATTGACTCTAATATGGCCACAAGTGCAAAGGTTTCTTCAAAGTCTACCCCTTCAACCTGAGCATACCCTTTACATACCAATCTGGCTTTGTTCCCGATTACTTGCCCATTTTCATTCACTTTGTTTTTAAACACCCATTTAGTTGCAATGACATTCTTATTTTTTGGTCTTGGAACTAGTTCCCAAGTTTGATTTTTTTCAATCTGGTCCAATTCTTCATTCATAACATTGACCCAATTCTCATATTTGCATGCCTCTTTGATTGATTTGGGCTCAATATGTGACAAAAATGTTATTTATGTTTGATACAACAATTGTCTTCTTGTCTACAATCCTTGAGTTTTACCCACAAAGTCACTTTCTCTTGAAAAGAGGGATAGTGGTGATCTGCAATGTGTTTTCTTCTATAGTGGTGACGTGATAGTGTTTGTTGTTTCTCCATAACTTGAAGTCTAGGATGCGTTGATGCGGCTTTCTACATTTGACTTTGATCTTGAGGATTATTCATGGTTGTTGGCTCTCTTGTTTCCTATATAGGATTTCCTTCATCTACATCCATATTTCACTACACCAAATTTAGATTTCCTTCATCTACATCCATATCTCACTATACCAAATTTAGAGATAATTTGTTCCCTTCGATTTAAAATGGTGTTCATTATTTTATTTTGTCTACTTTACTATATGTCCAATATAGCTTCTTATCTTGTTTTTTTATTCTTCCTTATTTCTTGATTTCTTAGTGACTCATTTACCTACATTCTACGTCTGGTTGCACTACCATTTTTATTATGAAGCTTTGGATTTTAGCATAAATATAGGGAAACCCCTCTTTAAATGCCCATATTATACAAAAACTTACACTTAGAATGAAATATTTTCATAATATATATGTTGTGTTCACTCAAATCATTCATGGTGCAAGATAATATAATCATGGAGAGGTTTTATTATATCCAAAGGGCACTTACAAGAAATTGAGGCTTTCTAAAGTGGCAAATAAATTTCATGTAATGTAATCTCATTCATGTAATGCAATCTCATTGCATGACTGAGAAACATAAGTATGATTCTTACAAAATACAAGTGTTTTTTGTTTGAATAAGCTAAGTGATGCACTCCTATTTTTTCCTCCCACACCAATTCTAGAGTGGTAAAGTGTCAAAGCAATTATGCATTTTCTCCATAACATGTTTGTTTTTTTGTTACTCTCTTGCAAAGAAAAAAACAAGAGTGTGATTTGTGTTATCAATGATGTAGGAAGGTAATTCATGCTTTTGGTTGATTGGACATGACAATATCCAATATTTTGCAAGAGGTAATTTTTAATTCAACATCTAGTCAAAAAGTATGATTATTTTAATAACATACTTTTATACAATTTATTAATTCTCAATTTTATTTTAATAACATTTTTTTATACAATTTATTAATTCTCAATTTTCAATTTGTTAGTTCATTCAACAATTAATTTAATTTTAAATATTTCAAATGAAACATAATATAAAACCTACATTAAAGTTGGATCTAGTGTATGAACCTATTAACCCAAACATTCAAAAAAATTGACAAGAAAATCCCTGCTAATACAATAACTCACATCAACTTGAAGAATACACCTCATCATCTTCTAACACTAACACATATATTCTTAGGGAGTTGACTAGTTTGAAATTCTTAGAGTTGACATATAGAGAGAGGGATGATATCCAATTCATAGTTCCCTTTTATCTGGAAAAGTGTAATACATTGATTAAGTCCATGACTAGAGGATTTGTGTCGAGGGAAGTTCAACCTAGAAACTTGTCTAGGTGCACATGCATTTTAGTGATACCTTTGGCATGTAAGACAATTATGTAGTGTTGTTGATGGGATTTTTTGTATAACAAGTAATACTAAGTCCCCACTAGTAGATTGATTAAACTAGTGACAAACAACACAAAATAAGGTTTTTTTCTCTATCAATAAACGCAAGATCTAAACTAGGGTTTGGACAAAGAGAAGGAGATGATCTTGTAAAGTGCTCTCTCCAAATATTATTCCAATCAAATGTTAAATTTGAGGAGGAAGAGGAGTAGAAAAACTAGCTTCTAGCAACCTACATACAAAAAAAATAAAACCCTTCTCTATTCTATGATACAAATCCCTAGATCTAGTTCAAGTAAGTAAGATAAAAACCTTTAAATCTTCTTGATTGTGTTAGGGACCTAACCTCCCTAACCCCTCACATAGGTAGAATAATATATTTCCATGCAATAAAGGTCAATATTAATAAGGCCTATCAATAAGGAAGAATAAGTCAAATGTAAGAAGACCTAATAGAAGCTTCCACTTCTAGAAGGATCTTCCTCTATATTGTTCTTTTGGATAGACAAATTTAGTATAAATAGGAGTAGAGGATGTGAGAAGTTTTTTCTTGGATGTTATTGTAATATAGCTATGCTCTGCTGGAGGTTTCCCCCTCGAAGAGGCAAGTGAACATTGCTATCATTAATCAAGGTTCTCTTTTTGGTGTTATTCTGGTATTGTTATGGTTATATCATTGTTGTTCTGCCATTTCTAGCTAAAATATTTATGTTCTGCATACTATTTTATATCTGGAATACTACAAGTGGTATCAGAGCACTTTCCTTGGCAGAAAATTGTGGGTTAATTTTTTTTTGAGGGTAGAGACGTATTTTGATGTCTTAAATCTATACAAATATGTCGTTACATGCATAAAACTGCAGTCAGAGAGTCATATACACAGGAAATAAAAGTGGTACTTAAGCGCACATTTATTGGCCACCCTTGTAACCCATGTTGGTACCCATTCGAGTGGTAGCACATCAAACATCACCTATATACAGATCAACCTAGATCTCTTGAAGCCCTCCATATATAAACTAATCGGCTTCGTGACTGCTATAGTGCCACTGAGAACAACACTCGGGAAGATAATCTCTAGTACCTAGGTAGTTGGGTAGTATAGCTAAGGGCACGGTCTAGCCTCCTTAGTTGGTGCCCTGAGAGATTGGGTCGAGTACTACTGTTGGACCCCACACGTATATAAGTGAGCTATAGCACAAGAAAAAACCTTGTTTGTAGACACCCTTCATACCCTAATCCTTGGGACGAAAACAAAAATAGAACAAACAAGATATATTGCCTTGCAAATGTGCCTCCTACATTTGGGTTGCGAAATTAATACACATTTATTCCTATTAATAATTTGTGCATTTCTACACTTCAGTATTCTTCAGATCGGAGTATGACTCCGTAAGAGTAAAACAAAAAAGTCTAGATCCTGTTGGCACCATTATTTGAGCCCTATCCCGTTGGATTCCTCTCTTCTCCCTTATTGCAATCATACCTATCATTTTTTAGCAAAAAAAAATTATAGTGGACCCGACCCCCTCCCAACACCCTTATTTGGACCTTACCCCATTGGATTCCCCTCATTTCCCTGATCGTCATGATACACTTCACCCATAACCCATTTTTTGTGTGGTCCCACATCTCTTTTCATTTTCCTTCTTCATCATGGCCCACACCCGTAGCCAAGACTTGGAAGTTTTATTCAATTCCTTGTCCTCTAATTTCACAAAGACCCAATAGGAAGTGAGGCAACTTAGTGCCAATTTTTCTACCATCAATAAAAACATGCATTCCTCCATAGACGCCAAAATGGAAACCATCAAACATGACCTCACTACCCAACTTGCATCCTTCACTAGAATGATGTGCGCCAAGTTGAATATCCCTGTAGATATTCCCTCCTATGACTCACCTTTGCACTCTGAAGGTTAAAATTCCTCTAATTCCCCAACTTTTCAGCCCCATCACTTTCAGCATGACCTAAGCCTTCCGCGTGTGAATGTGAAAATATTCGATGGCTCAGATCCCACTAGATGGGTAACTTAAATGGAACATTATTTCTCTTTGTATGGAATTACAGATGAGTTGGCCAAACTACGGTATGGTGTTCTCCATCTAGATCAAGAACGTTGGCAATGGTGGCAATGGAGAAAAAATGCTCGCTAAGGGTATGTGGCTTGGAAAAAATTTGTGGCAGAGATTTATGAATGATTTGACATTGACACCAACCATTTAGGTTGTTTGGAAAATTTGAAACAATCTGGCACAGTCTAAGACTTTATAGTCACTTTTGAGCGATTAGCTTTCTGTACAGAGGGCATGTTTGAAGCTTTTTTTCGAGAATGTTTTATCATTTGGGCCAATCAATATATGAAAAGGAAATGTTGGTTATTCTACATTCAGTGGATCTTTGGCGCCCTTATCAACTGGGGAAGCGCTTCCAAATTAAGACAGATCATCAAAGCCTCAATTATTTTATGGAATAACGCCCTTCCTCCCCGGAGCAACAAAAATGGGTGACTAAGCTCTTTGGATATGATTATGAGATCATTTACAAGAAAGGCAAAGAAAATGTGGTGGTTGATTCACTTTCAAGAAAATATGAAGATGAAGGGTCCATTTTTTCCCTCTCCTTCATTGTACCAAATTGGCTCCAATCTATTCGCCAGGAATGGCTACAAGATCCCAAAATTTTTCGTTTGATCCAACAATTGCAGGCCAATTCTCTAGTTTCCCCAAGGTACTCTTGGCACAATGATGAGATTCACTACAAAGGCCATTTGTATCTAAGTAAACAACCACAACTTAAATCCACGGTACTTTTTGATCTTCATGCTACACCCACATCTGGGTACCCAAGGTTTACCAAAACCTATGATCATGTCAAACGTTCTTTTTTCTGGGATGGTATGAAACAAGACGTTCGCAATTTTATGGCATAATATAATGTTTGTCAACACAAAAAGGGTGAAACAGTGAAAATACCTGGCACACTACAACCACTTCTGATTCCACCTTCTATTTGGAGGGATATATCTATGGATTTTATTGTGGGCTTACCTAAATCGAGCAATAAATCAGTCATCATGGTGGTCGTTGATCATCTTTCCAAGTATGCTCATTTATGTGTTGTTCAACACCCATTTACCGTCTCCACCGTGGCTCAATTTTTCATGGATCAGGTCTTCAAGCTTCATGGAATTCCTCATTCTATTGTTTATGACTGAGACCCCACTTTCACCAGCAATTTTTGGAAAGAACTATTCAGGATACAGGGAACCTAATTGCATGTCAACACAACTTCTCATCCATGGGCTGATGGTCAAACTGAATTTGTCAACAAGTGTTTGGAAACATATTTGAGGTGTTTTGCATCGGAAAGGAAAAATAAATGGGCTCAATGGTTACCACTAGATGGATGGTGGTACAACACTTCTTACCATACAACTATCAGCATGACTCCTTTTGAAGCAGTATATGGAAAAAATCCACCTTCAGATCTCTCATACCTGCCGGGTGTCTCGAAGGTCCAAGCGGTTGACCAAAAACTTACAGTTCGAGAGGCGATTCTCCATACCCTTAAAGAGAATTTGGTCATGGCCCAGAATCGCATGAAGAAACAGGCAGATCAAGGTCGCTCTGAACATCAATTTGTTGAAGGGGACCAGGTGATTCTTTGATTGCAACCTTATAAGAAAACTTCCCTCAAGGATGACAATTGTCAGAAACTGGCACCCAAATTTTATGGTTTGTATACCATTCTCAAGCATCTGGGATAGGTGTCCTATCAGTTAGCTTTGCCCATTCATTCTAATCTCCATCCTATTTTTCATGTCTCATGATTAAATAAGGTGATTGGAACTAAGTGCCAAAGTCAAACCATCCTTCTCGAGTTGGATGAAGAAGGCTCCATCTGGTTGCAGCCACAAGTAGTTTTGGACCAGTGTGAACGTCATCTATGTCAGTGCACCATCAAGGAAGTGTTAGTCCAATGGAAAGATACAACTCCAGCAAATCCCACTTGGGAACCAACTACCATCCTGCAACAATTTCTTCATATCAAGCCTTGAGGACAAGGCTATCTTTTGAGGGGGAGGACATGTTAGGGACCTAACCTCCCTAACCCCTCACGTAGGTAGAATAATATATTTCCATGTAATAAATGCCAATATTAATAAGGCCTATCAATAAGGAAGAATAAGTCAAATGTAAGAAGACCTAATAGAAGCTTCCGCTTCTAGAAGGATCTTCCTCTAGATTGTTCTTTTGGATAGACATATTTAGTATAAATAGGAGTAGAGGGTATGAGAAGTTTTGTCTTGGATATTATTGTAATATATCTTTGCTCTGCTRGAGGTTTCCCCCTCGAAGAGGAAAGTGAACATTGCTATCATTAATCAAGGTCSTCTTTCTGGTGTTATTATGGTATTATTCTGGTATTTTTTTAGTTATATCATTGTTGTTCTTCCATTTCTAGATAAAATATTTATGTTYTGCATACCATTTTATATATGTAATACTACATATTGATTCAATGAGAGAAATAATTGCATTCAAGTAACAACATCAACTACAAGCAAATATTTGGTGTGGGGAGGTGGGTGGAATAAAATAGGTTACATTAATAAGAATAAAATATTACATCCATGAGCTCATACATTTGAATGATGGCATGGATCTAAATCCATTCTCCTTGGGGTTTTTCCCTCTTAAGGCCTTCTCAAGTCCAATGATCTTCGATGTCTTCAAGATCTTTCTCTTTTCAAACTTCCACAAATAATTTAGGCAAGTAGAAGCAAAGGTGCAAATTGGTCCATTGTTTGAATGTAAAGAACATAATCACACTATCATAAGTTCACCTCGTTGTCCAAAAATAGATCTTAACCCCATGTGAAGGATGCCTTTCTGGGGGTTTTACACGAGGAAAGTTCCATACTCTAGAAGATTTCTGAAATATATGTGCTTTGGGTGCACAGAAGATGCATGAAATTGACTAAATCAACCTCAACACTTGCAGTAATCAAGTTTGACTTGATTAATGGGAACCATGTGAGATTTAATTTGTTAATAATATGATCACATAATTATCTAATGATTAAGAATGTGGTTTAAATAATCAAGACAAATGCATAGTTTATGTAAGTTCTTGGACTATAGTTATTCAATTTCATACTCAATAGACCATGAAACAATGCATTCCATGGTACATATAAGATAAATCCCATGATAAAAAGTGTTATGGGATTAAACATACTTTCTCGCATGGTTCCAAAATTGCTTTGTAGACACATGCTTGTGGTCACATATGTGCACAACTTAGCTTATGTGTGGGCACACTAATGTAGATGGACATCTCAATGAACCATTACAACAATAGTGCAATAGTCATAACAAATTCTCATATCCATTCCCTCTACCTCTTCATCTTATTAACTCTTGGACACTAAATTATTGTTAGATATGAATAGATGAGATACAATATGTTTCATATACTATAGTGGTATTATTTAAAGATCCTGACAAATTGTAATGGGGGTGGGTGTAGTTGATATATGGATTGTAGTTATTGGTTGGCATTGAGATTCACGTTGTTCATATCATTGGTGTAGAGACTTGTTCATTTGAAGAAAATTTAGAGTTGATAATGTTGGAAAGGTTGTCCTTTGAGGATTATACTTTACATTGTTATGATACTAGGTTAGAAGTATGATCAGATGTCAAGGCCTACTTATGTGCACAACAACCTTTCACAGGAAAAGGATTTTCATCCACTGCACACTTTGATAAACATACCCTACTAACATCGAATCCAATATGAGTGAAACGTTTTGATTGCATAACTATGCTCTGTGAGTTGCACACAACACTCTCCATTGTTAGAGAACACTAATCCTACATGTACACACTAGTTCTTGTAAATAGTTCCCAAAAATATTAATTTAGTTTCAATACTAATAATTTGTGTATGACAATTTAAGATAAACTTTAAAAACATGATAGTAAATTCACGCGATCACAAAACTCACAACTTAAGGAATACAAAAAAATTACTTTGTTAACTTAAAAACTACAAAGTACAATAGAGTTACATATGGCTATAACTCAACCTTCAATGTTCGTACTCAAATTGTGTGACACCAAGATCAGTGCATAGAAACTGATAACAACTCTATGGAAAAAAAATCACTCAAAATCTACATCTCACAATATATGAATTGTACTTAGATTGATATTTCAAACAACACAATATGTTCAATGGACCTTGTTGGTGGAAAAGAAGCCCTAAATGGATTACATCGAATAACTAGTGGATTATTTTGATGATCCAATAAAGGGTTAAGAATTGTTTTGTAGTCCTTTTCCTAGGTATTCAAAGATTTCTAATGGCCTTGGGGTCCCATCTTTGGAAGGTTATGGGGCCATGGGGATGTAAGAGGAACTTTAGGGTTTGATTCGATTGTGGGTTAGGAAGAGGTAGCATAAAACCTATTAGGGTAGGACAAAATTGTATTTACTTTTGGTACAAGCATGAATCCATTGGGAAAGAATCGATTGGGTGAGGATTACAATGTTGTAGGAATGGCCCAGAGCTTTAATGTTAGGTGTAATTACTATAGGCTAGAGGCACATGGTATTTTAGAGGGAGTTAATAGGAGTGCTAATTTCCTACAAGCTAAAACTATGTCACTCATTCCACCTGAGAAAACTCTGGGTCTTCTTGTTTCTACAGAGTGTGCATGGTTGAGTTTAGGGTTTGTGGGTTGAAGCTTGTATTTTTCCAAGTTTGGTGGATTCCTTTCAAAGGTAAAATTCTTTATTTATGTGTCTAAGGGAATCATGAGAAGGAGGGTTCACATGATGCTAAGGGAAAGAAAAGAAGAGATCAAAATGGTTTTAGGAGAGGATTTATTACTTGAATAAGCGATCAAATATGTAGGGAAATCGATGATAGAAAAATTCTATGGAAGGCACATTTTGATTCATAATTGAATGCCTAGATACACAACTTATGATGTCTTGTACTTGGGTTTGGGACGATGTTTCATTTGTTGGTGCATTTATCGATTGGGATTTTATTACTCTAAAAACTTGATGCTCAGAGGGTTCTAAAAGGTTGTTGGTATCAGGGTCAACTTATCTAGATCTTAAGCCTTGATCTATATGTGTTTACCTTATATATATGGAGGTGAGGAAAGTTTCTATGTGGATTCATTTTCTATGGATTTTGTTAGATTTATGGTCCAATAAAATCTTGAAGTCAATTGGGGATTCTTAGGGGAAAACCATGAATGGGGATGCTTATTTTAAATTCAACCTGATTTGGAGGGTATTTAAAATTCTAGTGGAAATGAATGTGTTGGAGGGGTTACCCAAGTTGATGGATATAATATTGGGGGAATTGGTCCATAGGTAAAACTACTGACTATGAAAAGATTCAATTTAAATGTATGCATTGCATTATTGTGGTCACTTAGTTGTAGACTATTCATAGCCTTTTATGCAGGAGTTTTGGAAGAAGAAAGAGATCAAGTTGGCACCGGGATGCTCTAAGTCAAAATAAAATGTTTCTCAACTTGTTCTGTATGTAGTTATAGTCCCTAATTATGAAGTAAATTTATCACATACTAAGGCCATGATGCAACGAGTGAGTGTTGATACAATCGATAGACTAGTGAGTGCAGACAATTGGGATACCCCCCACTTCTTCTAAGGTAATCAATTAATTGAAGGAGGTTGAGGTAATGTTTGGCTCAGGGGATGCGAATTCAATTATAATATTTGAAATCATTGTATCAAATAGTGAGAGCGTGATGCAAAAAGTGAGTTTTATGGTGGTTTATTCATGGGTGGAAATGATTAATATGAATGGTTGCCTCGTTGTTGATAAGGAGATATCCAATCAGTCTAATGAAATAAAGTTTATGTTAAGCATTGGGGGAACTATTTTGGCCTCTATGTTTGGTCTTCTGCATAGTAATTATTTCCAAATAACTTTGGATCTACAATGATCCAAAATGGATCATTATATAATTTTTCATCTATCTTGGTACTTTCTGGATGGAAAAATTGGAGGAATTGGCTTGTAGGGCCCATTTTAGTGGCAAGTCCAAGTTTGGAGATTTGTGGTTTGGAACCTTCCAAATCCATTTTGTGGCACAGAATGGAATATTTTTGGGTAAAATCTTTACAAGCACATCTTTCAACCCCTTGACATTGTTCCACACACCGAGATATTTCCAACGGTGTGAAAATCACCTCAATTGGAGCTTGTATGTTGAAGTTATGCCTCCCACAAGTTGACCTACCTTGTTGACCACCACAATATTGAGTGGATGCCACATCAACCCACATTAATCAAACATATGGGGATATTCATGTGTGTACTTTCAAGAATATTCTAGAAGGTCCAAAACCTAACACTAGTTTAGGGTTGAGGCATGCAAAAACCCTAACCCTAGATGACTATCATGCTATGTTAAACATTGGGCCTCTAGGAAGAGAGTGGGTTCCAATATTGTAGCATTGTACTTGTTCCATAGTTGAGTAGAGAATCTAGGATTCGGATATAAGATCATAATAGAGGATGAATAATATGTTGAAATCCCTACTCTGACACCTAGGTATCTTGTTATCTACTGATATTATTGTTGTAAATCAAATTAACAACTCACAAAACAACATACACTTGCTGGAATATTCAACTCAAATTAAGATAGTGGAAGCAATACTAGAAACCAAATCATGCACACATGAACACCAATATCTTTGGGTATTTACCCCTAGAAAAAACTCGTAGGGAAAACTAGTACTAAGATGATTTTATTATAATAAAATCAGGGCTCATGTAACAAGGATAATGGCCCATTGAGAGAAATACAACTACAGACAAACCTAGAAAATTCTTCTCTATTGTATGACCTATATTTGATACACTTTTCAAGGTGTACATGCCTTTCCTTTAGAAAACACACATATATGTTCCTATCTCCACAAAAATCTACATACATGACCTCAAGCATGGTATGAACAACTTCGTACAAATCAACCCTTTCCTATGGCTTCGCTTTGATGAAACCCACTTGCGACTGCCTTTTTTCTCTCTTGTCCTTGACCTGATCTCTAGATGGAATTACTTATCCACCTATACAATATCTCCTTGAATCACATTCCTCCATGATACAATTGTGTCTCAAACACAAGTGTCCTCCTCCTTCACCCTAGCCTTGCTTTTATAAGATTCAGTGATGACCTAACCCTAATATCCAAAGTAATTGATGGTTGAGATTAGTTCTCACCTCACTTGAGATCAATGGTTATTATTTAATTCACTAATGATAATTAAATCATTTCTTTAAATAAAACTCAAATCACTAATAAAAACACTTTACTTTAATAATTCCTTTAATTAAAGTAAAGTATCAAGGTAGAAGGATTTGGATGACTTCCACACGTCTAGACACTTAGATCTATGAAAAAATGCACGTTTAATGCTACCGACATCAATACTCCCTCTTAGCGAGTAGGGTACTTCTCAAAGAGCCACCTGGAACTAGTTATTCCTCTGACCCTAGCACAATGTTGCACACATCATCCTGCACACTAGCATCCCTCCAAGACTGCTGATTAGATTCTCCCTAAATAATGGAAGTCACGGAATCGATGACACTACATATCAATGCCACAAATTTTGGAAACTTCGTTGAAGGCTTGCTCTCCCTCAATGTGCTCCTAGGAGCCTCCTTCTCCTGAGAATCCATCAATTTCATCTCGTACCAACTCGGTCTCCTGACATAAATAGAAGGGGATAAATCCCTCTTCCCATATGAATATTGACTCCCCACATTGGAATTCTATGAGCTATTCTCTCCTTTTGAATTCTCACCCTTCAGAGCCTATCAATCCTCGTCCTCTGTCACTGTCATCGATCCATGATCCAATATCCCCTTGGATCATATTACAGGATTTCCCTTCAACCTATATACATTTCCCTCTCTAACACCAATGTTCACTTCTATGTCAGGGATATCTCCTCTAAATGCATGGACACTTGTCATTTATAAAACAAGACTGCATATCCCTTGTCCTCTAGAAATGAAACTGGGAGGAAGTTATTCTTTATTTCTAGTAGATCTAGTAACTCCTAGGCTTCCAACAAACCTCCTTACTCAAGCTAGAACAAGATTGTCCCCTCTCCCTTCACTGCATACTTGGCATCATCACTAAGCTCCACATGAAAATCTAATTCCCTCTCCATCAGACTATTAAATAGATCTCGTTCTTTCTTCATATGACGAGATGCACCACTGTCCAAGTACCACACACTCTTCGTAGATGTGCTGATGAAAAGGAAAGAAACTAGTGATAAATCCTTCTCAAACTTCGTTGTAAACTTATCTAGTTGTGTCTCTATTGATGCTATCGTTTTTGTCTTTCCTTTTCCCTTCTTCTTCTCTAGACATTGAGATGCATAATGTCCATTATTATGACATGAGAAGCACTTAATTTTACTCAACTCCTTCTTCTTCCCTATCTGCGATGATCCTCCATCACTATTACCCTTCTTTTTGGAAGTCTTTCCTTTTCCCTTCTTTGTCTTACTGACAAGAGCCAAGTTCTCATCACTACTCCCTTTATTGTTGCTCTTAGACTCCTTCTGAGTCTCTTCTTGGATGCAATCATCCCAAAGTCTCTTCCAATCTGGGAGATGTCCCCAAGCGCAAACTCCCTTGACAAATGGTTCCCAAGACTTGGGAAAACCATTAAATGCCACATTCATGAGTTATGCATCCTCTATTTTATCACATACCTAAGATTTCTTCATGAAATAGATGCTAACATTATCAAATATAGACATATGCATTGATCTGAGTTTATTTCTTAATACCATCTTCCTATTCATGTTAGTGCTCTGGAATACACCTACCAAGGCATCAAACATCTCTTTGGTTATCTTCTTCTTGGATAGGTGAGGAATTAGATGATATTTCATTGAATCTAAGATAACCCTCTCATCTTTTATCTCCTTCTTCTCATGAGATGCCAAAGATTTAGAATCTGTTGGTGGAACAAGTACTTTCTCCAAAAACTCCCAATGGTCATACTCCTTTAATGCCAAAGTAATCCTTAATTTCCAAGATATGAAGTTGGATGCTCCATCCAATCTGTCTTCAACTCTGAGACTTGTTGATGCTATCCTTTAGACCTAATAAACTACCCTAGAAATAACCTGCTGCTGAAACCTCCCCTGTATTGGCCTATATGATCATGTATGTGCCTTTCACCACTGAAACCCGTGTATGTACGTGACTTTCCTTACTAAAGCCCACACATGTGCATGCCTATGTTTAATACAATTCATGCATACACAATTGTCTCCAAAGAAACCCATCTATGTATGCAATTGTTCCTTCTGCAACCTGCATACAACTCTGTATGACTATAAAACCCTCTCTCTACCTCAGTAAGATTGTTTCCCTAAAATCTATCCTTTGATTTCTTCCTCTTGACTATGGATATGGTAAGATCTCCTATAGATATGATAGATCCACTATCAACTGCTATGGATATGAGATATGGCTTCCTCTCAGAGCATGTTATCTAATACCATGTTTAAATCCCTACTTCGACACCTAGGTATCTCGTTATCTAGTGATTTCCTTGTCGTAAATAAAATTAGCAACTCATAAAACAACATACACTCATTGGAATATTCAACTCAAATTAATATAGTGAAAACAATACTAGAAACCAAATCATGCACACATAAACACCAATATTTTTTGGTAGATACCCCTGGAAAAACCATGGAGGGAAAACCAATACTGAGATGATTTTATTATGATAAAATCAAGGATCCCATAACAGGGATAATGTACCACTGAGAGAAATACAACTGTAGACAACCTAGCAAAGTATGCTCTATTGTATGACCCAAATAATGCACACGTTTTTAGGTGTACACGCCTTTCCTTAAGCAAACTCATGTATGTGTGCTTGTCTCCATTGAAACCTGCGTACATGACCTCAAGGATTATACAACAAAATCCGTATGACTTGACCCTTTCCCATGGATTCACTCTATTGAAACCCACTTGCAGTTGCCTATTTTCTCTCTTCTCCTTGACCTAATCTCTAAATGGAAGTCCTTGTCCACCTATACAAGATCTTCTTGAATCACAGTCCTTCGTGATTGAACCATGTCTCACACACAAGTTCCCTCCTCCTTCACCCTACCCTTGCTTTTATAAGATTGAGTTATGACCTAACCCTAATCTCTAAAGTGATTGACGATTGATATTACTTCTCACCTCACTTGAGATCAATGAATATTATTTAATTCACTAATGCTAATTAAAGCATTTATTTAAAGAAAACTAAACTCACTAATAAAATAAATTTACTTTAATAATCCCCTTAATTAAAGTAAATTGTCAAGGTATAAGGATCTGGATGAATTCCACACGTCTTGACACTTAGACCTATGTGGAAATACCTATGTGATGCTACTAACATTAATATAATATTCTATAGCATCCATTAGGCCCATAGTGTCAAAGGAAACTCCATAGTGAGTGCCCCTTTCTTTGTATTTGAATTTTCATAGCTAGAGAAAAGAGAGTAGAGCATAAGCCTCACCTTCTAGCTAAGGTTTCTCCTATATCAAGTTTTCTAGGATACATCTTGTGTTCAATTATGTGGATGATTTGTTCATTTGTTTGTACTTTCATTTATGAATTTCATCTATTTTCATAAATTTGAGCGTTAGTCTAGTAATAATAAATCTAAGTTGTAACAAATAAATTGAATAATAAAAGATTTCATAATATTGCAAGAACTATTGTAAATAACCATTCTAGTGGAATATCCACAACATTTTATAGATCATACAAGGTCTAGACAACTTGTCTCTTCCAATAATGACATCTCTAAGTTTCTATCATAATTTATTCGAAACGCTTGAGAATGTCAAGTCAACCTTTGAGAATGTGATGGTTAACCAATATAGTAATTCTATTGATGATCCTCATGCTTTACTTTTTCCTTTGGAAGGAATACATTGGAATTAGGAAGTGAGGGTGATTGGCCTACTTTGAGTGAAGTCTTTATTCATTCTTCTAAAATTAGAATGTATTCAAGAGAATTTGGCTCAAAGAAAGGTAGTGTTGTTTCATCTGGTAGAAGTGAGGGTAGCTCAATTTAGTTTTGGGAAGGATTTATCCCTTATTCTTGAGGCATTTGGTTATGGAGACCTGGAAAAATCCTTCTTGTTATAGGTGTTCCCTAAGTTCTAGGAATCATAATCCTTCAGGAAAGTTAGGTGGTCTCATGGGTTTTGGCTTGAATTATGTTATGGGTGCTTCATCCTCATCTATTAGAAGAAAGTATTTACTATTTCATGCCCCAGAGAAAGATACAACAGAAATTATCTAGGGTAAACAAAAAACATTATGTGGGGTCCTTAGAGCATGACCAAACCCCAATGTTGTTTTAAAATGATAATTCTCTCTTTTAATATTAGAGGCCTAGGGAATATAGTTAAACGACTAGCCTTAGGCATATTAGGATAGGTCCATAAGTTGAATGTTATAATATTAAAATGTAGGAGACAATTGGAGAAAGTGTTAGGATCATTAGCTTCTTGAAAAAAAATCAAGGGAGTGGTTAATCATAACTCTAGATGCAAATGGGAATTCTGGTGGTTGTTTGACTACTTGGAGGAACACTATTTACTTACTAAACTCTTCTCTACTTGTTTAAGGTATTTGGTATAAGTTTTTCATCAAAGAGAAAGATAAGAATATTTAAGTTATCAATTTTTATGGGGGATATGATTCTGGGTAGTCATTTCTAGGATACTTTTTTCTCCCTAGAATGCACAAAAGGGAATTTTGTGATTATTGGTGGTGATATGAACTTCACATTATCCAAGTTATAAGTTTTGGGACCAAATGCATGGCTAGACCCTCAATTGGATTATTTTAGATATAAAATAGAATCAAATGGCCTTACAAATATCGATCCTATTAAATTGAGTCCAACTTGGTGGAACAAATGTGTTGGAGAGGTTGATATATCCAAGAGGCTTGATTATTTTCTTGTTTCAAACTCACTTTAGTCAATTGTGGATAAGTCAGGGTCTTCGCTTGATGCTACTGGTGTTTCAGACCATGCCCCAATTCTTATTAAGTAGGAAATATAGGATAACGATCCCAATAGTCTATTTAAATTTAATGCATCTTGGTTGGATGGCAAAGAATTCCAAGATTTGGTGAAATAACAATGATAATCCTTTGATCCAAGCTCAGGTGAATAATTCTTTTTCATTTTGTGATAACTTTAAAGAAATTTAAAGGTGTGGTTGTTACACATGTATTAGATAAGGATCTACAATGGTCAGAGACCTAAAAGAGACAAATTAATTAATTTCATCAGAATTATATGGAAGGAATGAGGTGGGTTTATTCTCCAAGGAAGAAAAAATATTATTAAAATAATTGGAAAGGAAAAATAACAAAATATTAGCATGGAGGGAAGTTGAGATTGTTTGAAGAGTAAGGTTATTTGGATTGAAAAAGGTGTTGAAAATTCCAAGTCTTTCCACCATTTTTCAAATCAAAGGAAGAAATAGAATACCATTTGGAAAATTTATGATAGTGAATGGATCCAGTGAGGAAATTTTATAGAATTTAAAATTTTGAGGTTCTTCATTTTAGTTCCATTTTTTCTAAACTAGTTAGAACAAACATCGTGGAGATTTTTCATCTAACTTCAGACTTCTCTAGATTTTTTTAATGAGCATGACAATTGGATGTTTATGGAGGATATTTCTGAGGAATTGATGACTTCTCTATGCTTATTTAAGAAGGAAAAAAACCTAGGTCTATATGGTTATCCAATGAAATTCTATTTTTTTTAATTCCTGGAGGAAGACATTCTCGGGGTGGTGGAGGAGGTAAGAATGAATGGCGAGATTTTCGAATTAATTCTACTATTTTGGCTTTGATTCTAGAGAAGGAGAAGCCAAAATATTTTGAGGAGTATCGACCCATTTCTATGTGCAATATTGTGTATAAGATAATAGCCAAGATCTTCATAGTGAAGATTACAAATATTTTTTCTAATGTGATATTGCACGAAAAGATTGATTTCTTGGTAGAGAGGAAAATATTTGAGGCTATTGGCTCAGTGTAGGAGGACTTGGATTCAATTAAGTTAAAAATTCTTCTATAATGGTATTAAATATTGATATGTCAAAGGCTTATGACATAACTTCCTGGTTATATTTATGTCTTATGTTGGTGCATGTGGGTTTTAGTCTACAGGTGGTAAAGTGGATAATGGGTTGTGTTACATTTTTGTGCTTAAAATTTCTCATAAGTGGATATGATTCTGATTTTTAAATCCTTCTCAAGGCTTAATTTAAGGTTACCCTCTTTCCCAATTGGTTTTCTTATTGGTGGAAAAAGCTTTGATCTAATCCATTATAGAAGAAAAGTGGACTAGAGTCATTGTGTTATGCACAAAATGACCAAAATAGCATAAAAAGAGAGAGAGATAAGTAACTCCACACCTTTATAAAGATATAATAATGAATGTGAAGCCTCTTAGAGGGGGAAACCTCCTTTTACAATAGAACAAATGTACAAGATGAGATGGTCCTAAAACTAGGTCTCTTTGGTATGTATATGTATAGGAGACTAAGGGTACAATAACAATTAAAAGGTCTATCCAACAATACTAATATAACAATAGAAATCAAACAAATTAATATCCATGGCTTTACATGGGGCTTTGTCTAGGGGTTTAACATGCCCCTCCCCTTCAAACAAATGTTTCCCTCAACACTTGATTAGTTATGGATGTCTCTTCATGAAGAAATAATCTTCCCATGTCACTTATTCTATTGGTAGGTTATTCGACTTGATGAGTGATCCAGGAGGATCCAGGAACGCTCAAAGAGGTCTAGGAGGATCCAAAACGCTCATAGAGATCCTGAAAGGGTAAGAAAAAGCTCAAAATTTTGTCGTCGCAAAAGTTCAATAAAATGACATCATTTTGAAGAGCTCGTCGTCATATTTCCAACGATGAAAACAACAAGTCAAATGGAGTCTGTATGCAAAAGTTATGGTTGGTCAAAGTTTAGGTCAATGAGGGCAAACCTCAACCTTGAAGAGACACATGGCAGGCTCACAGGTTGACAAGTGGTATCTCCAGGGTGACACATGGAATCATACAAGTGACTTGGAAGACAAGTTATGTAATCATCATTTGACAAGTGGAAGGGTTGAGACAATGGAAGGAAACCATGTGGTGACCCCTCATTGGCTTACATTGGTTCATTTGTGTAAATATTTTGTTACTAATAGGGTTCGACCCCATGACCTCCATAGCCACCAAAGATATTAACAAATCCCATGCAACCATCGCACCACACATTGTCACTTAATCATATGGTGGCATATATTATATTTAAATTTATGTAAAGTTTGATGTGGGGGAAGAAAGGAGCTGAGGGATAGCCCCCAACCCCTAGTAATACCTTACCATAAGACCCATACTACAAGTGTCTTAACACTTATTGGAAGGATTTTTATGTATTATATATAATATATATTATATTATAATTAATCATATCCAACATATTCTTTACCATATACTATATATAGTATGGTTTCATAACCATATAAAACATATATAACAAAATATATGTCATGCATGAGATTTGAACCCAGATCTCTGCTATTCTAGCGGACAATTTTAACCAACAAGCCACCACTCCATGTTTAGCAAAGATACCACAACAAATAGTAATGAAGTTTCATTTTATTCCAGGTACGGTTTTGGAGGCCACCCTATTTAATGGGCACACACCCCAAGGTTGTACACACATTCCAATGCTTTGGACACAAATTTATGTAGATATTTTCGTCTTGTAATACATGTCGAGGGTACAAGGCATATGAGACTACACCGTAAAGCGTTCCAAATGGTACCTTGACAAAATTTCAAGTATTTTATATCAATTTTGCACGATTTTTCACCAGGTATTCAACGATGCACTTTGTTTCTACATTTAAGCAAAGCAACAAAATGTCATTGTATTATTTTGCGTGCTAAGGGGATTCTAGGGAACTGTAAGCAGAATATAGCCAACTTTATAATCACTTTTATCAAATTTTCAAGAGGAATGCAAGGGTGATGTCCTTTTCTGCATCAGAGCAACATATTTGAGAGGCGTCTTCAGCTCTTGTATTGTAAATTCCTTTTATTGTACTTGAAGCATTAATAAAGTGATTATGCATTTGCTTATGTAAGATGAATTATGCAAGTTATGATCATTAGTTAAAGTGTTTGTTTGAGTAAGATAAATCACTTCCATGCCATAGACACTATCAATAAAAGATCTTTGAATAAGAAAGTGGTGTTGAACTTAGTGATATTTTTAGATCAAGGGTTGTATAGGTTCTATCCATTTTTGGATCAAGTGGTATCAGAGCTAGTTTGACAGGTGAATGCTTACAAGGTATAAACACAAGCGTGGTGAAGGAAAACATGAGAGTTATAATCTAGAAATCAGTTCAAGGAACTTCACTTAAAGAGAAGAGATGGCTTCACCAAGGAAAATAGCTCCTTATGAATGTGAAGATGATTCTTCAATTCCTTTAATCAGATGAAGGCAATGGTGGAAGAAATCTACAGTGAGAGGGGATTACAAAAAGGAGAAAGTTATGGACAAGTTAAGAAAGAAGATGATCTTTCTACTTCTCCACCTCCTTCAAGGTCTCCTTCTCCACCTCCTTCAAGACCACCTTCTTCATCTCCTTCCAATTCTCCGCCCTCATCTCCTCGTAAGAAAATTGCTTCAAAGAAGCCATTGTTAAAGTTGGATATCAAGTTTAACTTTCCCATGTATAATGGTGAGTCTAATGTAGAGAAGTTATAAAATTGAATTTGATAAATGGAAGTTTATTGTCGTGTTTAGTATATTGATGAAGACGAGGTAAAGATTCAATTGGCATCTCTTTTCCTTGAAGGTACAAACTTGATTTGGTAGGAAGTTAAACTTTAGGAAGGTATCCAAAAGAGTGGTAATATTCTCTCTTCTTGGATTGAATTCATAGCAACTTTAAGTAAATGATTTTATCCTTTGGCATATCGAAAAAAGGAAATTATGGAATGGCAATATCTGAGGCAAGGAAAAGGATAGAGTGTACATGATTTTACTAAGGATTTTAGGAAGAAATCATTGTCTTTAAATATTTCAGTACATTCTACAGAAACCCTTATGAAATACATTGGTTCTTTGCATAGTTACATTTGTCAAACTCTAATTTTTTTAAATCCCACCAATTTTGATGAAGTATGTGTTCAAGTTGTGCATCTTGAGTCCAGGGGGGAGGATGCTAAAGATGGTTCCTCCGAGGAGTTTTCTCGGAAAAAGGGAAGTAAGAACAAGGGGAAAGAGAAACAGGTAGCTACAGTAAATAAGGAAGAAGAAAATCTCACGTGTACTCATAGCAAGAAAAGAGGACATGATGAAGATCACTTTTGGAAGTTGCATCTTGAATTAAGGCCTAAAAAGTATGGAGACAAAGGAAAACAAAAGGTTGTTGTCGTAGTACAATAAGATTTGGGATCTGAATCAAGTCATGCCACATAAATCACAGCTGTAGGTGTTGTGAATGCAAGCAAGAATGTGTCTATGATATTTGCAAAAGAAAGTGAAGGCTATGATAATGAAATAGTCAAGTTATCTCCTAGTCATGAAGTATTTCATAATTCTCCAAAGTTTCCACGTGAAGGCCACTATCATGCAATATTTCCGAAGTTGATAAGTGAGAGGGATTTTTCTAGGAAGAGAAGGAATGTTGTTAATTCATTGTCAGTAGTTGTTAGGGTCCTAACCCGCACATAGGTAGAACAATATATTCGGATGTTCACAATGGTGCAATAGAGTACTACCATTGGACCCCATACGTATATAAGAGAGATATAGCACAGGGAAAACCCTTATCTGTAGAACCCTTGAATACCTAACCCTTGGGAACAGAAACATAAACAAATTAAAACATACAAGATCTATTTCTGCGCAACTATGTTCGGGTTGCCAAAGCACTACACATTTCTTCCTGGTTAAGCATTTGGGCATTTCATCATTGTAGTATTATTTAGACCTATTCCATTGGATTCATCTCTTCACCCTTATCACATTCATGCATATCATTTTTCGGCAAAATTTTTTACCCCACCCACCCCTTTTCGGTTCCCTCATTCTCATGGCCCATACCCGTAGCCAAGACTTGGAAGCTCGCTTCAATACCTTGCAATCTAGTCTCACCGATACCCAACAAGAAGTGAAGCAACTTAGTGCCAATGTTGCCACCATCAATACAACCATGCAGTCCTCAATGGAGGAAATCAAACAAGACCTGACCACCCAACTTGAATTTGTCTTTTCAACACTCTGCACCAAGCTGTATATCCCTATAGATAACCCTTCCTCTGACTCACCTCCACATACTAAAGCTGGACATTCCTCTCATTCCCATAGCTTTCAACACCATCACTTTCAACGTGACCTATGCCTTCTGCGGGTGGATGTGACCAAATTTGATGGCTCAGACCCCACTAGTTGGGTAACTCAAATGGAACATTATTTCTCTTTATATGATATTACAGATGACTTGGCCAAACTCCAGTATGGTTTTCTGCATCTAGATCAAGAAAGTTGGCAATGGAGAAAAACTTCCCGTCAAGGGTATATTGCTTGGACACACTTTGTGGAAAATCTTTATGAATGATTTGACATTGACACCAACCATTTGGGCTATTTGAAAAAGTTGAAACAATCAGGAACAATGGAAGACTTCATAGCTACCTTTGAGCACCTGGATTTTCAGACAGAGGGCATGTCTGATGCCTTTTTCTGAGAGTGTTTTATCAGTGGCCTCAAGGATGAGATTCGGGCCCATGTCCTCATGGCTCGGCCTCAAAGTTGGGTGGAGGATACTAAAAGAGATAAAGAAGCACAACATGTTGTATCTTCTCAAAACTGGAAACCCTCCTTTATCCCTCGCACTAAACTAGTAAATCCCACTACTCCCTCCCCTCCACTGAAGATCCAAAAATTGACCAGGGTTGAAATGGTTGAATTCCAACTCAAAGGCCTTTGTTATAATTGTGATGAAAAATATTTCTCGGGCCACAAGTGTAAGGAAAAAAATCTTTTTATGGCCATCTCCGAGGATATTTTAGAAGATGATGTTGAAAATCCCCTTGTGTCTGAGTCACCTGAAACCCCTAACATAACCCCTCCCTCAGACCCTCCCAAGGTAGACCCGGTCATTTCCCTCAATGCTCTCACTGGCTTCTCCGCTCCCCAAACCATCAAGCTAATCGGTTACATCAAGCATCCAAAGGTCGTCATTTTGGTTGACAGTGGAAGCACCCATAATTTTATTCATTGTCACATTGCGCAAGAAACTCATTGCTACATCCATGCCGTCAATAATTTCCAAATCATGATTGCCAATGGTGGCTCCATGAAATGTGAAGAGCATTTTTAAAATTTGTGTCTCCAAATTGGTGACTACCACATGAAATATCATATGTTTTCTATCGACATGGGTGGTTGTGACATTGTGTTGGGTGCAAACTGGCTAAGGACTTTGGGGTCCCATTCTCATGGATTTTAAGGAATTAACCATGCAATTCGACTAGGAGGGCCACCAATATAATTTCCTAGGCATCACCATTGGTTCACCTAAGATCATTAGTTCCCATCGCATGGAAACACTGCTAAAAAAAGGTCATTCTAGTGTTATTGCCCAACTCCATGTCATCCAAGCAACAGAGACACCCTCGATGCTGCAAGACCTCCCAACCATCCTTTCTAAACATCAAGTGGTATTTTCCACTCCCCAGCGACTCCCTCCTTCCCGTGGTGTTCATGATCATTCCATTCCCCTTGTACTTGAAAGCCTTCCTCCCAATATCCATCTGTATCATCACCCCTTTTCCCAAAAAAATGAAATTGAGAAAATGGTCTAGGAACTCCTTAATGCAGGTGTTATATTCCCTAGTACGAGCCCCTACTCTTCTCCTGTGGTCATGGTCCTGAAGAAAAAAGGTTCTTGGCGAATGTGTCCTGACTTTCGTTCCCTAAAAAAACTTACCATTAAAGACAAATTTCCCATTCCTGTCATTGATGACCTCTTGGATGAATTGAGTGGCACCCAATTCTTTACTAAACTTGATCTTTGTTTGGGCTACCACCAGATACGTATGAAAGAGGCAGACATTACCAAGACTTCCTTCAGAACTCATGAGGGCCACTATGAGTTTTTTGTCATGCCCTTTGGCTTGTGTAATGCCCCCTCCACCTTCCAAATCCTCATAAATCATGTTTTTTGTCCTTTTCTCCATCATTTTGTATTAGTTTTCTTTAATGATATCCTCATCTATAGAAAACTTGGATAGACCATATTTCTCAAGTGGATCGAGTTCTCCATCTACTCTCTTAGCACCAAATTTTCCTGAAACAGTCTAAATGTGCTTTTGGCGCCTCAAAAGTAGATAACTTGGGTCATCTGGTTGGCAAGGATGGCGTCAGGGTGGATCCAAAAAAGATTGAAGCTATGCAAGACTGGCCTCACCCAAAGAATCTCAAAATCTTGCGTGGATTTATGGGCTTAACATGTTATTATCGAAAGTTTTTTAAGAATTATGGAAAGATTGCAACACCTCTCACTGCTCTCCTAAAAAAAACTCTTTCACTTGGACTCCATCCGCTGCTTAAGATTTTCAAACATTGAAGATGGCCATGTGCACCACTGCAGTCCTGGCCCTTCTCGATTTCACAAAGACCTTTGTCTTGGAATGTGATTCTTTAGGGAAAGGAATTGGTGCTATCCTTATGCAAGAGGGTCGGCCTTTGGCCTTTACCAGCAAGCAACTATCTGAAAGAAATCTAGGCAAATCAATCTATTAAAAGGAAATGTTGGCTATTATGTATGTTGTTGATCTGTGGCACCCTTATCTATTGGGGCAACGCTTCCAAATTAAGACAGACCATCAAAGCCTCAAGTATTTTCTGGAACAATGAATTTCCTCCCTGGAGAAACAAAAATGGGTGACTAAACTCTTTGGATATGATTATGAGATCATTTACAAGAAAGGAAAAGACAATGTGGTTGCGGATGCACTTCCCCGAAAATATGAATATGAAGGATCCTTTTTTTCTCTTTCCTTCATTGTACCAAATTGTATCCAAGCCATTCACCAAGAATGGATACAAGATCCCAAAAGTTCACATATGATCCAATAATTGCAATCCAATGCTCCATCTTCCCCAGGGTACTCTTGGCTCCATGATGAGCTTCGATACAAAGGTCGTTTGTATTTAAGTAAACAATCAAAGCTTAAATCCATGGTTCTTTCCGAGCTTCATGCTACACCCACAACAGGGCACTCCGGGTTCACCAAAACCTATGACAGGGTCAAACGTTCTTTTTTTCTGGGATGTTATGAAACAAGACATTCATAATTTTGTCACTGAATGTGATGTGTGTCAACGCAACAAGGGAGAAATAGTCAAATCTTCGGACACACTACAACCGCTTCTGATTCCACCTACTATTTGGAGGGATATCTCTATGGATTTTATTACAGGATTACCCAAATCGAGAAATAAATTATTCATCATGGTGGTTGTTGATCGCCTTTCCAAGTATTCTCATTTCTGTGCTCTTCAACACCTATTTACAACATCCATGGTGGCTCAAATTTTCATGGATCAGGTCTTCAAGCTTCATGGCATGCCGCACTCTATTGTTTCTGATTGAGACCCAACTTTCACAAGCAATTTTTGGCAAGAACTGTTCAAGCTACAAGGCACCCAATTGCACCTCAACACAGCTTGTCATCCCAAAACTAATGGTCAAACGGAAGTTGTCAACAAGTGTTTGGAAACATATTTGAGGTGTTTTGCCTCAGAAAAGAAAAATCAGTGGGCTCAATGGTTACCCCTAGCTGAATGGTGGTACAGCACTGCATACCATACAACTACACGCATGACTCTTTTTGAAGCGATATATGGACAAAAGCCACCTTCAATTCTCTCATACTTAGTTGGTGTCTCGAAGGTCCATGCGGTTGAACAAACACTTACAGTTCGAGAGGATATTCTCCATACCCTCAAAGAGAATTTGGTCATGGAACATAATTGCATGAAGCAACAAGCAGATCAAGGTCACTCTGAACATCAATTTACAGAAGGGGATCAGGTGTTTCTTTGATTACAACCTTACAAGAAAAATTCCCTCAAGGCCAAACACTGTCAAAAGCTAGTGCCCAAATTTTATGGTCCTTATACCATTCTCAAGTGTGTGGGGTAGGTGGCCTATCAGTTAGCTTTGCCTACTCATTCGAAGCTACATCATGTTTTTCATGTTTCATGCTTAAAGAAGGTGATTGGAACTAAGTGCCAAATTCAAACCAACTTTCCCGAGTTAGCCGAAGAAGGATCCATTTGGCTACAACCACAAGTTGTTTTGGACCAGTGTGAGCATTGCTTGCATAAGAGAACCATCAAGGAAGTGTTAGTCCAGTGTAAAGATACAACTCCAGCATATGCCACTTGGGAACCAATGACCATTCTGCAGCAATTTCCACATCTCAAGCCTTGAGGACAAGGTTGTTTTTAAGGGGATGGACATGTTAGGGTCCTAACCCGCACATAGGTAGAAAAATATATTCGGATGTAATAAAGGTCAATATTAATAAGGCCTTGCAATAAAATAGAATAAGTTGAATGTAAGAAGACCTAATAGAA
>JZKD02S0664903.1:124619-135939 GCA_000966675.3 Picea glauca | reverse complement strand
ATGCTTCTTTTGATAGACATATTTAGTATAAATAGGAGTCGAGGGTATGAGAACCCTAGCTTGGATATTATTGTAATAGATCTCTGCTCGACTGGAGGTTGCCCCCTCGAATAGGCCCGTGAACATTGCTCTCAGAATCAAAGTTCTATTTATGTTGTTATTATGATATCATTTCAATTTTATTGTGGTGATTGTTCTGGTTATATTGTTGTTATTCTGCCATTTCTATCATTTTATTCATGTTTTGCATACTTTTTATATCTGGTATATTACAGTAGCACCTATATGTTCTCTACTATTGTTGATATGTTGTGCATGGATAGTAGTGGAAAATATGAATGCAGATAGATGTGGAAGTCTGAGAGTGATTTATTAAGTTAACAAAATTATTTTATCCTTCATCCTTGTTATTCAACTGATTGTAATGAGACAAGTGGTCCAAGCATGGGGAAGAGACACAGGTCTAGTGGGGAGGCATATCCCTCATTTAATGTATGAATGAAGACATTTTTGTGGTCCAAAATCTTACTAGTGGGGAGGAATGATCCAAGAATGCTCACAAAGCTCTAGGAGTAAACGAAATGCCCACAGGGATCCCGAAAGGGTAAAAAAAGCTCAAAATTAGACCATCTCAAAGGTTTTAGAAAAGGACATCATTGTGAAGAGCTCATCGCCATCTTTCGAACAACACAAATGACAAGTCAAACTGAGTCTGTATGAAAACCTTATGGCTGGTCAAATTTTAGGTCAACTAGGGCAAAATTCAACTCTGAAGAGACACAAGGTAGGATCACATGTTGATAGGTGGCATCTCCAGAGTGACACATGACATCGTACAGATGATGTGGCATACAAGTGGTTTAATCATAATTTGAAAAGTGGCAGGGTTGAGCCAATGAGAGGCCACCACATGGAGACCCCTCATTGGATTATATTGGTTTAGTTGTGTAATTTTTTTGTTACTAGTGGGATTCGACCCCATGACCTCCATAGCCACCAAAGATCTTAACAAACCCATACAACCATCACACCACACACTGTCACTTAATCATATGGTGGCATATATTATATTTAAATTTATATAAATTTTGATGTGGGGGAAGAAAGGGGTCGAGGGATAGCCCCCAATACCTAGTCTTTACCTTACCATACAACCCATACTACAAGCGCGAAGGGTCTTAACACTTATTGGCGAGAGATTTATGTATTATATATAATATATATTATATTGTAATTAACCATATCCAACTTATTGTTTACCATATGTTATATATAGTATGGTTTCATAACCATATTAAATGGATATAACAAAATATATGCCATGCACATAATTTGAACCTGGATCTCCGCTATTCTAGAGAGTGGTTTTAACCAACAGGCCACCGCTCCACATTTAGCGGAGATACCACCAAAAATAGTAATGAAGTTGCAATTTGTTTCAGGTATGGTTTTGGAGGACACAATATTTAATGGGCATGCAACCCAGGGATGTACACACATTCCAAGGCTTTGGACACAATTTTATGCAGATCTTTTGGTCTTGTAATGCATGACGAGGGTACAAGGCATATGAGGCTACACCATTAAGTGTGCCAAATTGTACCTTGACAAAATTTCAAGTATTTATATCAATTTTTCATGATTTGTTTCCAGGAATTCAACGGTGCACTCTATTTCTACATTTGAGAAAAACAACACAAGTGAACTGTATTATTTTACGTGCCAAGGGGATTTTGAGGCATTGTAAGAATAATATAGCTGACTTTATACACACTTTTCTCAGTTTTTCAAGAGAATTTCAAGGGTGATGTCCTTTTCTATGCCAAAGGAACATATCCAAGAGGTGTCTTCAACTCTTGTATTGTAAATTCATTTTATTGTACTTGAAGCATTTGAGCATTAATAAAGTGATTCCACATTTGCTTATGTAAGATGGATTATGCAAGTTGTGATCATCCATTAAAGTGTTTGTTTGAGTAAGGTAAATCACTTCCATGATATAAGCATTGTCAATAAAATATCTTTGAATAAGAAAAAAATGTTGATATTAGTGATATTTTCACATCAAAGTGTTGTATAGGTTCTATCTATTTTTGGATCAAGTGGTATCAGAGCTGGTTTGATAGATGAATGCTCACAAGGGATAAACACAAGTGTGGTGAAGGAAAACTTGAGAGTTATAATCCAGAAATTGGTTCAAGGAGATTCACTCGAAGACAAGAGATGGATTCAATAAGGAAAATAGGTCCTTATGAATATAAAGATGATTTCCTCAATGCCTTTAATCATATGAAGGAAATGGTGGAAGAGCTCTACAATGAGAGGGGATTACGAAAAGGAGAAAGTTCTGGATGAGTTTAGAAATAAGGCAATCTTCCTCCTTCTCCACCTCCTTCAATACCTCCTTCTCCACCTCCTTCACCTCATTCATCTCCTTCCACTTCTTCACCCTCATCTGCTTGTAAGAGAATTGCTTCAAAGAAGCCATTGTTAAAGTTGGATGTCAAGTTTAAATTTCCCATGTATAATGGCGAGTATAATGCACAGAAGTTAGACAATTGGATTTGACAAATGGAAGTTTACTTCCATGTTCAACAGATTGATGAAGACGAGGTAAAGATTCAATTGGCCTCAACTTTTCTTGAAGGTACAACGTTGATTTGGTGTTAAGGTAAACTTCAGGAAGGTATCCAAAAGAGAGGTAATATTCTCTTTTCTTGGTCCAAATTCATAGATGCTTTAAGTAATCAATTTTATCCTTTGGCATATCGACAAAAGGAAATTATGGAATGGAAATATCTAAGGCAAGGAAAAGGACAGAGTGTGCAATATTTTACGAAGGAGTTTAGGAGAAAGCATGGGCTTGAAATATTTCATTACATTCTACAGAAACCCTTCTAAAATACATTGGTGCTTTACATAGTTACATTTGTCATACTCTTCTTTTGTTAAATACCACTAATTTTGATGAAGTACGAGTTCAAGTTATGTATCATGAGTCTAGGGGGAGGATGCTAAATATGGTTCCTACAAGGAGTTTGCTCAACAAAAGGGAAGTAAGAACAAGGGAAAAGAGAAAAAGGTAGCTACAGTAAAGAAGGAAGAAGAAAATCTCACATGTACGCGTTGCAAGAAAATAGGACATGATGAAGACCACTGTTGGAAGTTCCATATTGAATTAAGGCCTAAAAAGTATGGAGGCAAAATAAAACAAAAGGTTTTTTTCATAGTCCAACAAGATTTGGGATCTGAATCAGGTGACGAGACATGAATCACAACTATAGGTGTTGTGAATGCAAGCAAGAATGTGCCTATGATGTTTGCAAAAGCAAGTGAAGGATATGACAATGAAATAGTCAAGTTATCTTCTAGTCATGAAGTGTTTCAAAATTCTCCAAAGTTTCCACATGAAGGTCACTTGCATGCAATATTTTTGAAGTTGATAACTGACAAGGATTTTTCTAGGAAGAGAAGGAATGGTGTTAATTCATTGTTAGTAGAATCTATATGTTCACCACTATTGTTGATATGTTGTGCATGGCCAATAGTGGAAAATATGAATGCAGATAGATGTGGAATTATGAGAGTTATTTATTATGTTAACAACGTTATTTCATCCTTCATCCCTGTTATTCAATTGATTGTAATGAGCCAAGTGGTCCAAGCATGGGGAAGAGACACAGGTCAAGTGGGGAGGCATCTCCCTCATTTAATGTCTGGATGAAGACCTTTTGGTGGTCAAAAATCTTCCCAGTGGGGAGGAATGATTCAAGAGGATCCAAGAATTCTTACAGAGATCCAGGAGGATCCGAAATGCTCATAGGGATCCCGAAAGGGTCTGAAAAGCTCAAAATTCGATCGTCTCAAAAGTTCAAGAAATGGAAATCATTGTGAATATCTCGTTGGCATATTTCCAATGATGCAAACTAGAATTCAAACATAGTCCTTATGTAAAAGTTATGGCTGGTCAAATTTCAGGTCAACCAGAGCAAAATTCAACCTTGAAGAGACTTGTGGCAGAGTCACAGGTTGACAAGTGGCAGCTCTAGGATGACACATGGCATCATACAAGTGATGTGGCAGACAAGTGGTTTAATCATCATTTGACAAGTGGATTTTATTGGTTCCGTTGTGTAATTTTTTTGTTACTAGCGAGGTTCGACCCCATGACCTCCATAGCCATCAAATATCTTAACAAAGCCCATGTAACCATCACACCACATGTTGTCACTTAATCATATGGTGGCATATATTATATTTAAATTTATGTAAAGTTTGATGTGGGGGGAGAAAGAGGCTGAGGGCTAGCCACTAGGCCCTAGTCTTTACCTTACCATACGACCCATGCTACAAGCGTCGAGGGGATTAACATTTATTGGTAGGAGTTTTATGTATTATATATTATATTATAATTAAACATATCCAACGTATTTTGTACCATATGCTATATATAGTATGGTTTCATAACCATATAAAACAGATATAACAAAATATATGCCATGCACGAGATTTGAACCAGGATCTCCGCTATTCTAACAGACAATTTTAACCAATAGGCCACCACTCCACATTTAGCAGAGATGTCGCCGAAAATAGTAATGAAGTTGAAGTTTGTCTCAAGTACGGTTTTGGAGGCCACCCTATTTAATGTGCATACACCCCAAGGATGTACACACATTCCAAGGCTTTGGACACACAATTTTATGCAGAGATTTTGGTCTCATAATGCAAGCTGAGGGTATAAGGCATATGAGGCTACACCGTAAAGCATGTCGAATGGTACCTTGACGAAATTTCAAGTATTTTATATCAATTTTTCACACTTTTTCACCAGGAATTAAACAGTGCACTATGTTTCTACATTTGAGAAAAGCAACAAAAGGTCATTGTATTATTTTGCATGCCAAGGGGATTATGGGGCATTGTAAGTAGAATATCACTGACTTATACTCACTTTTCTGAGTTTTTCAAGAGGGATGAAAGGGTGATGTCCTTTTTTGCGTCAGAGAAAAATATTTGAGAGGCATCTTTAGCTATTGTATTGTAAATTCCTTTTACTGTACTTGAAGCATTTGAGCATTAATAAAGTGATTCAACATTTGCTTGTGTAAGATATATTATGCAAGTTTTTATCATTAGTTAAAGTGTTTGTTTAAGTAAGACAAATCACTTCCATGCTATAAGCATTGTTAATAAAATATATTTGAATGCGAAAGTGGTGTTGAATTTAGTGATATTTTTAGATCAAGTTTTGTATAGGTTCTATCCATTTTTGGATCAAGTGGTATCAGAGCTAGTTTGACAGGTGAATGCTTACAAGGGATAAACACAAGTGTGGTGAACGAAAACTTGAGAGTTATAATCCGGAAATTGGTTCAAGGAGATTTACTCAAAGAGAAGAGATGGATTCACCAAGGAAAATAGGTCCTTCTAAATATGAAGATGATTTCTTGAATGCCTTTAATCAGATGAAGGCAATGGTGGAAGAGCTCTATAGTGAGAGGGGATTATGAAACGGAGAAATTTATGTACAAGTTAAGAAAGAAGATGATCTTCCTCCTTCTCCACCTCCTTCAAGACCTCCTTCTTCACCTCCTTCATCTCCTTCCACTTCTCCGCCCTCATCTTCTCGTAATAAAATTGCTTTAAAGAAGCCATTGTTAAAGTTGGATGTCATGTTTAAATTGCCTATGTATAATGGCGAGTCTAATGCAGAGAAGTTGGACAATTGGATTCGACAAATGGAAGTTTACTTCCATGTTCAATAGATTGATGAAGACGAGGTAAAGATTGAATTGGCCTCTCTTCGCCTTGAAGGTAAAACCTTGATTTGGTGGGAAGGTAAACTTCAGGAAGGTATCCAAAAGAAAGGTAATATTATCTCTTCTTGGTATGAATTCATAGATGCTTTAAGGAAACAATTTTATCCTTTGGAATATTGACAAAAGGTAATTATGGAATGGAAATATATGAGGCAAGGAACATGACATAGTTTGCAGGATTTTACTAAGTAGTTTAGGAAGAAAGAATTGGCTTTAAATATTTTAATACATTCTATAGAAACCCTTCTGAAATACATTGGTTCTTTACATAGTTACATTCGACATACTTGTCTTTTGTTAAATCCCACTAATTTAGATGAAGTATGTGTTCAAGTTGTGCATCTTGAGTCCAGGGGGGGATGTTAAAGATGGTTCCTCCAAGGATTTTTATCAGCAAAAGGGAAGTAAGAACAAGGGAAAAGAGAAACATGTAGCTACAGTAAAGAAGGAAGAAGCAAAGCTCACATGTACTCATTGCAAGAAAATCGGAAATGATGAAGATCATTGTTGGAAGCTGGATCTTGAATTAAGGCCTAAAATGTATGGAGGAAAAGGAAAACAAAAGGTTGTTGTCGCAGTCCAACAAGATTTGGGATCCAAATCAAGTGACGAGATACGAATCACAAATGTAGGTGTTGTGAATGCGAGAAAGAATGTGTATATGATGTTTGCAATAGAAAGTGAAGGCTATGATAATGAAATATTCAAGTTATCTCCTAGTAATGAAGTGTTTCATAATTCTCCAAAGTTTCCACATGAAGGTCACTTGCATGAAATATTTATGAAGCTGATAAGTGACAGGAATTTTGTTAGGAAGAGAAGGAAGGTTGTTAATTCATTGTCAATAACATCTATATGTTTGCTACTATTGTTGATATGTTGTGCATGGCTAGTAGTGGAAAATATGAATGCAAATAGATTTGGAAGTCTACGAGTGATTTATTATGTTAGCAGCATTATTTCATCCTTCATCCTTTTTATTCAACTCATTGTAATGAACAAAGTGGTCCAAGCATGGGGAAGAGACATGGGTCAAGTGGGGAAGCATATCCATCACTTAATGTCTGAATGAATACTTGTTGGTGGTCCAAAAGCTTCACAGTGGCGAGAAATTATCCAGGAGGATCCAGGAATGCTAACAGAGATCCAAGAGGATCTGGAATGCTCACAAGGATCTAGAAAGGGTCAAAAAATATCATAGGGAGCCACGTGGCGACCCCTCATTGGCTTATATTGGTTCATTTGTGTAAATTTTTTGTTACTAGTGGGGTTCGAACCCATGACCTCCATAGCCACCAAAGATCTTAACAAATTCCATGCAACCATCGCACCACACATTGTCACTTAATCATATGGTGGCATATATTATATTTAAATTTATGAAACTTTTGATGTAGGGGAAGAAAGGGGCCAAGGACTAGCCCCCATCCCCTACTTGTTACCTTAACATACATTCCATACTACAAGCACGGAGGGGCTTAACACTTATTGGCAGGATTTTTATGTACTATATATAATATGTATTATATTATAATTAACCATATCCAACATATTGTTTACCATATGCTATATATAATATGGTTTCATAACCATATGAAATGGATATAAAAACCATGCACAAGATTTGAACCCAGATATCCAATATTCGAGCAGACAGTTTTAACCAATAGGCCACCTCTCCACATTTAGCGGAGATACCATCAAAAATACAAATGAAGTTGTAGTTTATTTCGGGTATGGTTTTGGAGGATGCCTTATTTAATGAGCACGCACACCAAGGTTGTACACACTTTCCAAGGATTTGGAGATAATTTTATGCAAAGATTTTGGTCTTGTAATGTGTGTCGAGGTTACAAAGCATATGAGGCTACACGATAAAGCGTGCCAAATGGTACCTTGACATAATTTAAAATATTTTATATCAATTTTGCGTGATTTTTCACTAGGAATTCAATGGTGCACTCTATTTTTGCATTTGACCAAAAAAAAAAAGGTCATTGCATTATTTTGCATGCCAAGGGGATTCTGGGGCACTATAAGCAGAATATATCCAACTTTGTACTCACTTTTCTCAGTTTTTCAAGAGGAATGCAAGGGTGATGTCCTTTTCTACATCATAACAACGTATTTGAGAGGTGTCTTCAACTCTTGTATTGTAAATTCCTTTGATTGTACTTGAATCATTTGAGCATTATTAAAGTGATTCCACATTTGCTTATGTAATATGGATTATGCAAGTTATGATCATCAATGAAAGTGTTTGTTTGAGTAAGATAAATTACTTCCATGATATAAGCAATGTCAATAAAATATCTTTGAATAAGAAAGTGGTGTTGAACTTAGTGATATTTTTAGATCAAGGGTTGTATAAGTTGTATTCATTTTTGGATCAAGTGGTATCAGAGTTGGTTTGACAGTTGAATGCTTACAAGGGATAAACACAAGCATGGTGAAGGCAAACTTGAAAGTTATAATCCAGAAATTGGTTCAAGGAGATTCACTCGAAGAGAAGGGGTGGCTTCACCAAGGAAAATAGTTCCTTCTAAATCTGAAGATGATTTCTTGAATTTCTTTAATCAGATGAAGACAATGGTGGAAGAGATCTAAAATGAGAGGGGATTATGAAAAGGAGAAAGTTTTGGACAAGTTAAGAAAGGAGGCGATCTTCCCCATTCTCCACCTCCTTCAAGACCTCCTTCTCCACCTCCCTAAAGATTGCCTTCTTCATTTCCTTCATATCCTTCCACTTCCCCACCCTCATCTCCTCATAAGAAAATTGCTTCAAAGAAGCCATTGCTAAAGTTGGATGTCAATTTTAACTTTCCCATGTATAGTGGCGAGTGTTACGAGGAAAATMTCTCTATGGCATGGGTAAACCACAACAGACARAATGACACGTAGAAATCAACTCTAATCCCAAGTATGCTATATAAATGAAATGCTAACAAGACAAGGCCAAGAGCCTACCTCACCTAGATGTTCAATGAAGACCATCGGTGAGCACRCAACTCAAAGCTTTATACCTGCAATTTGTCCTCAACAACCAAGACACACAAGCACTTGGTGTTAATATATAATGTTAGCATAATCCATTAACATACATGAAAAACACGCCCATGGAATAATAATTCAAATATTTGCAAGATATCAATTTGATCCAGAATCAGATCCATGAGCCTGTCAGGGCTAAAAAAGGCTCAAAAATGAAAGTGCTCAGAATCAGATGAAACCAATTCCATTGCGTCTGTCTCGTCTTCCTGATTTCAGCCATATATTTACTTCGTCAAACGGACTCCGTATGCGAAAGATATCACATTCTGATCGAAAACCCAAACAGGTAAAAAAAGGGGGTGATTGTACAGTCTGTACAGTCCACGTGGAAGGCTGACTATACAGGCCGTACAGTCATACAGATGACATGGCACAAGAAGGTATGTTAGCAGACACATGGTAGGTGGTGACTGGGCAGGTTTGCTGACAGGGCAGACATGTGGCAGGCAACTGGACCAGTCCGAGGGTGACATGTGTCACCACTGTAAGGGTGACACGTGGCAGGTACAGTGGCATGCTGACAGGACAGGTACGTGGTAGACAAGTGGATGAACCAGTGTTTGATAAGTGGCAGTATCTAATTGGTTTTTGAGGTGCCACGTGGCCCAGTCATGGGCTTCCACGTGGCACCCTCTGGTTGGCTCTCCGGTGTTATGCAAAATTTTGGGGTCTCCACTGGAGTCGAACTCCCGACCTCCTCCACGCTACGCACTGGCAGGGCCAGGCTAGCCAGCCGTTGTGCTGGTGTTTCTTAATATCTATATGGAAAAAAAATTATTTAATTTTAATCAAAAGTTTGGTTGGAGGCGGAAAGGGATGGGGCTTAGCCCCATCCCACGGTTTATTATATGACATGTGAGCACAGTCGCTAAGGGTACGGGCGTCAAAGTTATGCACACGGATTGGGATAGGGCCTAGCCCTTGGAATTCGGCTCCTCCATGTAACTACCAGCGCGAAGCAGGGGGCCTATCCCTCAGGGCTCGGGCTAATTTAGGCCGAGGATCCTATGCAAGCGCCGATGACCAGGAGCCAGCCCGGACAGGGGGCTAGCGCACAACAGGTGGAGCGCCTGGCCACTTGGCCACCTCCCATATGACCAGGAGCACACAAAAAGGGGGTTTCACCCTACATTATTGCAAAGTGGGTTGTTTATATAAAGTTTTGGATTTTTATTTGATTTAGGCCCGTAATTAGTGGATTTTGGCCATTTTTGGGAGATATTGGGCATTTTTGGAGGCCAGATTTTGGAAGGAAGTTGGGGAATGATAACCAACTTAAGATATATAAAAACCAGGCCTATTTGAGGCCATAGGAATAGTCAGAGAAGAGTTATGCTGAAGGGAAGAAAAGCCAAATCCATTTTTATGCAGGGAAGCTGTTGAGGAGCAGACGCTTGCGGGCCATTTCTGGGAGCTTCGGTCATCCATTTTGCGTGTCGTTTCTTTTTTTGGGTTCTAGAGATCTGAAAGAACATGAAAAAATCATTCTTGTAGCCTAATGGAACTGTTGCGATGTATTTTTTGAGCTTTGAACATAAATAAAGAAGCCTCCCCCATAGAGACAAAGGCCTGGAGACGTAGGCAATTTTGTGCCGAACTCCGTTATCAATTCTCTTGTTATGGTTTGTTTTTTATTACTTCATTTCAGATTTGCATATATGTATATGGCTGTCATAATTCCTCTTATTTCCTCATTCTTTCATTAAGCTTCTCAAATGGTTAATTAACACGTGCAATTAAAAAAAAAACTCAACCACAGTCATTAAAAGATCTTTACGGATCACAATTGGACGTGAAAAGAGTATTTATATTAAAATAATCAGCAAAAGTATATAGGTGACAAACTTCTGTAACAGAAAAAAACAGAATCGAGAAACTAATTCCCTCCAGTTGGGCCTCCACCACTTCAATCCTCTACCAAAGGAAAGTTTATTTAAAGAAGACAATGAGTTTCTCCATCACAAAGAAGGAATAGCTTAGCGGTTGAACAAGGGGTTCAGACTTTCAAGGATAAAGGGATGCAGACTCAATATGAAGTGAAATTTCTCCAAAGTGTCTTTGCTCTCAAAGTTGTATTCTCTCCTTTTTCAAGGCTTGGATATGGCTCAATTTATAGCCTTCACATGGAACTGAAGGGCGGAGTTGGAACATTTCCAATATATGGAAGGTCAAGGATCATGGATCTCATGATATGGCATGGAAATCTGACATAATTTTTAATTTTGAGCACCAAACCCAATGTACACGGGTTGTAGTGGAGAAACCTTCGTATACACTTGTTGTCTAACTGATAGGGAATGTATATGTGGAAAAATGTGCTTTTTTGTCTCTGGAAGGTACAAAAGGGGACTTCAAGTCTGCATAGGGAAATGGAAAGGCCATCCAAGCAAGTTGCACGGGGTGAGGAAAAATTTGTTGTAACAAATGCCCCCTAATGTGTGAGGTCA
>JZKD02S0664903.1:95307-116884 GCA_000966675.3 Picea glauca | reverse complement strand
CACTTTTGCAGAGAATTTGCTGCAGTTAGATGGCTGTAGCAATCTTTTGCAACAACAGCAAATTCTAATGGTCAAAAGTGCAAGAAAACACCATACAAAGTTAGCACTTACCTAGAAGATTGACTAGCAATTAACACAATTGAGTTTTGAATGAGTTAAGTGCAAGTTATGTAGGCAAATGTATCCAATCAATGTATATTTTTATGGATGTAGGAATGTTCTGAAACATCAGCAAGTTAGCTAAGGAGTTAGTCTATTTTAGGGTTAGGAAATGTTAGTAAAATCTTCAAGGATAAAGGTTTGAGTGTTTGTTTGATCAATCAACACTTGTAGGTGGTAGACTAGTGCCTTTCTAGGGTAATGGAGTCAATAATGGAAGCAACAAATATTAGAGGAAAAATAGAAATGATAATTTTATGTCAAAGGGATGGAAAGGATGAGATAGGTGTTGGTATCCCAAGGCCTCAAAAATCCAATTCCTAGAGATAATTGCTAGAAAGTAACAAAGGTTAGGCCCTAGCAATTTCTCCTTTCCTTGAACAAATTGTAATAAAATATGCAATGGGAAGGGAATTAGGGTTACTAGAGTGCTACAATGGTAGGGCTCTAGTATATACTTCAATATAGGTGCCTTTCAAGAAATTTAACACATGGAAGAGTATAGAGAAAAATATAGTAACATATGTCTTTCTCCTAGTGTTTCAAGCAAGCAATTTCATAATCTTAGACATGAAGCAAGAAAAATTAACCATAAGCATTCATTCACAATAAAGAAATTCATATTTTACACTTACTTCACCAAGAATAATCAAGAAAAAACCCTAGTTGAATATCCTACACATGAAAATTTTCCAAAGTACACCAAGAAATGCCACCTTCAAGAAATGCGCACCACTAAATTTCAGCCAATAAACCTTAAAGAAGGCCAACTTTCAGACCACCACTTTTGTGATGAGTGAATGATGAAAAAATATGAGAGTTTATCTCTTATTTATACAATATCAATGACCTTTAATTATTTTTTAGGTCATAAAAGGATGGCATGGCCAAACTACATCAAAAAACCCGTTTTTACATAAATTCAATAATTAAAACCCTAATTTCACTTTTAGAGGTGACGTCATGCCCTTCTAGGGTAATGTTAGACCCATAGCATGGAATTCTAGGCCTCAAATGAAAAATGCTAGGCCTCCAGAGGCCTCAAATGTTGCCACAAGTGCCAACTAGCACCAAACCGTCCTCATAAATGCCAAACCCTAACTGAATGATGTCAAGGGTCAACATGATGACATCAGGGGCCTTCAAGGGCCAATGTCATTGTGGAAGGGAAAGACCCCCTAGGTATAGGCCTGCCATATTGTCTCAGGGAAAATGTCCTTCTTCCTTCCTGGTGCCATCCTATGCTGTCTCTCTACCCCTTGTTGGGGTCACAACATCCATTTGTTGATATTTCAGCCCCATGGAGGTTCGAGCTAATCATCTCCCCATATGCACCTGTCCACCAGGCATTGTCCTAGAGAAACAACAAGTAAATCCTCCATGGGATCATAAGTCACAGGGATCATAGCAATGTCAATCAAATCCAATAATCAATTTACCCAAACATGTGCATCAAATCCCCCTTTACCCAGACAAATGCTCAAAGATGTTATGCAGTTTAACAAGTCAGGTTTGGAGAGTGTCTCAAGTTGTCCTATTGGGATAATCCTCCTCAAGTTTGGGGTTTTTACAAGGTGAAGACCAATATAGGTCATGTAAGTGTGTGAAATGGTGCAGGGGGAATGTTTTGGAAAAGGGTGCAATGATAAAAGATAAATGTAGGCCTTTCATGTGAGTGCCTCTGTAGAGGGCAAGTTGCACCTTGCCATGGATGCCATTGTTTCCTATCCAATTCAATGCATTTTATTCTTTGTCTTATTGATTTTTCTTTTCAAGTGAATATCTGGGGGACATTTTCCTGGCATGGTGACCAGTGGTGACAATGTTACCCACAAGCACTTTGTGGAAATGAGAAGGATGGATCGTAATGAGACCCCCTTTCTCTTGGCTATGCCACCAAGAGACACTACCCTAGTTTTATGACCTGATAGATGGTAGTATCATACTACTACATTCCCATGGACCTAATATGTCAGCTCATGATGAGACCTCCCATCCACCAACTAGACCTTGAGTTTTATTTTCTCTTATGGGTGCCCTTTTCTTACTGAGAAGCCTTTTATTTATTTCTCGGGAATCCCTAGGCGAAGCATCTCAAAGGTTTTATTTTGGATTTTAACTCTTTCAAGCTACTTTTACCCTCTAGGCCTTTAGCCCCTTCTTCCCACAAGGCAAGGTACAACCCTTACTAGTGTGGAAAACCCAATGCCCGAACCAAGGTGGGGGAAGATGAGAGGGATAATGATGAAAAATGGTAAGTATGGAAGGAATGGACGATGACCTTTCATAGACCCACCTAGTGGAAACTCATCCTAAAGGGAACCAACTTAATAGGGCATTTTGTCACCCCCCCTGGGTATGAACAAGTTAAAGAGCATAATTTCCAAGCAAAAGTTATGAAATATAGGAGATTTCAATGCAACATATTCAAATGCTTCGAAAATTAGAGTGACACATACTATGATACCCAAACTCATTACCTCATGGAGCAAGACCCACTGCTACTTCAGGACCACGCTGGTGGGATAGATGTTGTTTTTGTTGATAGATGTGATGCACTGAAGAAAATATGGGCTCTCCAGAGCCAAGCTCAAGTCATATGGTTCTCGGTACTCCATGTCTAGGACTTGTGGGCCTCGAGACATAATCTCCTTAGTTATCCCTAGTATAGGGGATAAAAGGACCTGTAACAGTCTGTGAAGAACCATAATCACAAGATTGAGTGGCTACATCATTTTGAGACTTGACCATATTGACACATAGATGGCCACCTTCATGTGTCTAGGGGTTTTGACTACCACTTGACGCATTTACAGTGTTGGAGGACCCCGAAGCCATGTGTTGATTATGCGGAAACAGATTTGTCAGCATAGCGGGTGGTTTTGATAAGAGCCTCGAGGCTTCCTCGATTTTTGGGCATAGGTGGGTAAGGTGGTCATATTTACAAATTTTACAAGGAAACTTCACCTTTTGTTTTTCTTTCTCTCCCTCACTAGTGTTATTATTCAATATATCATTGTTAGTGTCATCCTAGGATTTATTATTAATTTTCCTACCCTTACGATTATTACCTCGTCCTTTCCTTATATTTCGTCTTGGTTGTTGGTTACCATTTGGGTTGGATGACTACTGTATAGAATACACATCTGCCGACTAAGTGGAAGTGGAGGATGAAGCCGAATCTTGTCCTGCTACGGGATGGATTAGAGACAAATCCTTCAACTCATTCGTCACCAAGTCTGTAGACTTAGAATTTTCAGAGCCTATGATGCCATCGGCATGAGGCCCAGGTTTTTGTTTAGGGTCATAATTAGACTACAGCACGTTAGGAAGAATTTCATACAACATCCCAGACTGAGTATATATGAGGTCCATTTGTTGGGATTTGAAAATAGCTTCCTCCTCAGATGTTACTCTGGATGTAGAAACATCCTTCGAAATATAAGGCAATAAGGACTTAAAGAACCACTCCAATAGAAATTATATAGGAATGTAGGAATTAATCAACCTCTTCTATCTATGCCACTCTTGGATATGGTCCGAGATATGTGTGGCCTTATCTTGGCGAAAGGCCAACAAAAGTTCTATGTCAGAATCATAATGAACCGACAACTGGAAGTGGTTGAGAAAGACCAAAACCATTTGATTAAAGTTTTTTTATGTGCCCCTCGGTAGCTCAATGTACCACTTCATGGTGACCCTCGTGAGGGTGCATTGAAATATCCTCAAATGAATATAAGCGCCATTAAGGGAGTTGGATGATCTTCAAAGATGAAAAGTAGTGACATGATCACCTGGATCCTCACCAGTCTTGCCTTCAAATTTTGGAATGTACGAAGAGAGCTTGGTGGGGATGGGAGGACATAACGGATCGTGATGCATAGGGTTGTTCATTAATTTTGACAAATCTGGCAGATTAAGCGTGGCCAGAAAAGGGAGTCGGGGTTGCAGCATCTTAGCCCATGCTCCCGGGAAAGATTGTTGTTGAGGGATTGCAGGCCATCCAGGGTTCTGGTATATACCATGGCCCTGTCTTGTAGGATAATCTCCTCCTCAAAAATGATTCATAAAAGGTTGTATGGTCACCATACCTGCAGAAGAAGCATGATGAGGATTATATACATTTCCCCCAGCTGGAGGAGCTCCAAGCTAGGGGTTTCCCATAGCGTGAAATTGAATCCCTCTAGATGGAACTCCAGAGGATAGGGGGGGATTAGCCATAATAAATGCATTGTCGAAATCGACATGGAGGAAGAAGGGATAAAGTACAAAATATATGAAGTGACTTTCCCACCCGGTTGAGCATTCCATCAAGGAGCATTAAGACTAGGATTAGACCCGGAAGAAAAAGAAGGCCAAACTCCAACCGTAGGATTCATTTGGGGAATATGAACTCCACCAAATGAGATATGAGAATACAGAGGAGCCATGCACCCAGGTCCAAAACTAGAATTTGCATTAATTACTGGAATAGAGGATGAGAATTGCAACGTCATGTTGGGCACACCAAAATAAAATGGATTAGAAACTGAAGGTATTGATTGAGAATTGTAACCTGGCATTCCAAAAAGAGACTTGAAAGGATTCATTCCTATGGGTCAAGTGGGATCCACAAGTTGGGTAGCAGTAGGGGCAGGGATCTCCACCACCCCAACCGTCGAGGTTGAAGGAGTCGAAGGAAGCCCACTAATCACGGAATATATAGGAGTCGAGGGACTCTCAGTGGCATTCGGGGTTGAATCAGTACTCATAACTGGATAATGACAAGTCTAGGAGGTGGAGATATATGTATCGTGTTTATTAACTTTACGCCTTTTATAAGGAAACTTCGGTAAAGATTCAAGATGCGATGGTAACTTCAACAAATGGAGAGACTTGAGAGGAAGTCGGTCTTGCTCCATGATGACTCAAGACTCGAGATATAAAACCAAATCATAGGGCCAACTAACAATCAAAGAGCACACCAAAATAAATAACAAAGTCCAAATGCACACAAATAGGATATAGTATCTAAAAAGGGGCCTCCCTCACTAGAGTAGGTATGTATCACCCAAGAGGGGCCTAAGACTCCCTTCAAAATATTGGAGGTATCATAATCAGTTATAAGGGCTCTCGTGGGATTAACAACGCAACTGTTCAGATTCCCCTAGAGAATTAATCCTCCCTAAAGGTTGTGTGTTGTTAGACCCTTATGTGACTCAGGGTACCTACAGAATAACCCTGCAAGTAACCTATGTGTCTACCTATGTCAAGTAACTAGAGTCACCACAATATAACCAATTTAAAAGAGAACAGTCATAAGTCCAATCCACCATATGGGCGAGGTAACAAAGCATGAAATATTGAAAGCATCGCCTCTCATGAAGGTAAAGGTACTAGCAAGACCCCCAAATATGAATAGAACCCAAGAAATATCTCTGACGCTAAGAAGTTATTAGAGGGATATCTCTGCAACCAACTACATGTGACCTTGTGCTTAACTCCAGTGTGAGCGAAGCCTCCTGACATCACTAATTACACAATGGGTTTCACTACTCCCTGTTCAAACACATATGTTTAGTTCAATATCCTTGGAGCAATTTACTCACAAAATCCTATTCCAAGGTCCTATGTCCTGTACTTGTTTGTGTACCCTGAAAAATAAAATCGTTTCTAATCAATTTTAATTAATCAACGTTACTTTTAATGGATTTTGCTTACTCAAGAGGTGTGGTTGTGAAACTGATGGTATTACAACTCAGCATATAAAAAAATCGAATATAAATACACTGCTAAGTACTAATCTTGAATTCTAAAGAGATGGTATGCTTCTAAATGCAACTTTTCAATGCAATCTCTACAATTTCAATGAAATGCAATCTCTCCACATGTGTCAAAATTAATGTAAAGAAATCAAAAGGCCATAATACAACATGAGAAAATGTTTTTGTATTTTCAATATAAAGAAAATAAAATGCAAGGACTGAATAATAGCTTCATATATGGACCTTACTGCAAGAAAAAAGAGACAAGCCAAGTAGGATACCAAGAAGCAAACAATTAGACCAATGTGCAAGGACAACCAACGAAAAAGATGATAAAAAAGAATACCGCCCAAAAATTCAACAATAAGAAGGTTTCCTACCACTTTGTAAGCACTTAACAGTTAGTACATAGACCCAAGAAGACTCATAAACCAACCAAACTCGCCCAACAAACACCAAACTCAGCCAACAATCCTAAAGAGATGATGTATGTGACTTTTTGAGAAAAAATCATGTATGTACGCACCCAGGAGGAAAGCTCACATATGTCAAGGGAAAAACTATGTATATATAGTAAAACATTGTCAAGGCAAGGGTTAATCCAAGAAACTCAGATGCAAAGTAAAAATAGGATGTCAATCAATCAAGGGATAAGGAAACTCAGGCTAACAAAGAGAAAATCAAGGAGAAAATCAAGGAGAAAAACACTCCAAACCCCGCAAAAGAAGATCAATCCCTAGTATGGTCACCAATTCTATTACAAGGAAAATCTCTCTATGGCATGGGGTAAACCACAACATATGGAATGACACACAAAAATCAACTATAATCCCAAGTATTTTTTATAAATGAAATTCTAACAAGACAAGGCCAAGATCCTACTTCACCCGGACGTCCAATGAAGACCACCGTTGAGCACGCAACTCAAAACTTTATACCTACAACTTGTCCTCAACAACCAAGATACATAATCATATGGTGATAATGTATAATATTAGCATATATATTAGCATAATCCATTAACATACATGACAAATACGCCCATGGAATAATAATTCAAATATTTGCAAGATATCAATTGGACGAGAAAATAGTATTTCTACTAAAATAATTAGTATAAGTATATAGGTGACAAACTTCTGTAACGACACAAAACAGAACCGAGAAACTAATTCCCTCCAACTGGGCCTCGACCACTTCAATCCTATACCAAAGGAAATCTCATTTAAAGGAGACAATGAGGTTTTGCATCACAAAGAAGGAAGAGCTTGGGGGTTGAACAAGGGGTTCAGACTTTCAAGGATAAAGGGATCCAGACTCAATATGAAGTGAAATTTCTCCATAGTGTCTTTGCTCTCAAATTTTAATTCTCTCCTTTTTCAAGGCTTGGATATGGCTCGATTTATAGCCTTCACATGGAACTGAAGGGCCGAGTCGGAACGTTTCCAGTATATGGAAGGTTAAGGATCATGGATTTCATGACATAGCATGGAAACTCAACATAATTTTTAATTTTGAACACCAAACACGATGTACGTGGGATGTAGTGGAGCAACCTGTGTATACGCTTGTTGTCTAATTTATAGGGCGTGTATATGTGGGAAAATGTGATTTTTTGGCTGTGGAAGGTACAAAAGGGGACTTCAAGTCTGCATGGGGAAATCGAAAGGCCATCCAAGCAAGTTGCATGGGGTGAGGAAAAATTTGTTGTAACAACGAGTCTAATGCAGAAAAGTTAGACAATCAGATTCAAAAAATGGAATTTTATTTCCGTGTTCAATGGATTGATGAAGACAAGGTAAATATATAATTTGCCTCTCTTTTCCTTAAAGGTATAATGTTGATTCGGTGGGAAGGTAAACTTTGGGAAGGTATCCAAAAGAGCGGTAACATTCTCTCTTCTTGATCCAAATTTAAAGCTACTTTAAGGAAACAATTTTATTCTTTGATATATCAACAAAAATAAATTATGGAATGGCAATATCTGAGGCAAGGAAAAGGACAAAGTGTGCATGATTTTACTGAGGAGTTTAGGAAGAAAGCATTTGATTTAAATATTTCATTACATTCTACAGAAACCCTTCTGGAACACATTGGTGCTTTGCATAGTTACATTTTTCATACTCTTATTTGATTAAATCACACTAATTTTGATGAAGTATGTGTTCAAGCTATGCATATTGAGTCCTGGGGAGAGGATGTTAAAGATGGTTCCTCCAAGGAGTTTGCTCAACAAAAGGGAAGTAAGAACAAGGGAAAAGAGAAATAGGTAGCTACAATATTAAAGGAAGAAGCAAATCTCACATGTACTCATTGCAAGAAAAGTGGACACGATGAAAATCACCGTTGGAATTTGCATCATGAATTAAGGCCTAAAAAGTATGGAGGCAAAGGAAAACAAAAAAAAAAATTCATAGTCGAACAAGATTTGGGATCCAAAAAATGTGATGAGACACGAATCGTAGTTGTAGATGTTGTGAATGCAAATAAGAATGTGTCTATGATGTTTGCAATAGAAATTGAAGGCTATGATAATGAAATTGTCAAGTTATCTCCTAGTCATGAAGTATTTCATAATTCTCCGAAGTTGCCACCAGAAAGTCACTTGCATGCAATATTTCCAAAGCTCATAAGTGACAAGGATTATTCTAGGAAGAGAAGGAATGTTGTTAATTCATTGTCAATAGCATCTATATTTTCGCTACTATTGTTGATATGTTGTGCATGGATAGCAGTGGAAAATATGAATCCAGACAGATGTGGAAGTCTGAGAGTGATTTATTATGTTAGCAACATTATTTGAGCCTTCATTCTTGTTATTCAACTAATGGTAATGATCCAAGTGGTCCAATCATGGGGAAGAGACACAGGTCAAGTGGGGAGGCATATCCCTCATTTAATGTCTGAATGAAGACCTTTTGGTGGTCCAAAAGTTTCCCAGTAGGGAGGAATGATCCAGGAGGATCCAGGAATGCTCACAGAGGTCCAAGAGGATCTGGAATGCTCATAGGGATCCAGAAAGGGTCAGAGAACCTCAAAATTAGACTATCTCATGTTTTTTTAAAAGGACATCGTTGCAAAGATATCATCGTCATCTTTCCAACGATGCAAACAGAAAGTCAAATGGAGTTACTATGAAAAAGTTATGGCTGGTCAAAGTTTAGGTCAACTAGGTAAAAAGTCAACCCTGAAGAGATACGTGGCAAGATCACAAGTTTACAAGTGGTAGCTCTAGGGTGATACGTGGCATCATACAGGTGACATGGAAGAAAAATGGTTTAATCATCATTTAGCAAGTGGCAGGTTTGATCCAATGAGAGGTCACCACATGGCGACCCCTCATTGGCTTATATTGGTTCAGTTGTGTAAATGTTTTGTTACTAGCGGGTTTCAACCCCATGAAATCCATAACCACCAAAGATATTAACAAATCTCATGCAACCATCACACCACACATTGTCACTTAATCATATGGTGGCATATATTATATTTAAATTTATGTGAAGTTTGATGTGGGGGAAGAAAGGGGTTGAGGGCTAGCCCATATCCCCTAGTCTTTACATTACCATACGACCCATTCTACAAGCCCGAAGGGGCTTAAAAATTATTGGTGGGAGTTTTATGTATTATATATAATATATATTATATTATAATTAACCATATCCAACGTATTTTTTACCATATGCTATATAAAGTATGGTTTCATAACCATATAAAACAGACATAACAAAATATATGCCATGCACGAGATTTGAACCTAGATCTCCGCTATTCTAGTGGATAGTTTTAACCAATAGGCCACCGCTCCACATTTAACGAAGATATCACAAAAAATAGTAATGAAGTTGTTGTTTGTTTTGGGTACAGTTTTGGAGGCTGCCCTATTTAATGGGCACGCATCCCAAGGCTATACACACATTCCAAGGATTTGGGCACATAATTTTATGCAGATATTTTGGTCTCGTAATGTGTGTCGAGGGTAGAAGGCATGTGAATATACACTATAAAACATGCCAAATGGTACCTTGATGGAATTTCAAGTATTTTATATCAATTTTACTCGATTTTTGCCAAGAATTCAATGGTGCACCCCATTTCTACATTTGAGAAAAACAACAAAAGGTCATTGTATTATTTTGCATGCCAAGGGGATTCCAGGGAACTGTAAGCATAATATAGTCGAATTTATACTCATTTTTCTCAGTTTTTCAAGAGGAATGCAAGGGTGATGTCCTTTTCTTCCTCATAGCAACATATTTGAGAGGTGTATTCATCTCATGTATTGTAAATTCCTTTTATTGTACTTGAATCATTTAAGCATTAATAAAGTGATTCCACATTTGCATATGTAATATGGATTATGCAAGTTATGATCATCAGTTAAAGTGTTTGTTTGAGTAAGATAAATCACTTCCATGCTATAAGAACTGTCAATAAAATATCTTTGAATAAGAAAGTGGTGTTGAACTTAGTGATATTTTCATATCAAGTGTTGTATAGGTTCTATCCATTTTTGGATCAAGTGGTATCAGAGCTGGTTTGACAGGTGATTTCTTACAAGGGCTAAACACAAGCGTGGTGAAGGAAAACTTAAGAGTTATAATCTAGAAATTGGCTCAAGGAGATTCACTCTGATAGAAGAGATAGATTCACAAAGGAAAATAGGTCCTTATGATATTAAGATGATTTCTTGAATGCCTTTAATGAGATGAAGGAAATGGTGGAAGAGCTCTATAGTGAGAGGGGATTACGAAAAGGAGAATGTTCTCGACAAGTTAAGAAAGAATACAATATTCCTCCTTCTCCACCTGCTTCAAGACCGCCTTATTCAACTCCTTTATCTCCTTCCACTTCTTATCCCTCATCTCCTCGTAAGAAAATTGCTTCAAAGAAGCCATTGTTAAAGTTGGATGTCAAGTTTAACTTGCCCATGTATAATGGCAAGTCTAATGCGGAGAAGTTAGACAATTGGATACGAAAAATGGAAGTTTACTATCATGTTCAATAGATTGATGAAGATGAGGTAAAGATTCAACTGTCCTCTCTTCACCTGGAAGGTATATCGTTGATTTGGTGGGAAGGTAAACTTCAGAAAGATATCCAAAAGAGTGGTAATATTATCTTTTCTTGGTCTGAATTCAAAGCTGCTCTAAGGAAACAATTTTATCCTTTGGAATATCGACAAAAGAAAATTATGGAATGGAAATATCTGAGGAAAGGAAAAGGATAGAGTGTGTAGGATTTTACTAAGGAGTTTAGGAAGAAAGCATTGTCTTTAAAAGTTTCATTACATTCTACAGAAACCCTTCTAAAATACATTGGTGCTTTGCATAGTTACATTTGTCATACTCTTCTTTTGTTAAATCCCACTAATTTTGATGAAGTATGTGTGAACGTTGTGCATCTTAAGTCCAAGAGGGAGGATTATAAATATGGTTCCTCCAAGGAGTTTTCTCAGCAAAATGGAAGTAAGAACAAGGGAAAAGAGAAACAGGGAGCTACAATAAAAAAGGAATAAGAAAATCTCACATGTACTCATTGCAAGAAAAGCGAACATGATGAAGATCATTGTTGGAAGCTTTATCCTGAATTAAGGTCTAAAACATATGGAGGAAAAGGTAAAAAAAGGTTGTTGTCATAGTCCAACAGGTTTTGGGATCCGAATCAGGTGACGAGACACAAATCATAGTTGTAGGTTTTGTGAATGTAAGAAAGAATGTGTCTATGATGTTTGCAAAATCATGTGAAGGGGCTATGATAATGAAATAGTCGAGTTATCTCCTAGTCATGAAATGTTTCAGAATTCTCCAAAGTTTCCACATGAAGGTCACTTGCATACAATAATTCTAAAGTTGATAAGTGACTGGATTTTGCTAGGAAGAGAAGGAATGTTGTTAATTCATTGTCAGTAGAATCTATATGTCACTATTACTGTTGATATGTTGTGCATGACCAATAGTGGAAAATATGAATGTGGATAGATGTGTAAGTATGAGAGTGATTTATTATGTCAGAAACATTATTTCAGCCTTCATCCTTGTCATTCATTTGATTGTAATGAGCCAAGTGGTCCAAGCATGGGGAAGAGACATAGGTCAAGTGGGACAACATATCCCTCATTTAATGTCTAAATGAATACCTTTTGGTGGTCCAAAATATTCCTAGTGGGGAGGAATGATCCAGGAGGATCCATGAATTCTCACAGAGGTCCAGAAGGATTCAGAACACTCACAAGGATCTAGAAAGGGTCAGAAAAGCTCAAAATTTGATCATCTCAAAAGTTTGAGAAAATGACATCATTGTGAAGAGATCGAAGTCATATTTCCAATGACACAAATGAAAATTCAAATGGATTCTATATGAAAAAGTTATGGCTAGTCAAAGTTTAAGTCAACTAGGGAAAAAGTTAACCTTGAAGAGACACGTGGCAGGCTCACAAGTTGACAAGTGGTAGCTCCAAGGTGACATATGGCATCCTGCAGGTGATGTGGCAGACAATTGGTTTAATCATCATTTGGCAAGTTGCAGGGTTGAGCCAATGAGAGCCTACCACATGGTGACCCCTCGTTGGCTTATATTTGTTCAGTTGGGTAAAAATGATTTTACAAGATTTCGACCCCATGACCTCCATAGCCACTAAAGATCTTAACAAAGCCCATGTAAACATCACACCACACATTGTCACGTAATCATATGGTGGCAGATATTATATTTAAATTTATGTAAAGTTTCATTTGCGGGAAGAAAGGGGTCAAGGGATAGCCCCCAACCCCTAGTCTTTACCTTACCATATGACCCATACTACAAGAACGAAGGGCATTAACACTTATTGGTGGGAGTTTTGTGTATTATATATAATATATATTATATTATAATTAACCATATCCAACTAATTGTTTACCATATGCTATATATAGTATGGTTTCATAAAAATATAAAACAGATATAACAAACTATATGCCATGCACGAGATTTGAACCCGAATCTCCACTATTATAGCTGACAGTTTTAACCAACATGCCACCGCTCCACATTTAGCGGAGATACCTCCAAAAATAGTAATGAAGTTGCAGTTTGTTTCAAGTATAGTTTTGGAGGCCACACTATTTAGTGGGCATGCACCCCAAGTCTGTACACACGCTCCAAGGCTTTGGACACAATTTTATGTAGAGATTTTGGTCTCCTAATGCATGTCGAGGGTACAAGGCATATGAGGCTACACCATAAAGCATTCCAAATGGTACCTTGATATAATTTCAAGTATTTTATATCAATTTTGCATGATTTTTGGAAAGAATTTAATGGTGCACTTAGTTTCTGCATTTGATCAAAGCGGCAAAAGGTCATTGTATTATTTTGTGTGCCAAGGGGATTTTGAGGCACTGCAAGCATAATATAGCCGAATTTGTACTCATTTTTCTCAGTTTTTCAAAAGGAATGCAAGAGTGATGTCCTTTTTTGCATCATAGCAACATATTTGAGAGGCATCTTCAGCTCTTGTATTGTAAATTCCTTTTATTGTACTTCAATCATTTTAGCATTAATAAAGTGATTCCACATTTGCTTATGTAAGATGAATTATGCAAGTTATGATCATCAGTTAAAGTGTTTGTTTGAGTATGATAAATCACTTCCATGCCATAAGCATTGTCAATAAACGATCTTTGAATACAAAACGATATTTTCAGATCAAGTGTTGTATAGGTTCTGTCCATTTTTGGATCAATGAGGTACTCAGTAATTTCTTGATTTCATAGCTAGTTAACTCTTGTTTCAATGATTCTTTCTAGTTATAGTATGATTTTCCCTTCTTCATTGATCTATGGTAAAATAGCTTGAACTAGGATATTGTCAATGATTACTTTCTTTAAGTTGGAAACATGGAAGACTAAATGTACATGTGAAGATGGAGGTAAATCCATTTTTCAAGCCATATTTCCAATCGTCTGTAACACTTTATAGGGACCCTAATACTTGGGTGATAATTTATTGTCCTTGTTTTTTTGCTTTAGGGACATTTGTTTTTATGGTTGTAGCCTCATAAATACCCAATACCCCACTTCAAATTCCCTTTTATTGTGATGTTGATATACTTGTTGTTTCATCCTCTTTTGTGTTATAACAAAGTTGTCCTTCAATAGTTTGAGAACCTCTTGTTGGTGCTCTATGTGGTCCTCCATTGCTTGAACCTTTGCTTTCCATTTCAAGGGTGATGTGATGGATGGAGGATGATATCCATAAAGTGACATAAAGTGGCCATAAATGGGGACATTTTTTATGAAGTATTGAAGGATGTGTTGTACCACCATTCTACCAAGGGAAACCACTTGACCCATTGTGTTTATTTAACAGATGCAAAGCAATGAATATAGCCTTCTAGAAATTTAATTACAATCTTATTTTTCTCATTGGATTGAAGATGGTAAGAGGGGTTTTAAGCTAATTGAGTGCCCAAACAAGAAAATAATTCAGTCCAAAAAATTATAGTGAAAATTGGATCTCTGTCATTTACAATGATCTTAGGGATTCCATGTAGCTTCTAAACAAATTCCATGAATGTTGTGGCTACTTTACTTTCTTTAAAAGGATGATAAAGGGACAAAAAATAGGCATACTTTGTGATTCGATCTGTTACTACCATGATGACATTCTTTCCTTTGGAATTGGGTAGACCTGTAATAAAATCCATTGAAACATCTTCCCAACATTGACTTGGTATAGCTAATGGTTGTAGGAGACTTGGGGTCTTGATTATCTCTCCCTTATTTTGTTGGCAAAGCACATATTCAACCACAAAATTTTGAACATCGGTTTTAAGACCTTCCCATAAAAATTCCTTCTTTATCCTATGGTAAGTTTTCAAGAACCCCGAATTTCCTCCTATAGGAGAAGTGTGCAATTCGAAAATGACCTTTTGTTTCAGTAAGTCATTCTTCCACAAAAATTTATCTAGTGCACTTGGGTCCTCTTATAGTTGTTGAATGATCTTCCATACCTTTTGATTTTTCTTACATTATATCCTTTCTTCTTCCACCCAATCAGATTGTGGAATGGAAATAGCACACAATAAACACGCAGTGTTGTCTTCTTTCCTGGAAATTGCATCTACCACCATATTTTGTTTTCCTTTTTTTTAGATAATTTCAAAGTCATAACCTAGAATCTTTATAACCCATTTTTGTTTCTCTTCTAAAGATAATCATTTTTCCAAGAAGTACTTCAAACTATCATGATCTATTTTTACATTGAAGTGTCATCCTATTAGGTAAGGGCACCATTTCTTAATTACATGTAATATGGCCAACATTTCATTTTCATAATTGTGTTTAAGTAAGTTATTTCCTTTAAGTTGGCTACTTTAAAATGTAAGGATCCTTCCTTCTTGCATTAGAAATGCACTAATTCCATGTCTTGAGGCATCACATTCCACAATAAAGGTTTTTGTGAAGTCAAGTGTGGCTAGGATAGGAGTCGTACATATAACCTCCTTAATCTTTTAAAAAGATTTGGTGTGACATCCCCAATGAATGGGAATCCCATTCCTTGGGTTATGTAGGCTGTAAGGAACATAGTGGAACTTGAGTTTTGGTTTGTTGTGTGTGGAGAGTGGATATCTGGAGGGATGAATCTCCTTGTGGACTCATAGCTTCATCTCAGAGTTGGCCTGATATTGAGAGAAAATGAATAGAAATTCTTATGGCTAGGACGTTCATCCTTCGTATGCAGTCAATTGGTTATTATGCATGTACATAAGTTCTTTATTTTGTTATTATGTTTATTCTTTTGTAAAAATCGTTTATATGATTGTTCTACGATTGTTGTTTGCTTGAGAAATTGCATTCACATTTTTTTAATATATGATGTTACATGCATTTAGAACCGTGGTATCAGTCAAATGGTTAAATCTGTGTGATTTGTAGCTGGTAAGCTATAGGAAATTATTAAATAGAAAATCTTAATTTTAATTTGTTTTTCGCTTGTAATGTTATTCAATTGGAGGTTGGGTATGTTACAATATGGTATCAGAGCTTCTGGTTCAAACACTAGACCCATATGGGCGAAGGAGAAAAGTTAATTGGGAAAATTCATTGTTACATATTTGTTTTGTGATGAATTTGGGGAGAAAATGAAGAAAAACAAAAGAGTGAAATCCCCCAAATTCATGAGAAAAATTTAAGTTTAAATGCCTCAAATATGTCTGAGAGGTTTAACGACATTGATCTGCAGAATTGTAGATCTAAATTCAACTTGAAAAGTCAAATTTTGTTTTTTAATAGTCGTTGAAGGAATTAGGAGAGTTTAGAGAATCAATGGTCGAGATCACATTTGATCTCAAGATCAACAACCTATATTAGTTGTGATAAATTTAAAAATTTATAAGGTTTCAAAGTTTGGAAAGGTCTTGCAAATCAACAACCATGATTCATTTTTGGCAGTTTTGAAGATGGAGCAGATCAACAGTCGAGATTCATTTTCGATAGTTGAGAAAATGAGACAGATCGACAGTTTAGGCTCATTTTGGGCCGATATGGCGAAGTGTTTCAGTTTCCAACAAAAATCATCGACGATCGATGGTCAGGTCGGGCAGTTCGACGAAGTGTTTCTATCGATAAAGAGTAATCTCTAATCATTAACAATCAATGGTCAGGTCGACTAGTTTGGTGTTGTGTCGGGTCACCCGAGATATGTTTTCGATGGTCGATGAAGGAAAGAGGGGGATGACGTGTCATGCCACATCAACATACATGTGTCATGACATGTCAGTTAGAGTGCCATTTTAGATTCTACATTTCATTCCACATCATGATACACATTCCATGCCATGTCAGCCAACAGGAATGGTCGATGGTCAACAATTGGGTTGGTCAAATTGGTAAGGAGTTTCATTTGTTGAAGGAAATCTTCGACAGTCGATGACCTATCGTCAGGTCAGTTAATTTAGAGATGTGTTCAAATCAATTGTCAAGGGAAAGGGTCAATGGCCTACAGTCGAATTATCATTTTTGGAAAGGTGTTGTGTTCATGCAAATGAAATTGTCAATTGTTGATCACTGATGGAGATCGTATCAATGGTCCAGATTGCTTCAAGATGGTGATTGAAGGTGGAAATTCATTCACAGACCTAGGAGAAAGTTTAGTGTATCAATGATTGATATTTCACCTGATTTTAGATCAACAAATCAGATTTAATTGAATTTTATAACAATAAAATAGTCAAATTTCTATGAATTTTTTTCGGGTTTTGAAGGTCATGAACTTACAGGGAGATTTTGAGGCCCTAAACGATGTTTTTAGGCAATGAAAACCCATGAGAACAAAGTGAAAATTTTGTACACTATGTATCTATAGGTCAAATGAAATAACTCAGAGATATCTTTCCAACGAGCTATCCCAAACGCAAAACAGAGCTCGTATGAGAAAGTTACAGCTGAAACAGTGAAGGTAACATTTCAGCACCAGTTTACTTTCGAAGGGAATAACTCCTTGCTCGAAAGATCGTTTGAGGAAAAAGAGCAGTAAATGGAAATATTAGAACCATGGAAGACATCCATGGAACTATATTTGTAATTTCGATACATAAAAATGTATGGGAAGAGAAAGAAGATGCTTGTAGCATACAAGGCTAAAGATGTAAAATAGTCAAAACTTTTGCGGGTCATAACTAATAGTTTGGAGATTGGTTAAGGGTGAAATTATGACATATACTTCAAAAGGTATTCATAGACATACCCAATTGAACTGTTTTCAAAATCCCAAAGAATTTGGTGTAGGGATGCATGAACAGGGCTAAAATTGCTAAGTCAGGAGAAAATGCAAAGGGACAAGGTTGTCATTTCCAAATTGTTGTAATTTTTTGACTGGAGCATCAGGTTGAAAATATTAGAGTTTTTATGAATTCAATTTCAGTATTACTATCCATGTCATGCAGGAAATTTTTCTTGGTTCTCGATATATTTACCTCTGTAAGTGGCAAAAGATTGTATTTTAGATTTTTTACACTAGGGTGAAAGGTGTACAAAAAGGGGTAAATTGACAATATTCATTTGCCTATAAATTTATGCTCAGTGCTCATAATTGAGAAAGAATGTAGTCATTGGAAAAATATTGGATACAAGAATCCATATATCCACTCAGAATTTATTTTTGATCTGAATAATTCTCAAGGAATCAAAAGGAAGGTTTCTTGTGGACTTGAAGGACACCATTGAGTAGAATGGGAATATCAAGAAGCCATAAATTTGGCTCGTAAATTAGATTGAAGCATGAGTATGGTATTTGGAAAAGTAATCCATAGGATATCATGATAGAATGTCTAAGTTATCTAGGGGAGCAATGGGTTTTTCCATAAAGCTGTAGGAGAAAGTGGAATTGGATTCCATGAACCATGTAACTACTTGATGTAAGGATTTTTCCAAATAATGTCAAAATTTGGAGAAACATTCCCAACTAATAGTGTTGAGTGCCATAGGTGATTGTTGGGTAAGGAAGAGTATTGAAACTCATGACAATTCCTATACATAAGTATAGAGGCACATTTGAAGTGCAATATCTTGGAAAAGTAAAATAGAGCAGAGTTTATTAACAATGTGTTGCTAATAAGCAAAAGAGCACTCCAACAGAGAATGGTGTATGAGGGGATTTCCAGAAAAAGGATAAGATTACACAAATGAGAATTTTGTGGGTCTACCCTGGAGTAAATTGAGGGTCCATTGGACATGGAAGAAACTCAAACTTGTGCAGCTAGATGAAGCATCAAAGAGAAGAAAAGGGAATTGCAAGGTTGTAGAGAAGGTGATGCAAGGTTAACAAAGGTCTAAGAAAGAGCAAGGGAATATCAATATTCAACTGCTATAGAGTAGGAATGGTTTGCAAAGGAAATTCAATAGATACTCTCACATAAATCATGAAGGAAGTAGGTGAAGAGTGTTATTTCATGCACAAGGAGTTAAGGAGGACTCCATAGACTTGAAGGAAGAAGGAATACAGATGTCATGAGATGAGGTGTGACTCATGGAGTGGATGAGTCATCTCTATGTGCAAGCATAGGAATTTAGGAAGGAGGGATTTTTATATATGGTCAGGCAACTTTTTTCTAAAAGTACCCAAAGAAAGAAAGTTGCCTCTATTGTCAGAGTGCATAGAAAAAATAGGGTACAAGTGCAAATGGAGGGTGTGGAATTCCATTTGGAACAGAGTGGTATTGAGTGGCCAAGAATTGCTTCATAGTGAATTGCTCAATGAAGTGAAGACAACAATTTAAAATTAAGCAAAGCCATGGATGAAAAAGGATATTAGAAAGATGACATCAAAGAAATAATTCAAAATGTTGAAATGCCAATCAATGATAATGGTATTCCAAGACCGATCTGGTCAAGGAAATGAAGAGTCATTAATTAAAGTGTAGTGTTAATATTCAGTTGGAATAGTGCATGTTGCAACACTATGAATATTGAGAAGTTTAGCCAAAAGATGTTGGGACATGATTCTCTGCATAAAGGAAGTAGTTCTGAGATGATAGTACTAGTGGATCTAGTGGCTGGAAATCCAAAATGGCCAAGTGGGATTTGGATGGAAGGTTCAGAGTAGAGGTCTTTGGTGCACATTTAAGTAGAATGGAAGTTCATAGGGCAGCGAGGTTCTAAAATAATTCAGGGACAACCATCTACAAAACAAACAAACAAAAATAATTAATTAAATCTTAAATAGATATGCATTAGAGTGCATGATAGAATTGATGCATGATGCATACAATAAATATAGAATGCATGTGCATCAAATAGGCATGGAAGATTAAATGCTTAATGCATATTGATGTGCATTGGTGCATGTGGGCATGCTTGAGCCTTGAACATGCTTGTGGTATGCTTGTATACTGAGAGTAGTTTGTTGTTATATATGAAATAAAGATGCTATGATATTTGAATAAAATTAATGATGGATTGTGTGTCCAGAAAAAATATTTATAGAATGGATAAAAATGATGCGGATACCACTACTTATGGTATTCATCCATATAAATACAAATGAGGATGGTAAGAATGTTGATCAAGAGGTTGATAAAGGGATTCAACGAGCTTCTAAAAAATATCAAATGATCAGGTAGCATCAAGTAATTTGATAACAACAATGCAAGTATGAATTTGGTTACTTATGTTGCATAAAATGATGAAGGGAACTGGGGTAAGAATTCCCTTAGTTAAAGTTATGTATTTGAAATTAATGTAAAGGAAGAGGGCCTTAAGAATACACATGATGTGTAACGATTGAATGCATTTATGATCAATTTGGTTGCATATGGTGTTATGTTGGTTATGATATCATAATGAAGTTAAGTCAAGAGACATGACTTCTATGGTAGCAATGAATTCCATTAGATATCGTCATGTGTGAGGCCATGTTAAGGTTGGAATGGGAAGAACCTAAATAATATTTTAAGGTGATGGATAAACCTTCCAACTCACATGATGGAATACATGAAATGGATATGTGGTATTCCAGAGTCAATGCAAGGATGCATTTTGTGGATGTGACGATGAGTATTAGCACATTGGTTTTTCCATTGGTAGAGGTTGATTGTATAATGAAAATATTGGTATGTTAGGTAATGTATGTGCAAGGAATGAGGGTTTCATTCAATTTAATATGAATAATAGTTGAAGTGATTGAATTTTAGAATAATATAATTCTGAAACCACTTCATTCATTGATTGCAATTGTTGCAATGAAATGATGGTGGGCATGACTACTGACAATTTCTTGGTTGAATGAAAGTTGAGAAAAATTAAAGGAATATTGGTCCTAGATATGGTAGTGATGTAATCCCATAAAGAAGACCAATATATACAACTACAAGAGCCAAACATAATGAGCAGAAAACTCATGCATGGAAATTTGATTTTCCTGTGAAGAACAGATTGGGAAATTAATAACTGCATATTGATATAATATGTTAACAATTTGTTTGGATGAATTAAAGTGAGAAAAATTGCAAGGAAAATGGTCTTGTATATGGAAATGGTGTAATCCCATAAGGAAGACCGATTCCTGCTATTGCAAGAGCCAAACATCTTGAGAATAAATCTTGTGCTTGGGAAACTTAGTTTCCTATGTGTGTAATGGCTCTAATTTAATTTAAACAACCATGAATTAGAACACAACAGTAAAATTTAAAAATTTCTTCATCTAGCACATTCGAAATCTAATTTTTCATAGTAATAAAGTTTAATAACAATTTAATTCAAAACAATTCATAACTCTAACATGAACCTGATGTTGCCGCTTGCTTCCTTAGCTTTCTTCCTTAGCTTGCTCCTTTAGCTTGCTCCTTAGGACACCACCCAAAACCAACCTCCCTGCCGACTAGTAGCGCCTATCCCTAGGATATCAACGGATATCCTAGCCCTCCGAGCCCAAAACCTCCAGCAGCCCCCCGGTGCACTGTAAATTCCACTCTGTCAATGCCCCTCACAAAATTTCCTCCCTCTATCCAATACTCAAAGCTCTCCCCAAAATCCTTTCTCCACTCTCGTAGCAATGAAAAAAAATCGATCCTCCTCTCAACTCCTTTCCCCCCCCTTATTCCTCCTCCCTTCACCGACACTCCATATTTCATTAAATTCCTTATCCCTCCATTTAATTACCCTTATCCATTCATTAATTCTCTTATCTTCTCG
>JZKD02S0664903.1:69754-88231 GCA_000966675.3 Picea glauca | reverse complement strand
TTCATAAGGCAGAATTTCAACAAGCAAAAGTAAGTAACTGTACCAATGAAAATAGAACAGTATCAACAGTATTTTATAATTTGTGAAAATAGAACAGTATCAAGAGGAGAAAACTATTAAAACAACCGTAGTTGCTTATTGTACTTCAGTAATTTGTTTTTGCATTTCTTTATTTTATTTTTATTTTTATTGATGTTCTATGTTTTATGTGTTTTATGTGCAGGTTAAGCTAAGCATGGCTGGAGTTTCTCAAAAGAATAAAAACTACCCCTTATTTAGGCCCTCGGTTCCAGATTTGAACCAGGGCTCTGATACCAATTGTAATGGCTCTAATTTAATTTAAACAACCATGAATTAGAACACAACAGTAAAATTTAAAAATTTCTTCATCTAGCACATTCGAAATCTAATTTTTCATAGTAATAAAATTTAATAACAATTTAATTCAAAACAATTCATAACTCTAACCTGAACCTGATGTTGTCGCTTGCTTCCTTAGCTTGCTTCCTTATCTTTCTTCCTTAGCTTGCTCCTTAGGACACCACCCAAAACCAACCTCCCTGCCGACTAGTAGCACCTAGCCCTAGGATATCAACGGATATCCTAGCCCTCTGAGCCCAAAACCTCCAACAGCCCCCCGATGCACTGTAAATTCCACTCTATCAATGCCCCTCACAAAATTTCCTCCCTCTGTCCAATACTCAAAGCTCTCCCCAAAATCCTTTCTCCACTCTCGTAGAAATGAAAAAAAATCGATCCTCCTCTCAACTCCTTTCCCCCCCCTTATTCCTCCTCCCTTCACCGACACTCGATCTTGCATTAAATTCCTTATCCCTCCATTTAATTACCCTTATCCATTCATTAATTCTCTTATCTTCTCGGGATCCTTATGTGATCCCTTCTTGTATACGTAACTTGATTAAATGTTATATTTTATTCTCCAACTTTAATTTAATACTTTATTAATTAATTAATTAATTAATAATTAAATCAATCATTAACCATATTGATTAAAGAGTTAATTATACTTAAATTAATCATAATCAAGAATAACTAATTAATAACAAATAATTAGTTAAGGTTATTTTAATAAATAATTATAGTTTAGCTAAAAAAAAAATTTAGGATTATATTTTTAAATTAATTATACTTAATAATCAAGGGTCGTTACAATGTGAAACAGATTTGGAAAATTAATAAATAAATTGCTATGATGATATCTCATAATGATTGTATGTGTGTGATACATATGAAATGATGGCTTTAAATCTAGAAAGATTGGAAAGAAGGCTATGTCTATCCCACTAAAAACCTATTATTTCCACACGTTACAAATTTCCAGTGAGAATCTGGTAGCGAGTTCACACTCCCCTTGCACAAGAACACCTTGGAAAATGATGGATTGTCTGAGGGACTTTGGAGAAATGAAGGAGATTCCTGAGACTAGAGGGTGAGGATGGAAAGGGGGAGGGAGCTCAATATTTCATATGACAGAGTGGTTGGGATCATGAAGGCGTGTCGAAAAGGATAACAAGTTGAGCCCTTGTCATGGCCACTTGTGAAATAGAGAAATGGACATATGAATAAGTGATTGTATTCATTGTGTCAATGATGCTGAGAGATGGGTTAATTGTTGTATAGTGAATTTTAAGTTTTACCTTATTCACTGTTATTTTTTGTGCCTAAATGACATTTTTGCATTTGTGTTTTATGTGAATGAATGTTTTTGTGTGTGTGCTTCATCGTTTCTATGTATGTTTAAGTTTATTGTGTTATGTTTTAATTGTTATGGGCAATTGCATAAGATTGTATGTCATGTTGTGTATTTTCTTTCCACCATAGTTGTGTTAAGATGTTGTGCAGGAGGCACAATTGCAACTATTTGAAAGTTGGAGATTCCATTATCACAACTGGAATTCCTAGAGCCACAACTCAACGACTTCTTGCTCGACCTTGTGTTGGAACCATGGAGGGAACTGATACAACTTGAAGGACTGCGGTGCAGTGAAGGGGGTACACATTCCTTGGGCTATGCAACTTGAGGGGAATGAGAGTTTTTTGGTTGGAATTGTTGTTGGAATTGACAAAGTATGAAAGATATTGCAGTAGTAGCCAGAGGAAAGTGGTGCAATCCTCAAGAAAAGAAAGACTGTTGGTTGGAATTGCTACTAGAATGGTGAATTGTGAAATGATATTGCATAGTTTGGGAAATGGAGCCTAAGTATCTATGGTTTTTTGGGCTAGAGAGCCTATGTATGTATATGTTTTGGGCCAAGGTGCCTACATATCTATGATTTTGGGCCAAAGTTCCTATGTGATTTTTTTTAGGCTGGAATGGCTATGTGATTTTATGTCAGAGAGCCTATATGTTGATTAATGACCAACAAGTCGGAATTGTAAAATGAATGAACAATTGTAGGGTCTTGTGCATTGAGGACAGTGTAAAAACAAGGGGGAGGGGAATTTAACATCCCGAATTTTAATCCCCATGAATTATAATGTAATTGTATAAATGTGATTTAGGATGGTGAGCCAATGTGTTGGGGCGAAGAACCCATATAGGTTTAATATGGTCGAAGAATGATCAGGGGCTATGATTCTACAAGAGAGAGGGGGTCTAGGGGGGAATATTCATGGGTAATAATCCAAATCCACATTCCTGTATTATTATTATCATTGTGTATAACCTTATATTTTTTATTGAGTGTTCTCAAAGCCAATCATTAAACTCATGTAAAAGGGTGGGTGTGAGGAGTCGCATCCCATAGTTATTAGATAGCATGGGAATAAGTAAAATCAATTTGGGGAAGAGTGTAACTCAATTAAAGCAAGAAAACAAATAGTGAGAGTCAAGAAAACAAAGAAAAAGAAGGAAAATTCGTATGCAGAAAAGGGACAAGCTTTACATGCATATTTTGGACAACAAGAGAGGAGTTAAGTGTTGGGAACTGCACCAGCCATGTTTTGCTTGAAGGTAGCCATTTTTTGGTTGTGTTGTATGTTGAGAAAGAGGCATGTGTACCTACAATTCAAGTTGTAGGCCTACAAAACGTTTTTATGTTGAGGAAATGGCTCAAGAGCCATGTGAAGGATGTAGTGAGCACTCATGGAGTAGTTAGGAGGATTCCTAGCAAACCAAGTGCACTAGATCCTAGAGGGAAGTGGGAAGGCTCGAGGGATTTTGTGAAATGAAGGGGAATCCCATTCCTTGGGTTTTGTAGGCTTCAGGGAACAGAGTGGAACCTAATTTTGGGGTTCTTGTGTGTGGAGAGTGGATAGCCAGAGGGTCAGATCTCCTTGTGGACTCATAGCCTCAACTTGAGGGTGGCCTGTTGTTGAGAGAAAAATGATCAACAACGCCTATGGTTGGGAGTTGCATCCTTCGTATGCAACCAATTGGTTGTTATGCATACATATAAGTTCTATGTTCTGTTATTATGTTTATTTTGTTGTGCAAATTGTTTACATGATTGTTGTGTGTTTGTTGTTTGCTTGAGAAGTTGCATTCACATTTTTTTTTAATATATGTTATTAGATGCATTTAGAACTTTGGTGTCAGCCAAATGGTTAAATCTATGTGTGATATGTAGCTGGTAAGCTACAGGGAATTATTAAATGGAAAATCTTAATTTTAATGTGTTTTTCACTTGTAATTTTATTCAGTTTAAGGTTGGGTACATTACATTTAGTTGTTTCTTGAGTCCAATAAAATGCCTCCTTTTTTAATAACATTATTAGAGGTGTTTCTATTGTTGGATTACTGAGAGGGGGGGTGAATCAGTAATAGAGAAATTTAATCCTTTTTCACCATAAAATCCAAGTGTTATATCAATGTAGCATTATCATCCAATAGTTGCATAGTAAATAAACAATGAACAGATGAACAATCACACACATACACATCACACCAGTGTTTAACGTGGAAACCCAAAGCAGAAGAAAACCATGGAATGATTTTCCTTATATGTCTTTAAGAATTACATTCATTGGAAGCACCAACTTCCTTTGTTTTCCAGCTGCAATTGGAAGGAGGCTCCAACCCCCTAATTTCTCAGGCTACAACCTGAGGGGAGCTCCAATTCCCCAATTCTATGGCTACAACTAGAAGGAGGCTACAACCCCCTATGTTCTCCTGCTACAACCGGACCACCTGTCCTTTCCCTGTCCAACTGCCTTGGCGTATAAGTAGAATTATGGAATCACTGTCACACTATCACTGTGAGATATACTGTTGTAAACCTGTACCAATAAACCTGCACCAAACAACTTGTACCAATAACCTGAACCATGCATCAACCATGCATCAACCTGTACCTCAACCTGTAATCAACCTGTACCATAAAAAAGTGCATCAACCATGCAGCAACCTGTACCAAACAACATGTAATCAACATGTACCATAAACAAGTGCATCAACCATGCACTAAACTATACCATAACATGTACCATCAATTATTGCATCAACCATGCACCAAATATGTACCAATCATGCATCAAATACACATAAACTATGACTCATCAAGATGTACCAACATCATCAAGTATACACCTCATGTATGTGTCAACTCATCAACTACTTGGCTCAACCATGTACCCAACATGTACCTCAACAAAAATCCCTCATCAATTTCATCATCCAAATCTGATTTGCAACTCTGTAATAGACCTCGTGTATATGATCACATACCTGCAAACCTTCCTTAACTTTAACAACAAGAGACTAGCATTTTCATCAAATTTTACTTTAGTCTCACATGACTAATTTTATATTAGTCAAAAACCCTAACTTGCAATAATCATAACTATGTACCTGTAATGAATAAAGATATAAATATGGTACACAATTTTCTTCGGTGTATTTTTTGCAATTCCTCCATATTTCACTACTTGGAACGTCTCAGAAAAGGAGTTATAGCAAAAATGGCATACCTTGTCGAATTATGGCTTATTCTAGAAAGCAAACTTGTAGAGAATTTCCCACATGGAATATTTAATGTATGGATCTGAAAATTGTACACAGAATACTATAGATGTTACTCTAACCAATACATTTGGTCTTACTGAATTTGGATTTGTTATGAAGAAGTTATGACCTTTTTACCCGAAACACTTGTTTTAGACTAGTTTCACGACTAGCCACAAACCCTATTTTCCACGGCGTGTAACTCCAAACATACAAAGACCCACAAGATGAAACTTTTATCACATCTACTTGGATATGTCTCTTCAATGTCCACCCAATTTCACGGTGTGAATCATTCTAGAAAAAAATGTATTTCGAAAATGGTGAGATGACCTGTAAATAACATACCTTAGAAAGCATCACCAAAAGAATTTATCCTCTCTTGAATTTCGGCCTTCTTTACTTCACCTTCCCTCTGAAATTTGGATTAGATATCATTTGGTTACCTCAATCACTTGTAGATATTCAATATGCTCAAGTTTTATTAAAATGAGAGAGTCTTGCCCCTTATTTATACTTTCATGTAGCTTCCTCAAGGGGTTACCTTTTAACCATCTTAACCCACTTTCCTTATTTTAGGGTTAACCCACTTCTAACCACTTGTCCAATTAGTAATTTCTCCATTAACTTTATTATTTTAATAATTTATTTTTTATCCACTTTGACTTATAGTACACTCATCACTTCACTTTACCTCAAGGGGTTACCTTCTAACCATCTTAAACCACTTTACTTATTTTAGGGCTAACTCACTTCTAACCACTTGTTCACTTAGTAATTTCTCCATTAACTTTATTATTTAAATAATTTATTTTGTATTCACTTTGGCTTTTAGTACACTCATCACTTCACTTTATTATTTACCTTCTATAATCTCTTAAACCACTTTGACTACTTTGACCTTTTGGGGCTTCTAGATAACTCATGAGGGTTCTCCAACTTCACATAGCCATAACTCTCTAAACGTGAGGAGTTATGTGATGTTCCACATACCACCGGAAATTGCATGACATGTACTATCCATATATAATATTCTTACCTCCAAATATATAAAAACTCATTCCATTATCCATCAAACAAACTTGGGTCCATTACCCAAACCTTTCTCCAACTTCGTATCACCATAACTCTCTAATCGTGAGGAGTTATGTGGCGTTCCACATACCACCGGAAATGGCATGACATGTAATATCCATATGTAATAGTATTACCTACAAATATATCAAAATGAATACCATTATCCATCAAAAAAACTTGGTTCCATTACCCAAACCTTTGTGTTACCATAATTTTCTACCGGACTTTCTTCAAGGGTTGACATCAATGACAACCAACCAAAATAATCAACAATATCCCCCTTTGGCATTGATGGCAACACTATAATGCATTACTGAAGTCATATCACTCATGCTCCCCCTGTGACCATCGTTCCCCCTAGAACCATGCCAATGTTCTCTTTCTGCAAGCATTTACCTTTGCATCTAATAAATCTCTCCCCCTTTGTCATCAATGGAAAAGGTATGTTTCAATTCGGGGTTGCTCCCCCTAAATGAACTGTCCTTGGGGATACTCCCCCTGATTGAACTCTTCCTGAAACTGATCTTCCAACCTTAAATTTCATATTTATGGTGCTTCCTCATGTAGATCTAAGACATATAAGATAAGCATTCAAAAGAATTCATTTTGGAGTAGAAATTACTCCAAGTCTCTGGAGAAGATACTCAAAGGCTTCTCTTGGAAGAAATTTTGTAAAGATGTCTTCCACTTGTTCTTTTGTGCCCACATATTCAACTCTGATTTTCGTCTCTACAACATGTTCCCGTAGAAAGTGATACTTTATTGAAATGTCCTTCATCTTGGAGTGCATCACCATGTTCTTTGAGATACTGATGGTGCTTGTATTATCACAATATATTGGAATGGGAATATCATAATCAACCTGTATATCTGTTAAGGTTTGTTTCCTCCATAGAACCTGTGTACAACATGTTGTTTCTGCAATATACTCTGCCTCGGCTGTAGATAAGGATGTTGATGATTGTTTCTTGCTTAAACATGATACTAAACACTCACTCAAGTAGAACAATTCTCCACTGGTGCTTCGTCAGTCATTAATGAAACCTGCCCAATCTGCATCTGTGTAGGAAATACGTGATAGATCCTTTCCTTTTGGATACCATAATCCAAACTCTTTTTTTCCTTTGAGATATCTAAAAATACTCTTCACTGCTAATACATGTGATTCCTTTGGTGCTACTTGAAATCATGCCACCTGTCCAACTTCCTACATTACATCTAGTCTGGATGTTGTCACATATAGTAAGCTACCAATCATTGACATGTATTGGCTCTAATCTGTAGACTTTGAATAATCATCTTTTCTCAACTTGCAACTGGTTTGCATAGGAGTGGTAACTAGTTTTCAATCTTCCATTCCGAACCTCTAGTATTTCTATGATATACTTAGTTTGAGAAAAAAAAATTCCTTGGTTTCTTTGACATATCTGAAGACCCAGAAAGAAGGATAGTTCTACAAGTAGTGACATTTCAAATTCATTATGCATATCCTTTGCAAATTTTTGGCTTAACCTGTCATTAGTACTTCCAAAAACAATATCATCAATGCAAATTTAATTTAATAAAATACTACCTTGAGTTACCTTGATGTAGAGGTTTTTGTCTGTGCTTCCTTTCCATAGTTCGTAGGGAGTTTTGTCATTGTTGTTTCTGATCATTACTCTATTTTTAATGTGAACTATTGAATTCACTGCATGTGTCCAAAAAATATCTGTCAATTTGGAATCCATTAGCATTGTTCGAGCCATTTTCTTTGTAATTATCATCCATTATGATAACGTTCCTTTGTCTTTGAACCACTCTCCGAACCAATCTATGAATCCATGCTCTTTTCCACTATAATATATCTTTCCAAACTTGATAAGTGTTCTTACGAATCCATATATCTCCATACTGTCCAAGACTCTACTTGCGCAACTGTCCATAATGCTAACCCATTTATCACTATACTATCATGAAGTCTTGATTAATATATCAAACTATACTTATGCTAACTGACTGCTCTGGATCTATCTTCTCAACATTTGTTAGATACTTGAAGGATGGTTCTTTGGTCTGCCATAGCTATTGCATAGAATCCCCCTATCTAATATTCATATTACCTGGGAGTCTCTAAGTCATATGGCTCAGAACAATTATTGCTCTGATGTGTATTCATCATCATATTCATTGGTAGATTCATCATCATCTTCATTGGTATATTTATCATCTCTCTGAGCTCTGACTTCTTTGTTTCTTTCTGTGGATTCATTTTTCACTACAATGCCTGAAAGTACAATCTTTTGAACCTGTTCCTTATTTACCTATCCTTCTTTTCTTTCAGTTATTTTCCAAACCTTTCTGTACCTGACATCTTTCTTTTTCTCTGTAGAATTTTCTTCATCTCGTTTTGTTTCCAATCTTGCGATCTCTAGGACCTATTCTTTGTTCAAATATTATTCGTGTTTTATTATCCATACTTTATTATATCATATATCACTGCTCTCTTTCATGGAAGTATCGAGCATGCTTCTACAATCACTAGCTATGTGTCTGATCCAGATTATTTTTCGGCACGAAATGAGAGCGGAGATATAATAAAGAAATGCACAGAGATATCATGGATATCCAATAATATAACATAAATGTATCAGAGATGCAACCATAAACACAAAGATACAGTAATACACGATTTCTATTAATGAAATAAATATACAAAGATTGTAAAAATACAGAGTGAAAGATGTGCTAGAATGGTGGTAGCTTATCTCTTAGAAGAGATGTGACAGCTACTCACATTCGCAAGAATATGATTACAATGAGGCTGTAAAGGCCTTTTTACAATAAACAGGAATGTCAAAAACCCTAGACATCCAAAAACCTAACCATAGGAGATGAAGTGCCAAAATTCATGTGGGCCCCGTTTGGGTAAGTCAGTACATCAACTTCTCGGGGTCGTAACTTTTGCATATGATCTTTGTTTTAGGCGCAAGATAGCCTGTTGGAAGGTATCGTAGAAGAGATTCATTTTTGGGGCTCAATTATTCCTTCATCTATCATTGAGAAGCTCAATCCCGAAAAACCTTCATTTAGGCCCTCAAAATGCCCCCGGAAGTTAAAACTGCTAAAAATAGTAAATTGCCAAAATTGCCAGAAAATTGTTTTGATCAAGTTGGAAAAGGTGGGTGGGCACCGATATCCACCTAGATCAATCCTCCCTCCTTATGAAGCAATGGTATCCATTGCGTTGAGTTCCTGGGGGAGAGGGGGAAGAATTTGTTGAATCTGAATATTGGTGAACTACTTTCCTTGTTGGAGACGTCGTGTTCCTTGGTTTGTGGAAGGTTGTCATGAACCTGTTGTTGGCAGGGTTGAATCTGTTCAACCAGTCGGGCTACATGATATGTTTGTGTGTAGACAGAATATTTGCACTTTGTTGTAGTCTTGTTGACCCTCTTCTATTGGATATAAGGTGCTTGGGTCGAGGCTGTAGTGGTTGCAATATCCTCCTGTTCACCTTTTGAACAGATTGTGAAGAAGCTGAATTTTGTAGTATGAGATACTACCTTGCGGCATTGTTTAGGTGGGATAGAAGTTGGAACTATATTTGGTATTCTATAGCGATTACCCCCCAAAGTAACAATGACACTACGGGTTCAAGACTAATAAAAAACATGGCGCTTCCACATATATGGATGGCCCAAGAGAACATCACAGACATCTAGTCGGGAAACATCACATAATACCTAATCCTTGAAGGGTTGGATGTCATATGACAATCGACATTGTTGGCTGACACGAAGATCTCGTCCTTGGAAAAGCCACCCGGTGTTGTACAGTTGCAGGTGTGGTGTTGTTGACAATCCCAACTGTTTGATGACCTCTGTTGAGATGAGATTCTTTTTTCTTCCACTATCAACAATAAAATGTAGTGGGGTCCCCTTCACCCACATCTGTGAATGAAAAAGGTGCTCCCCCTCTTCATGAAATGTTGGTTCTTCTGGTTGAATTGTTGCGGTCACGACAATAGCAGTGGGATCTGCGTTGATGATCTGTCTTTTACCAGTATTTTCATAATCAGATTCAGAATCAAGGTTTGTCTCCTTGTCTTTGATCTCGGCCACCAATGATTGTTTTGAGCGACATTCCTCGGTATTGTGCCAGGGGCTTTGTGGAAATTGCATCATTTTCTAGTGTCCTTCTTTGTCTTCTCGTGACCCTTCTTTTCATGTGGCTTGGAGTGGTTTTCGGGAGACTGTTTATTAGGGACATCTTTATCATACTTTGGTTTTTGCAGATTCGCAAATACAAACTCCCATTTGTTATGGTGCTTAAATTTCTACTCGATTTTAACATCATATCGATAAGCAGCACCGAGTGATGAGATGTCCAGAAAATCCATCTCAGTTTGGATGTATATGTGTAGAGACCCACGGTATTTCAAAACCAAATGTCATTCAGAGTCTTTGATACCCAACTTGGTGCACAAGGTATGGAAGGTATTGGTGAACTCTGGAATTGCTTGGCCCCTCTCTTTCCATAGTGTGGTCAATCTCATGTATTGATCCGCATAGTTTCCAACAAGGTAATACTGTTCCTTTACTGCATCCACAAAAAATTCACAAGTGGGATCGACCCCATATATTCTAGAATCCTCTATGGAACTTTGCTCTGAGTAAGTTTCCCACCAATGTTTAACATGGGGGAGAGATTTAAGGAATGAAAATGTGATATTTTCCCTGTCGGAAAAATTATGAACAGAGAAATAACCTTCTAACAGATTTAACCATTTGTCTATGGAATCCGCATCTATCTGACCTTCAAATACGAGAATATCAAAATTAACTTGTACCTTGAAAGGAGAGGTGCTTCCAAAGTGGTTTTTTGATGAAGATGTGCCTATTGCTATCGGCAGGCATTGAAGGATGTGGGAAAAATTCTCCATCGTTTCCTCCCTCTGTCACGTGAGAGCTTGCTCAAGAAACAAATTGATAGGATCGTCTACTCCGTCGTTTTTATTTTCTTCCGCCATGGAGGTTTTCTTGGGTGTGTGAGAGCGATTGTCTTCAAGAGAGACAATCTCGAGACCCAATTTTCTATACTCGGACCTCATCGGGGACATGCACTGAAAAAACTATCAAGAGAATCCTGCTCTGATACCATTGATCCGGATTATTGTTCGGCACGAAATGAGAGCGAAGATATAATAAAGAAATGCACAGAGATATCACAGATATCCAATAATATAATAGAAATGTATCAAAGATGCAACCATAAACATAGAGACACATTAATATAGGATTTCTATTAATGAAAGAAATGTACAGAGACTGTAAAAATACAGAGTGAAAGACTCGTTAAAATGGTGGAAGCTTATCTCTGAGAAGAGATGTGACGGCTACTCGCATTCACAAGAAGATGATTACAATGAGGCTCTAAATGAATTTTAAAAATAAACAAGAATGTCAAAAACCCTAGACATCCAAAAACCTAACCCTAGGAGATGAAGCGCCAAAATTCATGCGGGCCCCATTTGGGTAAGTCAGTACATCAACTTCCCGGGGTCGTAACGTTTGCATAAGATCTCCATTTTAGGCACACGATAGCCCGTTGGAAAGGTATCATGGAGGAGATTCATTTTGGGGGCTCAATTATTCCTTCAGCTATCATTGATAATCTCTATCCCTAAAAACCTTCATTTAGGCCCTCAAAATGTCCCCAGAAGTTAAAACTGCTAAAAATAGTAAATTGCCAAAATTGCCAGAAATTTTTTTTGAGTGAGTTGGAAAAGGTGGGTGGCGACCAATATTCACCTGGATCAATGTCCATAGTTATGAAATTTGTATAATTCAATGCTACATGGGGCCACATAGGCATTTCTTGCTTGAACATTTTTATAATCACTGCAATTTGCAACCTTATGTCCAAAATTAGTACAATAAAAACAATGACCATAAAAAAAAATTGCATACCTGGGAGTGAATGATCTTATTTGTGGTGTAGTCCTTCTGAAATTATTCCTTGACTGATCATGATCATGATTGAAGCTTCTTTGTGGCTTGAAAATGGATGGTATTCTTGAAGATGTATCTTCAATAGTTTTCTTAGATTCTGGTTGAACATGATTCCTTCCTTTGAGTACTTCTACATAACTCTTTCTATTTTCTTCATTCTTATTTTCTAGCAACCTACAGTTCTTATCTTCATTCTCTATAACTGATGTGGATGTTTCTGTCTCTTCAATGTTCTTGTTGAGATTGATGATTTTACTTCTCAATGGGACAACTTCTTCTTCAAGCTTCTCAACCTCGTCTTCTTTCTTCATTATCTAAGACTTCATGACTTCTTATGTTCTTTTCACTTCTTCAAGATGAATTTTTAATGTGATTATTTCTTCTTCAAATCCTTTCTCTTCTTCACCAAAATCTACCTCAAGCTAGTTTAGATCATTTTCCTTAAGATGATCTATAAACATCTTCTCTCTCATTTATGCTTCTTCCTTTTGTGCTGCGATGTTGGCTTCCAAATACTTCTTTTGATGTTCAAGATTTTTTTAAATCTTTATGGCTTCTTCTAGTTGAGTTCTTAAGTGCTCGATGACCTTTTGGGCTTCTTCAAAAATGTGAAAACTTTCCTTTTGTTTCATCAATTATTTCTTGAGTGACTTATTTTCTTCTCTTAGTTCATCTAAAGAACTAATCAATTCTTCTTCATAATTGTCTTCCTTTTCAATTAGTTCTTCTGTACCATTTCCTTCATGGCATTCTATTTCAAGATGTCCATGTTTTTCACAATTAAAGCATGGTGAACATAACTCTTAATATTTTGAATTTGTTTGACATGGTGAACATAATTCTTCTTGATTTGTATATGCATCTTCTTTGGCATTTTTTGAATCTGCGATGGGTGAAGAATATATGTCATATAACTTATCCCAAAGTTCTTTTGTTGATGAAAATTTACCAACATTTTCTATTACCAGATTAGTTATTCCTTCTCAGATGAAATCCATTACTATTTTGTTATTCTTCTTCAATTCCTTCTTGGTTGCAGTCTTTGTCATTTTTGAACTATCATATCCTGTAACAACTAATAGCCAAATATAATGCCAATGTGCCTGTAAAAATACTTTCTTCCTTATGCTCCACATCTCATACTTAAAACCATTCTGACCATTAAAAATTGGTACTCCATTCTCAAAATAATCCATGATCTCCTTCCAGTGGTTAAACTATTTCCTGAAGGAACTAGCTCTGATGCCAATTGTTGGATTATTGAGAGGGGGGGTGAATCAGTAATAGAGAAATTTAATCATTTTTCACCATAAAATGTAAGTGTTATATAAATGTAGCATTATCATCCAATAGTTGCAGAGTAAATAAACAATGAACAAATGAGCAATCACACACATACATGGTACACCAATGTTTTACATGGAAACCCAAAGCGGGAGAAAACCACATAAATTTTTTTCTTATATGTCTTTAAGAATTGCATTCATTGTAAGCATCAACTTCCTTTGTTTTCCAGCTACAACTCGAAGGAGGCTCCAACCCCCTAATTTCTCAGGCTACAACCTAAGGGAAGCTCCAACTCCCCAATTCTCTAGAAACAACCAGAAGGAGGCTAAAACCCCCTATGTTCTCCAACTACAACTGGAAGGTGGCTACAACCACTTGTTCTTTCCCCATCCAACCGCCCTGACATATAAGTAGAATGATGGAACCATTGTCACACTATCACTGTGAGATATATTGTTGTAAACCTGTACCAATCAACATGCACCAAACAACCTATACCAATAACATAAACCATGCATCAACCATGCATCATACTATACCTCAACTTGTAATCAACATGTACCATAAACATGTGCATCAACCATGCACCAACATGTACCAAACAACCTGTAATCAACCTGTACCATAAACAAGTACATCAACCATGCACCAACCTGTATCATCAATGAGTGCATCAACCATGCACCAAATATTTACCAATCATGTATCAAATACACATAAACTATGACTCATCAATATGTACCAACATCATCAACTATACACCTCATGTATGTGCTAACTCATAAACTACTTGTCTCAACCATGTACCCAACATGTACCTCAACAAAAATCCCTCATCAATTTCATCATCCAAATCTGATTTGTAACTCTGTAATAGACCTCGTGTATATGATCACATACCTGCAAACCTTCCTTAACTTTAACAACAAGAGACTATCATTTTCATCAAACTTTACTTTAGTCTCACATGACTAATTTTATATTAGTCAAAAACCCTAACTTGCAATAATCATAACTATGTACCTGTAATGAATAAAGATATGAAAATGGTACACAATGTTCTCCAGTGTATTTTATGCAATTCCTCCATATTTCACTACTCGGAACATCTCAGAAAATGAGTTATAGCAAAAATGTCATACCTTGCTGAATTTTGGCTTATTCTAGAGAGAAAACTTGTAGAGAATGTCCCACGTAAAATATTTGTTGTATGGATATGAACATTGTACACAGAATACTAAAGACTATACTCTAACCAATACATTTTGTCTTACTGAATTTGGATCTATTATGAAGAAGTTATGACGTTTTGATTCGAAACACCTATTTTAGACTAGTTTCAGGACTAGCCACAAACCCTATTTTGCACGGTGTCTAACTCCAAAAATAGAACGACCCACAAGCTAAAAATTGTATCACAACTACTTGGATATGTTTCCTCAATGTCCTCCCAATTTCACAGTCTGAATCATTCTAGAAAAAAATTTATTTCGAAAATGGTGAGATGACCTGTAAATAACATACCTTAGAAAGCATCATCAAAAGAATTTATCCTCTCTTGAATTTAGGCCTTCTTGATATAGGAGCATCGCAAGGGTGTGCAAGCATAGCCAGCAGCGAGACAACGCRGAGATAAGAGAYAGCTGGAAAAGCACCGAGCACATTTTTTGAAAATGTTTTGAAATATTAATGAAGTCATTAAGTGGAGGCATGCTTGTATTATTGTAAAAGGACCTTGAGCGATATTCTCTTGTCCATAGTATATAGGAGCCTTTATGTGTAATGAATGTAGGTAGATAGAATTTAATTCTAGATTAGACAGTTTTAGAGCGCAAGAGGGAAACGGGATTAGACACCCTCATTGTATAGTTGTAACATGATTGTCAAGATAGAGCAGAGAAGAGAAGAAGGAGAGAGCTGTGTAGAAGAATTCCATGTACAGAAGTTCTGGATTAATACAAAAATCCTTGATTCAGACTCATGGTTCTCATATATTCTCTGTGTATGCATTTTTGAATGTTATGCTCATGAATGTTTTACTCCTTCTGTCATGCATTTGTTGTTTATGCCATGTGTGTATGATTTCTTGTTAAATGTTTGAAATCTGGGAGGGAGAGTAAGGAATGAGTTTCAATTGTTTCTCTTCCTGAGTGAGTAAAATTCCTGCAAGGAGTGCAGTGAAGTTTGTCCGCAAGGAGTGCGTTGACAGAAGTCAGAGTTCATCTCTGAAAATCTCATGAGGGATATCAATTGTTCTCATTCTCGCAGAAGTGCAAGTTGAGCACATGAGCCGTGCAAGGTGTGCGCAGGCCAAGTAAAGTCTCAGAGTTTGCGAACCTGAGAAATTGTTGAAGGACTACTACTGCAGGGAGTGTGCAGAGTCGAAGGACTTCAATTATTTGAAGTAATTGAAGGATTCACCAAGGAGTGCGTGCAGGAGTATTCTTTAAGACTCGGAGTTGGAGAAAGCTCAGGAGGGATAAGGTCTTCATAGTTTTCGAAGAAAAGCACAGAAGGTTGGTGCCTTGAGGTGTTGAAAGGAGGCGTAGAAAGTTTGCGTTGCAGGTGGGTAAGTTCCGTGGAGAAATACTTGGTTAAATTCGCAGGAATTGTCCAGGAAGAAACGGACGATCGAAATTATTTGAGAAGAATTCGCGAAGTCACAAGAGTCGTTAGATCTTGCAGAGAAGCAGGTACATTATGACAATATTTAATCAAGTGTAAGCTCAGAAGAAATCAGGCCCGTAGGATCCAAGTAAGCCAGGGTCATTGGATCACTCACGAAATCTCATTTCGGGGTTTTGTGAGTTGAAGGGTCAAAGGTTTTGCATCAAGGTTCGCGACATCACGAAAGGCAAGTAGTGAGTGGCGAGTGGATCAAAGTCATCCATCCAAGGAGGAAAGGTGGTAGAGATCTGGAGATCTCGTGAACTCAGAGGTTCACAAGGTGAGATCCCAAAGGTTGGGTACTCTAGGTTGCGAAAGGAGAAGTCTCGAAAGGGAAAGAAGTTCCGTTGTGGGACCACGTGGACGACGTGTCAGAATTTGACAGTTGAAGAGTTGAAGATTAGAAGGAGAAGTCACGAGGTCGTGAGCTGCGATAAGAAGTATTGATGAGTTTGGGATCTCGGCACTTTGGGTGTCGTGATACAAAGGAGACAGTACTTCGAGGAGCGAAGTGGAACGTAAGGAACACGTGGCAGAATCGCAAGGTGGACCCATGGAATAGACAAGTGAACACGCATTGTTCATTGAAGAGAGTCAACACCCCTTTGACTTTTCATATCTCGGGGGTTGGGAAGATAAGGGGACAGAAGCCCAACCTTTCGACTTGCGAAGTGGTGAAATGCGAGAAGTGCTAATGGGAAGCCTAGCTAGTGGTCACGTGCGGAGGGCGCTGACAAGGGAAGGAGTTATACTTGTCTCACAATCTTGGATATCATGGGATTGGATAAGAAGAGTCAAGAGTCTCGACTCATGAACTCACGAGAGGTGAGTTGTGACAAGCACCTTTCAGTTTAGGCCTTGGTCATAGCCGGTGGTCACACGGATAAGGGGGAGCTTGCACCTAGTGTCGTTCGCGCTAGGGAAGATTCCGAAAGGACCTGTGGATCAAAAGAAATAATATTCAAGTAGGGAATTGGAAGAGTCGATCCAGCTCAAAGGGAAATGAAGAACAATCCTATAAGCGGATCCTTGACCTGAGGGCCGAGTGGGTCTGCACCATCTGGTACCAGAGCCTGATTCTTGTTTGTAAATTTTAGGCAGGAAAAGCGAGAAGGAATTTCATCCATGCTGTCGAGGATAAGAGATAGGCAAACAATCGATCCGCCAGAGGAAATGGAAATGCCAGAAGGAAGGGGCAGGTAGGTGCAGAATCCATAAGTGGAAAGAGATCTGCATGACATTCACACCAGACTCGTGGATGTGGAAATAAAACAAAGGCACACAGTTGATATTGGAGATGTCAGTGAGTCTGAAAGAGAAGATGAAGTTGGACATGAAGAAGAAGAAATTTCAGCAGAAGATGCAGCAAATGAATGCTTGATTAGAGTTTTTGCAAGAATGAGTGCAAGAACCAAAATGGACATTCCAGTTTATGAGGGAAACTTGGATGATGAAGAGCTTCTTGACTGGATTAGAGCTCTAGACACATATTTTGACTATGAAGATGTCGAAGAAGACAAGAAGGTCAAACATGTTGTCACAAGACTTAAAGGACATGCAACATTGTGGTGGGATGAACTGCAAGCTCACAGACGCTGCCAAGGTAAGAAAAAAATCAAGAGTTGGGATAGGATGATTGCGTAGATGAAAGCAAAATTCATTCCCAGAGATTATCAAATTTATCTGTTTTGGAGAATGCATAATTTGAGACATAAGTTGATGTCAGTAAAGGAGTACATTGAAGAGTTCTATAGGCTGAACATCAGAGTAGGTCATCGTGAAATTAATGATGAAAAGGTTGCCAAGTATATGAATGGCCTGAGATACGAAATTCAGGATGAGATGAGTATGATGACCATCCGAACGGTGGAAGATGCTTATCAAATGTCTCTAAAGGTGGAAGAGAAGTTGAGTTGAAAACAAGGTCAAAGAGGCCGAGGTAGAAGTCAAGCCAGAGGCAAATCAGTTGCCCAAGATAGAAATCAGAAACCCAAGGAAGACTGGAAGAAACCTCAAACTCAAACTGAGAGAGGTGGAAGCTCACAGAGAAGGAAGTATGCTGATCAGAAAGGAGAGTATGCTGATAACAACATTTTTCCTCATACTAGAGGTAGAGGAAGAGGAAGAGGTGGAGTGATAAAATGCTTCACGTGCAGAAAGGTTGGACACAAGTCTTATGAATGTCCAGACAAGAAGAAAGAGGAAGGAGAGACTCACATTGCCGAAGCACAAAGGTGAAATATTGAGGCAGAGGATGTTGAACGTAGAAGATCGTTGATGATGTGAAAATCTCTTTTGACACCAGAGAAGGAGGTGGAGAGTTCAGTCCAAAGAAACAAACTTTTTCTGACTACGTGCAAAACCAAAGACTGGAAATGTAAAGTTATTGTAGACAGTGGTAGCACGGATAATCTCGTTTAAACAGAGATGGTAGAAAAATTAGAGCTGGAGATGATTGATCATCCAAGCCCATACAGAGTTTCGTGGTTG